>JACCIC010000081.1:1200000-1727500 GCA_018907035.1 Sycobia sp. Sy_11 | reverse complement strand
TATGTTAAATTAAGTGAATTTAGTAAATATTTTAAGATATTAAACTAATTAGCGCATAGAATGTTCAAATATTTCTAAATATTTACATGAATATTTCAATGAACCTTATATATATTATAGAAGATTTGAATACAAAAAAATGAATAAGTAGAAATGCTCAATTTGGCTTAAAATATTATATAGAATGCATTATTAAAAAAAATTTTCAAAAGAATCATAAAAATTAATAGTAGTAGAATGAATATTTTAAGAAATTCTTAGTATTCATAGTACATTAATCCAATAATACTTTACATTTATTAAAATATTCATTCCATTACTATTCAATTATATAAAATCAAAATATATTTTTAAACTTACCTACTGATCTTGAATGGACTTGATCACACATATTTGAAAATATTTTAAATTCTCGCTAAAATTACTCCAGATTCAAAATTCATTTTTAATTTAATTTATTTTTCAGGTCACTCATACTTGACGTTCATTTCCAAAATGTTTTGTGATTCTTGATAGCAGTCATTAGAAATCTGAAATGTTAAAAAGCGATTTTTCACAAAGTAAATTTTTCTTAATTATAAATGAAAATTATTGATTTTAAATTAAGACTAAAAAACTACTTAACTTAACATTTTTTCTTCATATTACAGCTAACATCTATCGGGTGGAGAATGCAATGGTATGATGATAATCAAATAACCCAGTAAACATAAGGACTTCGAATATATGTTAGGAAAAGGTGGCAATGAGTTGTTCTCGCCTCGAAATACATTTTAAGCTGTTTTAAGCATCTGTACGGACGAGAAAAATATTTTTTTAAAGTAACTAAAAAGCTTGAAATGTTTACAAGTTGAGATTATTGTCAAAATCAAATTTGCTTGATTTTAACAATAAATTAGGAAACAAAAGTTTTATTATCATTTGATTGGCGAGAAAAATAAAAAGACAGAGAGAGCAGAAAAATAGCTGATCAGGCATAATCTTGCATGCGCGATATCGATACCAAGCAGACGGAATATGAAGAAGAAAAGTTGTATCAAATATGTAGTTCTATAGTCTTAATTTAAAAATAATAATTTTCATTTATAATTAAGAAAAATTTAATTTGTGAAAAATCGCTTTTTAACATTTTAGATTTCTAATGTTTGCTATCAAGAACCACAAAACATTTTGGAACTGAACCTCAAATATGAGTGACCTGAAGAATAAATTAAATTAAAAATGAATTTGGAATCTGGAGTAATTTTAGCGAGCGTTTAAAATATTTTTAAATATGTGTGATCAAATACATCCAAGATCAGAAGGTAAGTTTAAAAATATATTTTGATTTTGTATAATTGAATAGTAATGGAATGAAAATTTTAATAAATGTAAAGTATTATTGGATTTATGTACTGTGAATACTAAGAATTTATTATAATATTCATTCTACTACTATTAATTTTTATGATTGTTTTTAAAATTCTTTTTAATAATGCATTCTATATAATATTTTAAGCCAAATTGAGCATTTCTACTTATTCATTTTTTTGTATTCAAATCTTCTATAATATATATAAGATTCATTGAAATATTCATGTAAATATTTAGAAATATTTGAACATTCTATGCGCTAATTATTTTAATATCTTAAAATATTTAATAAAATTCACTTAATTTAACATAATTTTAATTTTAAATAGGAATCCATCAGTTAGAAATAACATATATTTTATGCTTTTAGCTATGAACGAGGTATTTGAAGTAGCGAGAAGGCATAAAATGTTAATATCGATGAGTAGCTATATATGTAATAATAAGATAAAAATTTATTACTTGGATACTCTTGTAACTTTAAACTAATGGGAAGGAAGGCCCATTTGAATAAAACAAATGGTCAGGCTTTTAGTTTTTTGTCCCATTGAATACATTTTGCACCTTCTGGAGGAAATTAGTTCTCCGGTGAGGTGAGCTTTTCCTTCTAAATACGAAAAAAACCTGCACAAAGCTAATGTGAAGCAGTGCACCAATACAACAAAAAAAGAAGGCACGAAAATTTCAAAATTAACAACATGGTATGCCAAAGAAATCATGTACTATCGTCAGGATCCGACGACTTTTCGGCGAAATTAGCGTCAAAATATATAGCCCCGTGCAGATTAGAGTAGAAAATATTCCCCGTTATTTACTAATTAGAAGATGTGGCCAATAGAAAAAGGACGAAAGTTCTTATATCAGATATGAAGACGTTTCACTCCGCTAACGATCCACATTTTTCTTCTCTAGATACTGTCAGTGACAATCGAGATAATGCAGAGAGGTATGGGAAAAGGTCGCGGCCTACGCCGTTCAAACTCCCAAAAAAAACAAAGGTCGCTCAGTTATGCTTTATTACATTTAAACATTCAGGGCGGCACCTAGACTTCGCTTTATCGGCCGGCTGTGCTGCAAAACTTTTCATTTTTGCTGATCTTTTTTTTTGGGTGCAGATCTGTACATTATTGCGACTTTTTTGGACCTATAGTTTATAATGGGTTCCAAACCACTGTTTATTGCACGATATCTGAGTTCAGCGCAGATCTGATCGAAGAGGAAGAGAACAATCCACAGATGGAACAATTGACGAACAATACGTGATTGGAACATTAGATACAAGTAATCCCCTTATCGATCCAATACACCCAGAACAGTCTCACCCAAGCCCTAACGCACCCATAATCTTTAAAAGCAGCATGAGGAATTAAGGCACCCATCTATGCAAGATATAAGACATAGGAATGTTATAAAACGGATTTGATGAATTATTCGTTTATAGGACAATATGACGAGCTAGAGAACAAAATGGCCCTGATCTTCGATTCATCAGCGATCACTCGCATAATGGGTGCTGAAACTGCAGCGAGTCCAGTCACCTCTACGTCGTACAGTGGGAAATAAATGCGATTATGTGTCAAAATCGTATATTTCTTGAACGACTAGAGATAAATGAATGAGTAAGGGATCAAATTAAACGCAAAATCATAGAGAATAAAGAAAAACTATTGAGATGTAATAGACATTGCTAAATTATTTTGAAAATTTGATTTTTTTGACCTAAAAAGTTTTCTTGAAAGTTATATAACTTTTAATAGGTAAAAGATATATTTAAAAAAGATCAAAATTAAAGGCAAAGAAGGTAGAATAAAAAACATATATAGGTTTAGAATTATAGCACATTTATTGATAAAAAAAAGTCGAAAGAAATGCAAATTTTGTTAAAAAATTACAAAAATTTGATTTTAAAATCATGTAACTCTTCAATGATACTTGATAAATTAATAAAAAGTAGCTTAAATTGAAGAATAGGTTATGTTAAATAATAAATCAATCGAAGAAAGTTACAGAGTTATGTGATTCATGATAAAAAAAATTGTTGAGGCCTACGATGGCTCGATCGCTAGATCGAAGGACTAGTAACTTGGTGATCCCAGTTTAAATCCCGGTATCGGCTGATTGACACAAGCACCGCTGTAATAATTTACATGCGCTTTGTTTACAAACACATCATAGACCTCCATCGCTGATGAGCACCGATATATGGAAGCATAAATAGAGCGACGTTAAATAACATAAAAAAAAATTGTTACATCTTACATTTTCTTGATTATGAAAAATCGCTGTTTTAAAATCTCCCGAAAAAGAATAGATAAATTATTTACACAAATAATAAATTAAAGCTTAAGATCAGTAGAGTAAGAGAAAAATATGTAGTAGTCATAAAACTTTATTTATCGAATACTGAAAGTCGACTAAATTAAAAATTTCAATTGTTGTAACTTAAAGTTTTAGTAACAAGATCATGTATCTTTTGAAAGAAAAGAGATATGTTAACGTAAAACATATGAAAAGAAAGAGAATAACATGAAAAATAAGAAAAAAATAGTAACAATTTATTAAAATGCAATGATTAATTTAATTGCATCTATCTAAAAGTAAAACAAATCTCGATCTTATATATATATATATATATATATATATATATATTGTGACGGGGAACGCAAGCACTACGTGCGCTTGCTTTCTCACGTCCCGTTGCTCTCTCTCGATGATATCGCACCGCGTAGATTAGGGAGACCGCGTAGGACGCGAATCGTAACCCGTCGAAGAACCCAAGCGCGAGCCCCTGCGGAGCCCAATAACAGCGAAGCCGCCTGTCATAACGACACGCGCCTGGTAAGGCGAAAAGTAGGTCGCACCAGGAAGAGCGGGCGCTCAACCCCGCCGCGGGACCAATCCCCCCGCCGCACTCGGGCCCAAGCCCGCGCCCGTCAACGGGCCGATTAACTTCCGAACTCGTCGACGGTATGCCGGCGAATCCGGCCCTCCAAAAACAACTGCGTCTAGGGAAGGGAGTTCTTTGCCGTTCTTAACCGTCCTTCCTCATTCCGGTGATCCCCAGCGGTAGACCGCAGCCATCCCAGTTCCTCATCCTGACACGATGGTCGATCCGAGAGAGAGATGTTGGGTCGAGCTATCACGCTTCGGCTACCAGCGTCTGGAGGGGGGCGTGTGATGGGGAACGTAAGCACTACGTGCGCTTGCTTTCCCACGTCCCGTTGCTCTCTCTGTAGCCGTAGCCTGTAAATATTTATTTGTATATTTCCATGTATAAATATTGATCTGTTACAGGCCGACGCACAACTACACCAGCGGAGAGGTAAGTGAAAGAGAGAACGGGGAGTGGGGAGAGACGGCCACGTGCGCGAAGGATTAGACAGGGAGAAAGCCGCGAGCTGAAAACACGCGTCGTAACCGGCTTTCCACGCACGTTTTTTGTCTTTTTTTGCTGCTACTGTGTCGTGTTTGATCGGGTACGGGAACACGCCTTGTGCTCTAATTGTTTCCCCTCGCCAATACCTCGTCTTCGGGGAGGGTACCCGATCGGAAGCGCGTGTTGTGCCACGGTATTGCGGGTGTGTGCAGTGCACACGCGCCGAGGACGAGTTCGAGCGGACGAACTGTCGTCCGACCCCGTCTCCGCGGAATAACAGCCCCATCCCGGGGTTTCTGGACGCTGACGTCACCGCCGCTCCCGGCGAAGAAAGGCGCTGCTGCCGGACGAGGACGCGCTGCGGGACCAACGAGCTCCGACTTGCTGTAAGTGGCAGCCCCTTTTCTCTCTCTCTCTCTTCCCGAACTCCTCGCGCGCCGTCGCCTCGGCGACCCTCGGCCTGCGTCCCGCACGCCTCGCATATAGGCGCTGTACCATATTATTAACGCTGCGCTATTAAAGCCGATTTAAATTTTACTTATTTTTATTTTATTATTTCGAATGTGCTCCATTAGCCGCACTACCTCACACGCAATCCTGAACGCGATATTTCGCCCTTCGCGAACCGCCCCTCTCCCGCGCCGGAATCATTCGGGGCTAAGCCCAGCCGGGCACACCTTTTGCAACCGCCGTGCCCGCCGTCCTCGTGTTCGAGGCGGACACGCGAACCGTTACAATATATATATATATATATATATATATATATATATATATATATATATATATACATACATACATACATGCATACATACATACATACACGTACACATACGCATACACACAATGCATGAACTCTGACCCTTTTCCCACGTACAAGCTCGGTCTAGCTCAGGTTCAGCTAATCCTCTAAATTAAGGCTATAATTATAAGAAATGCAAGCAATATTTAAATATTTCAAATAATTAATATTTGTAAGTAATTATAAATTATTATTTTTTAGTATTGCAAAATAAGTATAAGGCATTTCGAATTTTAAAAATCCGGATAATATTTACCGTTTTACATGAAATATACAGGCGAACTTTTGGTAGATCTGAAAAGTTTAGTACATAATTGAATTCCAATATGAACCGATTTTTACGATTCAAATTTCATTTTAAATGTTTAAATTTGCTTAGTATTCCTTTTATTTTAATTTTTAGAAATTATTTAAGTCGTGAAAATATTATTTTTAACGGTATTATTTTTAACTCATTATATGGTGCCAACCCTAATTTTGAGTGTGACCGGGCGTGTACCTGAGAAAAAGGTCAGAGTTTAGGTATTGTGTGAAAGCGTATGTGTATATGTATGTATGTATGTATGTATGTATATATATATATATATATATATATATATATATATATATATATATATCTATGTATATATGAACGAGATTTGATTTACTTTTAGATAGTTGCAATTAAATTAATAGGTTTAAAAAACTTTAAGTTACAACAATTGAAATTTCAAACCTAGTCGACTTTCAGTATTCGATAAATAAAGTTTTATAACTTCTACATATTTTTCTCTTACTCTACTGATCTTAAGCTTTAATTTATTGTTCGTCTGAATAATTTATCTATTCTTTTTCGGGAGATTTTGTAACAGCGATTTTTCACAATTTTCAAGGAAATGTAAGATGTAACAATTTTTTTTTAACATGAATCGCATAACTCTATAACTTTCTTCCATTGATTTATTATTTAACATAACCTATTCTTCAATTTAAGCTACATTTTATTAATTTATCAAGTATCATTGAAGAGTCACATGATTTTCAAATCAAATTTTTTAACAAAATTTGCATTACTTTCGACTTTTTTTTATTAATTAATGTGCTATATTTCTAAACCTATATATGTTTTTTATTCTACCTTCTTTGCCTTTAATTTTGATCTTTTTTAAATTTATCTTTTACCTATTAAAAGTTATATAACTTTCAAGAAAACTTTTTAGGTCAAAAAAATCAAATTTTCAAAATAATTTAGCAATGTTTATTACATCTCAATAGTTTTCCTTTATTCTCTATGATTTTGCGTTTAATTTGATCCCTTACTCATTCATTTATCTCTGGTCTCTCAAGAGATATACGATTTTGACACAAAATCGCGTTTATATTCCACTGTGCACCGCGCACTGCGCAAGGGTCGATTTTGCTTTAGGTATGGCAATCCAGAAAAGAAAATGCATTTCTGCATGACATACTGAGCTCGACCGATTCCTGCAGCATGGTCTTCGGAGAGGGAGAGAGACAGTGGCGTTTAGTCTAAAAAGTTAAAGGCCTTGCAGCAGGGATAGTCAGGTGATAAAGAGCAAGAATGTGGCATGCAGATGACGCAGGTCACGGTGATTCCCATCGTAAGGGAGGATACCACTATCAACCAGCAATGAGTGTCTCAATCTGTACAACAAGTGACCGTTGCAATGAGTCATATAATCCAGTCTGTTATCGTATTTATGGTAAGAGCATCGGTGTACTTCAACAAAGTTATGTACCGCTATAAGACTTCCCCATATTATACCACACACTTTCGTATATTGTAACATATTCTTCCCCATATCGTACTAAGTTCTTACCGATATCGTAGCTAGGAAAACAGGATATATTAAAGCCAAACCAAACTTTCACCTTACTCAAACAGGTGAGCGAACAGGTGTAGATCGGAGGGCTCGATCACTGTTATTCACCCTTGTTGGTAAAGAGCGAAGAATGGCTCATAAAGATTCAACGGTACTCGCAGTTCAGAGGCAGAAAGATTGCGATCCAGTCAATACAAGCTGAGTGGTAAAGAATTGAATGTAAAAATTATGATATCTCCCCTGTTTCTAACGGAGCAGAAGAAGGGAAGAAGAAATCTAAGAAATACCAGAAAAGTACAACACGACGACAGAGCGAGAGGTTAATAAATTAACTCAGGCTACAAATCGCACTAGAATAATTCTGAGGCACGAGAGAAAGGAGATGAGTAGAAAAGAACAATGAAGAGTGTAGATTTAAGTACAGATATAGAAAAATTTAAGAATATAGTAGATGAAGCATCGATATAGAAGGAATAATAAAAGTAGACCTAAACGAAGCGTATAGAAAGATTTAATTATATAAAATATGAAGCATAGATATAGAAGATATAATAGAAGTAGGTATGAATTAAGCAGAAGTATAGATTTGGGAATAGATATAAGTAAAACACGATAGTTGTAAGACCATTTAGCTATTCGTTTTTATACCAATTATTATATAGAATTAAGAATCAATAGCAACGTACTATCATATTTCGTCGAATCCTCATATTTCGACGTGTCAAATTCAATGATCGCATGGAATATCCAGATCAACAGTTTGTCGTACATTGCATCATTTTAGATTCCATCCATATCATTTACGGCTGGCACATGCCATTGAGCCAGGTTATCCTGTCAGGCGACTTGTATTCTGTCAGTGGGCATAAACACAAATGCGTAGAAACCTATTTCTATGCGATCGGACTCTGTTTACAGATGAGACAACGTTCAACAACATGGGAGGAGTTAATCTTCATAACGCGTATTATTATGCAGAACAAAATCCACATTGGCAGCAAGATCGCCGTACATAAATACGATGGTCAATTAAAGTTTGGACGGGCATAGTTGGAGAGCACGTCACAGGTCCTATTTTTTATAAGCGTAATTTAAACGGCCAGATTTATTTATACATTCACGAGAATCGGATTCCACCTCTACTTCAAAAAATGTCACTAGAAATGGAGCGGCACATGTGGTTTCAGTAGGATGGTACTCTGGCTTATTGTGGACTACCTGTCAGGAGACTTGTGAACGCGGCATATCCACATTGTTGGAATAGTTGAATTGGTGTTGGTAGTCCATGCTGTAAATTCGCGTCAAGATCGCCAGATTTAGCCCTGCTAGGCCTCTTTTTGTGTAGAGCTGTAAAGCAGAGACTTCACGCGAAACACCCGAGGATGGTACAAAATATGATGGATAAGATTGTTGCAGTATGTCAGGCAAACATCTCACAAACATTAATAGATGTACAAAGAAGTTTCTAGAAGAGAATACAAACATGTATTCAACAGAATGAGAGTTGCATAGAGCACTTGAAGTGGTGAAATACCATGACCCGCTGGACGTTAGTGTCTTGCCTTAAGTGACTGGAAGTCGGGTCATGCTTTAAGCAGCTGGTACGATGGGGTACGTCTTGTCGTGACTGCATCTTGACGGGACTCCGAATTGACCCAGAATCGACTCCGTCCTGACCTAGGTCGGACATGATTCAACATTGACTTCCCTTTGATCCAAACTGAAAAAGCTCTTTTAGCGAGAAATCAAAGCATTTACAAAAAAATGTTACATACAAAAAATACGTATTTTTCATCGTAGAATCCGAATATGACATAAAAAATATTTTTTCATTTAAAAAACTGAATTTGACCGTGAAAATGCATTTCAAGATTAATGACAAGGTCATTTTTAGGTGGCACACTTGAGTCTTGCAACTATTGTCTGAACCATTTTTTAGTAAATTGCATATCTAAAGAAATTTTAGGGGTGGTACATTAAAATTAGATACCTTACGCATTTAATTACTCTTACTGTTTCAACTGACATATCACTAAAATCTCTAATTATTAAGCGGGGGGGGGGGTAAAGTGAATTCGGTATAAAACAGGCATGTTTTTAAGAATTTTTTCTCGCGACACATATACAGCCGGATTATCCAGTCAATCTGCATATAATAATGTATCATTTGAACAATATTTTTCTACATTTTCATTGAAAAATATTGAAAATTAAGCGAATGACACAGAATCTCCGGAGGCTCCTTGAGAAAAAGTTGTTTTGAGTTATACACGATTACGCAACACACAATCATCGGAATCGCAAAAACCAAAGTGCATCCTTCAAAGAAGTTGATTCCTCAGGTAACACTGTTGAGATTTTTTTTTATTTTAGAATTTTTAGTAGCTCTAAGAAGTCAAAAATCCGATTTTTGCTATAAAATATCGGGTTATTTTTACTGTAAAATTATGAATTAATAAAAATAACCAAAAAACTCGACAGCGTTCCCTGATGAATTATGTAAAGATATGCTGTGCAAAATTTCAAACCGATCGGTTCAGTAGATTTTGTGTGAGGATGTACACCAACTTCAAAAATGACAGTTTTCAGGAAACGGCTTAAAAGTGTTGTAATCTACAAAATTCACAATAAAACTTCATAATTATTTCAGGTTCATATAGAGTCGTCAATACCAGGTCAATATTGCAAATTGCATTCATCTACATGGCATACAGCATCTTTTTGTATTTGTCTACGTAAAACTTCTTCCTTCTTTACTGTCGGGTGACGCTTCTTCCTCTGCTTTATTTATTCACAACTCGTCAACTTTTCACACCCATTCGTGGGAACTCGACCCTGTACTGATTTGCATCTTTTTCATAATGTCTAATAGAGCAAAAGAACCTTCATTGAAAGTACATGCAGCTACATTAGCTGCAATTTTAACAATTGTAGAGGTGCCACTCACTATATATATATATATATATATATTTGACCAATATATAACATAACATGTACTTTATATTTTTCCATCAATTTATTTAATTAATAATAATAGATTTATTATTACGGATATAGAGTAAGTTCGGCTACATAGGTACTTTACTGTTTGTTAAAGTTTATTCTATGTTATCTCGTTTTAAAAATTAAGTGTAATCATTATTGACTACATTATATAAAGCAGCTTTAATTGAGCAATTAATAAAGACCGGTAGATTCATAACTCTTTTTCTAAATATTTTCTAAATATTTTGTCGGCAGTAATTAAAAAAGATATTAATGGTTGTTTGAATCCATAATTACATTAAATTTAAATCTTTTTGCCATTTAAAAATTAGAATTTTCATAATAATAATATTTATATTTAACATTTGTTTCTTGATTGCTATATGTATGTATAAATATGATTTTTAGGTAGTCCAGCTATTTCTTTTCTGAGATTAAATATAGCTAGTGGAGAATACCTGCACTTGGGGTGCAAGGAAGATGTCCTTTCTATTCTTCAAGTCACTAATCTGTATTTGATTCTGGATATCCTAGAAGTAGATTTTTGTACCGAGGGAGCCTCTTTAATAAAGACGACAAAATCACGTTCTGGCCAATTCAAATTAGAAGTTCGAATATTTCTGAGAGGGATGCTGAAGTTGTAGAAATTTAAAAGAAACGAAGGTAGCCTACAAATGCTACAGAATTATTTCATCCATTGATCAACGAAGTTCTATAGACTTTAAATATTGAGGCATTTATTTTTCTTATAGAAGAATACCTGTCAATATTCCTTGTTTTATTGCAGACGCACTTGCTAGAGCTTTTTCATTAGGGTACTGTGTGCATAATAGCAAGGTCCCTTGCTCTAAAATTTGGATAACTGGAATTGATATAAGTTCTTGCGTTATGTCTTTTTGTGATATAGACATTAAAGCCCGGACAACCATAAAAACCGTTTGCAAGTAGACTAAGGACACCATACCAACGGAGAAACTTCTATAGCCAATTTGCCTTTAGATTTACTTTCACAAGTTGTATTTGATTATATACATCTTGTTTGTTTAGGTGTTATGGAAAAAATCGTAAAAACTTTCATAGTTGGAATGTATAATTCATCCGCTCAGATTCCAAAAACTTTTTTGTCCTTGCCATCTGCTAGACTCATGCAAATTTCAACAATTTGCCCAGACGAATTTGCTAGAAAACCTGTAAATATTTCAAAATATAGTGAAAGTGACGCAATTCCATCAAATTTATTTGTGCGCTGTTTGTTTTTGGATTAATCAATTGATCTTCATACGTAGGTTTCCTTTTAATTCAAAAAATGTTCACACATCCTTTTGGCAACAAAAACGAAATTATTCTAGCTGACAATTTGATTAAAATCTTCGTTAAACGTGCTCCGGAATTCTACTGTGTTAAATTTATGTTCTATAATATTCACTGTCTTCTTCATATAGCTGAGAATGTAACAAATTTTGATCCTGTAGAATCATTTACAGCTTTCCCGTATGAGAATAACACGAAGTACTTCAAAAAATATTGCAGAAAATCTCACGCAGCTCTACAACAAATAAGTAACAGAAGAATAGATAGAAATGGTCTCGCTACTTCAAAAAGTGAGAAAAATATTCATTAGTTCAAATTCATTGGACAGCGCTGTAGAGGCCTCTTTTTATAATATTCCTTGTTTTTTTTCCAATGACTGTTCTTCAAGAACATGGTGAACGGCCATCGGAATATGTGCAACTCGACAAATCCCATGCCACTACGCACTGAACACATTTCTCCATGTTGTACCGACACCAGCCCGGAACTGTTATGCACATTACTTCAGCCTGGGCGGCTGTCCTTGCGTGGTCATTTCGCAGACATACCTTTCATCCCGGGTTCTAATGCATACTCGATGTCGCGTTTACTCTCACATACTTTCATCATCTAGGCATCCATCTTCTTTTTTGCGATCAACTGCCAGCTGTCCGCGTCCGTTGTCATAAGTTTCGTTACGTTTTCTGGCATGATTTCACCTATCCTCGTCTGTAGCCCTAGTCGTAACTCGGTCCAATGGTCGCACACAAAGAACGTGTGCTCCGCATCGTCCCAAGCCCATCCACAGTACGTGCATTCCGGAGAGGAAATCCTCTTCATCCTGCAGTGGTACTTACGGAAGTATTATTAGGTAGAAGTTCACCTCCCCGTGTTGCCTCGCCTTCCATGGACCCATTTCGGGTATAAGTCTTTTCGTCCATTGTCCACGTTCGTCCGTCGTCCACCGTCTGTGCCTCGTCTTTGTTCGTTCTTCAGTTGCAGCGTCTTCCCTTTGAACGTTCGGACTCCATTCGTGAATACGTTTCCTTTCGGCCACGAGCAGATCGATGGGAATGACCCTAGCGATCACGAAAACTGCGCTCTCAGATACGGTGCGATACGCGCACGCGATTCTTAACGCGTCCACCCTTTGTACGCTTTTCATGGCGTTCGCGCGTTTTCTGATATTCATCGCGTCGGCCCATACCTCTGCCCCGTATTGCAGAATCGAGTGGGTAACGCTCATCAGTAGTCTTCGTACGTTCTGTCTAGGTCCTTTCGTATTGGCCATTAGTCTGCTTAAAACCTTTATTTTTTCAGCTGCCTTATTAGTCGCATTTCGTAGGTGCGGCCAGAAGCTCAGCTTCGTATCCAAGGTGACCCCAAGATACTTGACCTCACTCCTGGTCTCCAGACTTTCCGTCCCTAACATGAAAAGAATTACCGTCTCTACTTTATAATATTCCTACTAAGCAATATCATAAAATAATTTTTAAAAAAATTTTTCCTTTAATAGCCATAATAATATATTTATTCTTCGAGTTTCTCGCATCTGTATTATTAAGAATATTCTTTCCATTGACGAAAAATGCACTTTCTTAGTGAATACATTTAATAAAATAAGCAATTTCTTTGACACGGTTACTTTCTCTTCTTTAGTTGGCCTTTTTCGTTGTTGCCTAATTTCATCGCAAATTTCACGAATTCCATTCGACAAAATTTACGGTAAATGCTTTTGAATGCGATATTGGGAAGAAGTGTTAACAAGAAAATGCATAGAATGTGATTTTATAGTTCTTAAGATTTCATCTATATATCACGCTTGAGCTTAAAACTTATATATTTTTCATATATATTTATGCATCCGCATATACACACTCTGCTGTTTTTTAGATCAGAACTCAATGGCAAGTACAATGATAAAAATTTTGTTAATTACGTTTAGATCTGAATATTCGAATCTTTAAAGTTTATATTATATACACGTTCAAAGTTCTTTTATTATATCGTATTGATAGTATAGTCCTTGAAGATGAACCGAAAATGTTCGAAACGTTGGACATTAAAGGTACATGTATGTGTGTGTCTATATATATATATATACATATACATATATATATATATATATATATATATATATATATATATATAATTTACATTTACATTTACTGTCCAACGTTTCGAACCTTTCCGGTTCATCGTCGAGGACTAAACTATAACTACGATGTAACAGAAAAAACTTCGAAATATAAACACATATATAAATATAATGAAGTTATGAAAAAATTTATCCATGAATTTATTGTAAAAAGAATTTAAGAAAAAAGGTTAAGTTAGCTACTCTATATCAAGGGGCTATTTACTTCGCTTTTTATTTATTACAAATGTACTATATAGAGCGTTCTTGTGTGTATGCTACAATACCACATTACAACCTCTCCCATATTCATAAATGCAATTTCCTATTTTTTAAAATTTTCTTTTAAATTTAAATTTTACCTTCAACGCGTATTTCAGATACACGAACTGAGAAATTTATTATTGTGAAAATCATCAGATACAAAAGGAAATATTGATACTACAATTTGATCGTATTTTCTTATATTTTAATATGTTAAAGAATTTCATAATGTAATATTTTTAATCGTACCTATTACCATTCAATCTATTTATCAGAATAGTTATATATATGATTATACAATAATTTACTCATTTACCCCTTTTATTATTAGGTAGTTCTTTTTTAGATTTCCACATAATTAATTTATATTATGTAGATTATATAACTTTTTGTTATATTTTATGTATTTTTATTCTAACCAGAGAATTGATGTATAGTTGATGTAAAAAGAAAATACTTCAACAATCAAAATCGTGTTAAAGTAATAATGTGAGGAAGAGTAATAAATGACTTCAATGTTCGACAACATCGTTAACAAATTATCCAACGAAATCTATAAAATTTCTTCCATGTTCAGCAGCTTCATTGGAATTGTGTAAGCTTCAGAAAAATAGTAATAACATAACTAGTACAATTCCAGAACACTTATTAATAAAGAAGAAACACTCGTTATTGAAGCAATTAGATAATGTAAATAGAATCTATTATTATCAATAGAATTTTTACATACACGAATGTTTTAAATTAATATAGATACTCTTATTAATCGAAAATATACAAGTGTATATAACAATTTAGCAAAGCTATAATTTTTCTATAATATACGAGGTGTGTTCAAAAAGTAACGAGAATTTTTAAATTTCGCGGGTTTGGAGAGTCCACCTGTAGAAAAATTATTTTTATTATGTTGGTACACATGCCCCTGAAGTACGATAAAATTGTCAATAATATTAATTGCTTACTTTTTACGTGGCAGCCGCTAACGTTAGACGTGTATTTTGAACTTGGCGATTTTCGTTTGTGAAAAAAAAATGGAGCAAAGAATTTGTATTCAATTTTATGTACAAAATAAATAAAGTATAGTGAAGTTTGTAGAATGTTAACAACGGTATATGGTGAGTCTGCTATGAGTAAAGAAGTATTTGCGAGTGGTATAAGCGTTTCCAATATGGCCGCAAAAACGTTGAAAATGACGAACGACCCGGACGCCCAAGCACATCAACAACCGATGAAAACGTGAAAAAAGTGAACGAAATGGTTATCAATGATCGCCAAATCACAATCAGAGAAGTCGGTGATGATATTGGCATGTCAGTTGGCTCATTACATGGAATTTTTTCGGATGTTTTGGATATGAAACGTGTCGCAACAAAATTTGTTCCAAAATTGTTGATTTTCGAACAAAAACAGCGGCGAATGGAAGTTGCTGAGGAGTCGCTAAGTGAAGTTAATAACGATACAGAACTACTAAAACGTGTTATAACAGGTGACGAAACGTGGATTGACGAATATGATGTCGAAACTAAGTTTCAATCATTTCAGTGGAGACATTCTGGATCGCCAAAACCGAAAAAGGCTCGACAAACGAAAATCGCCGTAAAACGTAAATATGGGTAGTTTATGTTAACTATTTTTAATAATGATTCATATATTTCGCACGTAATGATTGTAGATTATGTCAATATAGTTAATATTTTATTTAAATCTATGGTACGATATAAGCGTAAAAATCATGAAATTTAATACCATTTTTGGTTAGTGACATCTGCACGATTGCTTATCTTAAAATTGAAGACGAAAGAAGAAACGGATGAAGCTGATACCACTGATCTTTTTCAGGAATATGCGCTTACATCCTAAATGCAATTCAACCCTAGTATACAGATACATGATACGTGTCGAGAGACATATAGATGTTGGGAGAATGTGTATATTAATTTAATAAGCCAAAGATATTTACTCATTGTGGCTTCGATTTAAATCATTGCTTCCTGCCGAACAAAGATATATGGCAAAGCGGATGCTCTTATTATGAAAATGTTTTAAAAAAATTATAACCTAAGCCATCTTCGAAAAGCGTTTTATAAGAAATTGAACCACCCTCATCAAAAAATTCTTGTTTCGTGTACGAACGTGTCGTTCTTCAGGAAGGTCGTCATATCAAATAACTGATTAACTTTGTTACCCATATACGACTAGTGAAACTTGAGTTTTATAGTTACATATTGTAATTCGACTTCTATTTATTATAAATAAAAGTCAATCGGTGAAATAAAACATATAGAAAGATGATATCTAAATCATCTTGTAAAATATTCTTCATATCACGTTCAATTTCACTGCTATAAAATACGAGGGTGTAAACCCATAGTTTTTAGTAAGCTCGAGAATTGTGTGCATAGTAGATCTACTTACATTTTTCGGTAGTAAAATTCACAGAGCTTCGCAATGGATAAAGTACGGCAAATTATTTTACAATTCGCTGCATAACTGCGATACAATTATTTTCTGGTTCGCAGAAGATGTGGTATTAATTGGCGTATCGGCATTTGTGTTATGGGTGTCAGTACTCTAAAATGGGAAATGTACTTTTTAATTAAACAGTATAGTGTGCGGAGAGTAGTGAGATACCAAAGGCAGCTGTTCATTAGATCTCCTATGGTACTATCGATTTCGGAGCAATATTTGCAACGTGTAAATTCTGGAAAAAATAGTATTAGAAACAGAGTTTCCGTAGATTACGTTGAACAAAATGGTAAGTATTGTTATGATTAATTAAATAACCTAATAAAAGAAATCATATTGATAGCCTTAATAAAAATTTATCCCATTATAAAGTTTATTAGAGGATATTGATAGCGATAATATGTCGAAAACCCTGGCTTTTCTTGTGAAAAACGTTGACGATGATGAGTTTTTTGAACATTCTGGAGATGCTGGTCCATCGGCGCAAAACGAAAATTCCAACGATACATCTATTAGGAGCGGGGAAGAGGGCAGAGATCAAGAAGAAGTGTCTGTTATTCGAAACATCCATGTTTACCTCGTATCAATAGCTTCATCTGAAATCTGGTATGTATAAGAAGCGAATAGTTCACCCATGGTCCTGCCGGTTTGTCTATTAGACCAACTGAAAATTTTTCTTGCGATGATTAAGGAAATTGATTAGTAGTTTAACGCAGAGCAATGACAGTTTTCAAATTAACAATACATTTGTTTTACAAGCTATTTTTATTAATATGCCTGTTGGAAGTGGTTTTCACCGGAAAAAGAATTTAACAATAGACACCGTTGCAATAAGATCTATACTTTCCATTAACAATAACCGTTTTGTTAGCTCGCGCTCTCATCGTTGGTGAAGCATACATATTTTTACAATTAAATAACACGAAAGAAGAAAAAATCGAGTGGAATGTTATTCGCAATGCTCGGTGAAAAAGGAAAAAAGAGCGAGCCGTCAAACTTATATAGAAAACACATGTCAACATCCCCAGAGGATGTACATTGATAGAGGTAACGAAGTTTCAACAGTATTAAGAACCTCGCAGAATTGCGATTTTTATTTTCGATAAACATACTTACGATTACGGTGAGTCTATACTGTTTGACGGTCACAATTCTGCAATAAACAGTAATACAGAGATTATCGGCACTATTAATCTTGTTTATGATGCAGAAATAAATCATTTTGATATATTGAATCTGATTGGGCCTACAAAAACGAAATTTTTCTGTTCATATTGTAATATGCGGTATCAGTACATAGACCAGCATGTGTGTAGTAAAATTTGTTCGAAATGTTTTTACCATCAACTTACGAACAGAAGAATACCGGTGATTTGAGGGAGCATCTCTAGTCTTTTTGCATAAATTTTCAAGATTTTTTTCTTGCAGTAAACTTTATTATCACAATATAATTTTTTTATATTAAAAAATACATATGGAAGTCTGCAAAATAATTTTTTTTTTCATTTTTCGTCCAATATGGCCAAGATATGGCTGCCACAACGAAGCTTGCTTTTTTTTAGCTGACATCATATCTTGACACAGTAAGCTCTGAAATTAAAAATTCAAAAAGCATATTAATGTAAAAGAAAGTGGCTATAGACCGTATTAAAATCAAGAAGTTTAAGTAAAATAAAAACAATATAGCGGGTTTTTCTAATTTTCGGCTTATTTTTTGAGGTTCTGTTGTTTAAAAAAGTGCTCAAATGTAATCGAATATTCATAATTCTAGTACGGGCTATAACTATATGTGTGACGAATAACCTCTCAAAATTTCAGCCCAATCGGTTGAATAGTTTTTGTTAAATCATGTCAGCCAGGTCAAAAAATGTTATTTCGAGAAAAACGCGTTTAAAATAATTTTTTGAAAACCTGTGCAAAAAATGAAGAAATTAACCTCTTACACTCAATCCACGATACCAGCTCCATACATAATTCCTTCCTGGTACTCAAAAAACTCATTTTCGTGCGCCTTAGCCTTTCTAAGCTCGAGTCGCCGTTCTTTTAAAGCTTCAATGCTGGGACGATTTCCTTGCTTAATTCTATTTTCGTCCTTTCTTTGCGCTAAATCCATTGCTACGCTGCCAATCGAAAAACCCATGGTTTCCATGATTTTTAATAAAGGTAAAAATTCTTTACTGAAGACGCAGACAACACAATAGGTAGCAATTTCAATAATTTTCTTCCCAGAAAACATGTGTTTTCGAGCTATATTCCAAACACAAGCGTTGAAGCTTTCGTTGGTGTTTTGTGTGTGTGCTCCGATGCACCTTTCTAGCAGATCGTCTGTCGTAAGATCTTCATAAATCTTTTTTAATAAAGGTTGAATTTCTTCATCTAGTACTGGAGGGTGCACAAAATTTTTCAACCGGTCGGTAGCTTCAGCAACTCGGTATTTGCACCATGAGTCTGACCCAGCGGGACAATTCATATGTTGAGGCTCATCATCCGTAGAAAACTTATGGTAAAAAGTTGCCCAAATAGCATTTTTCATTTCTTCAACAGAATCTGGATTTCAGCGAACAGCTAATTCGTAATATTTTGTCTCCAGCATGACTTTATTAGTCAATGTAGCCGGTTTTTTAAGCTTTTCAGTTTTTTTGTTTTTTTTTGTCGTTTTTCCATCAGCACCTTTTTGTGAAGCTTCTAACGCTTTTTGAGCCTTTTTTATCTGTGTCAGTTATTTTTTAGCATCTTTTGCTCTTTTATAAATTCGCTTTTTAATATGTAAAACACATTCCTTCTTTTTTACGCTCAAAACATCACCATAGGGCTGTATATCTTGTAACGATGATGTAAAGTCTTCGAATCGCAATCACCAATATAATATTCATAATAACTACCATGCAAATCTACAGATCTTTGGAACATTTCTTTTATACCATTAACTTCCATCAATCCCGCAGTACCTTCATGATTTGCACTACAATCTGGCTCGTGAGTTTCATA
This sequence comes from Sycobia sp. Sy_11, assembly GCA_018907035.1. NCBI lineage: Eukaryota > Metazoa > Arthropoda > Insecta > Hymenoptera > Epichrysomallidae > Sycobia > Sycobia sp. Sy_11. The sequence continues at coordinate 1,708,019 of JACCIC010000081.1, read as the reverse complement.
CCAGTCTTGATAATCCATAGAATTTTCCTTTCCAGCCCACTGTTCACAAGCTTTGCATATTCTACTTTTCACAATGACATCAAGAACTTTTCCAGAAAATTTTCCAATGAATGTATCAATCCCGACAAGAGAAGAAAAACCCCTTCCAGCCCAAGTGCCCTGACCAGAAACTGCGAGCCGATTTTTTACATTACCGGCAGCCTCATTTTCTCTTTGCTCTTCACTAACTGCTTGTCTAAAAACTAATGTAGCTACTGCTTCTGCTGCTATCCAAATGTGGTTTACTATTGCATAATAAGTCGCTGAAGCATATCCTTTACTAATATCCATCGTTGCACAAAAATTATTTATACCTAGCCAGCCAACACCGAGTAAACCCATCGCAAATACAAAGCAGCGATTTACTTCGTAGGAAGTATGAATTGTTGGACTGCTTGGAATATGAGTTTCTGTTTTAAATTTACACAAAACTACTAATTGAAAACCTAATCCTTTTTCGTTACGTTTGAAAAATGTTATATCGCCTTTACAAGTTGTACAAATTAAAATGTCTTGTAGTCTTAGAAAGAGTAAGAAATTCACTATGACGTAAAACAACAATGGATCAACGTTCACTTCGAATGCAGGATTATTTTTCTTAATTTTTTTAGCAGATGCACTAACCACACTTTCATCACGCTCACTCGTAAATCGATTGCCACGAAAATTTCTTTTTTTTTGTCGACCAGCTCTCGAATTGCCGAATTTAGTACTCTTTTTTATCCATTTTATGAACTTTTTTTCCAACTAATATAAATGAATACCTGTTTTTACAATTAAATTAAAAGAAAGCAATACTTTCAATGCTTCAAAATATCGTTGAAAATACTCGTGAGATATATAAATACAGAAAGAAGCGGGACCAAGTATGTACCTCTCCGATCGCCAGCTGTCTGAATTGCTCCAAAATCACACTTGCGCGCGCACCAAGAATACACGCTATAGAAACAATTTTAGAACGCGTAAGTTAAAATAAACTATTGTACGATGTTACTATTAGTATACTAAATGCAAATCGGTGTTTTTGGAAAATTGATTTTTTCATCGATATAGACTAGAGATGCCCCCTTAATTAAATGGATAGCATGCAATCGTGGATTTTTTGGTCAATCTTGTTTCGAGAATCATAAAAAAAGTCTAGAATCAAAAAGAAAAGGTAGCACAAAGGAGAAAAAAAAATATTTGCAATACCATTAAAATATGCATTTTTTGTTGTAAATTGACACATTCTGATCGGGTTAAATACGAGTGTGGAACGAATTGGTGTAAATTTTGTAACAGATCTCATAAATTAAGAAAACTTTGTTATATGCAGCCTATACGAAACAATGTGAAAACTGAAAACAAGAAGAATCTTTTTATATTTTATGATTTTGCAACTCACCAAGATACAGCATATCATCATCATTCGACCACGAAAATTTATGTACCCAATCTTGCACGGATTGTTTGTATTTAGACGATGTTACCGAACGTTGTTATACTTGCAGAATTAGGGAATATATATTTCACGATGACCCCGTTCGTCGTTTGATAGACCTCGGTATACGTGAAAAATCAAAATTCAATGAAATTATTTACATCGCAATTTATTTTAAAGCGGTTAATGGAGCAGCGATTGAATGAACAGATAATGCCCAGTGTAATTTTAAATGGTCAAAATTTAGTAATTTTACAAATAGGACGGACAAAATTTATCGGTAGTTTAAATTATTTTCATATGAAATGAAGCGCGCTACCCTCTGCTTTTGGTTTTCCTGACAGTAACAAAAAAGGCAATTTTTCACATTTATTTAAAACGGTAAATAATCAAGAATATGTAGGACCGCTTCCAGATGCTCATTTTTACGAGCCTGATTCTATGTCACCGGAAGAGAGAAACATTTTTTACGTGTGCTACAATGAAACATCTAATTATGTTTTTGATTTAAAAAAAGAAATTGTTAAATATTTTCGAATGGATGTAAAGATTTTGACACGAGCTTGTCTGGTTTTGAGAAATATTTTTTTTTCTCTCGGTGATACGCACCTCTTTCTTAATGCTACAACTGCAGCATCGGCGTGTTCATACATGATTAGGAATAAATTCTTGACTCCGAACAGTATAGGTAAACACCTTCAGGTTACAGACGAGACGACATACACTCTCAAAAAGCTATCGAGTGGCTACTTCTGTACGAACGTGAAGTTGGAAGAGACATAAAACATGCTGGTAGATCGCAATAATTCCGACTACGCGAAGGTTTTTTGGTAGATGGATACTTACCTCCAATGAATGAGTCGAGCGTTGAGAGGGGCATAGTGTATGAATTTCAAGATTGTTATACACATGGTTGTCCAAAATGTTTTAAAGATCAGCGTGTTCGGAAAACGAAATTTTACGATCTTTGGACGAGGCGTATAAACATACTAGAGCTAAAATTGATCGCCTCAACTCTTTGGGATACTTAACACACGAAATGTGGGAATGCAAGTTTGACAAAATTAAAAAGGAAAATTCGGATATTAGGGATTACATAACAAATCAGCTTCTAATGAGTAAAATTACATTGAATCCAAGAGAGGCATATTACGGCGGTCGAACAGAAAATATCGTTATCAGGTGAAAGAGGGGGGAAATCAAATATACAGACATTTGCTCTTTATATCCATACATATGTAAAAGGGGACAATTTCCTGTCGGTCATCCGAAAATATACGTAGGCTCCGAATGTTCTAAATTGACAGAGAGAAATAATGATAATTTATCGCGTGTAGAAGGACTCGTAAAATGTAGGATTTTACCACCGCGTGACTTATTTTTACCCGTTTTACCGATAAAAATGCACAATAAATTATTCTTTGTATTGTGTCGGAATTGTTGCGAGAAGATGTGTCAGCCTGTCTGTAACCACGAAGAAGTTAGTAAACGCGAATTTACGGGAACTTGTATCATATCAGCGAGGTATATATAATTTGGCAGTACAAAATGAGGCGGTTTGATCCGAGTACAGGTATGGGAGGCTTATTCGCCAGCTATGTAGATACCTTTTTACGTGTAAAACAGCAAGCTAGTGGATAGCCTACGTGTTGCATCGACGAATTGAGTAAAGTTAAATATTTGCAAGAGTATAAGGAAACAGAGGTTATACAATTAGAAGCAGAACACATCGCAAAAATTGCGGGTTTACACTGCGTGGCCAAGCTCTGCTTGAATTCGTTCTGGGGTAAATTTGGTCAACGAGGCAATTGAAAGCAAACGACGATTATAAGACGCAAAAGGATTTACTGGAATTATTGCTTGATCCCAAAAAAGAAGTTTTAAATTTATTACTCGTAAGCGACGAGATTTTATACGTTAGTTGGCAATTTAGAGATGAGGCTGTAGAGCAAGAAACTAAGACTCGTGCGCTAATAATTTATCACAGCGATCACGTGTTTTATTAGCTGGTTTATCCGCGCTCCTCCGCGTCGCACCGCCGAAAGACCCCGCCGCGGTCTGCTGCTGAAATGCAGTATAACACCTGATGATAAATTGCAAAGAAAACGTTTATAGATCTTAGTTGCAAAGATGAAGCATCCATTTAATTATTGCGTGTGCAGTCCCACTGGTTGCGGTAAAACAATTTCCGTAAAAAGATTTTTATCTCATTATCCCGAAGTATGCAACATTCGTTTTGACCGCGTTCTGTTTTACTATGCCGAATGGCAAGAGGCCTACACGACGGATTTCAGACCGAACGGCGGTGCACGTATACAATTTAGAGAAAGACTGCCACACCCGAATGACTACTCGTGTGATAACGAACAGAAGCAGCTGCTCATACTGGACGATCTCATGCGTGAGTTGTCGAATGATATAATTCTCGATTTATTTACAAAGGGTAGTCATCATAAAAAGTTAAGCGTTACTTTCAGAACTCACAATATATTTCACAAAGGTAAAGCGCAGCGGGATATAAGTTAAAATACAAAATACATGATTATTTTGAAAAAACCTCGCGATCGTGCTCAAATACAACATTTAGCGCGTCAAGTTTATCCGGAAGATTCGAAATTTTTGCAAGAAGCTTACATGGACGCTACAAAGAATCCTCACTTTTATTTGTTTCTAGATTTATCGCAAGATGCCCTCGACAAATATCGTGTAAGTAGCTGCATATTTCCCGAGAATGAGCGACATTATGTGTACATTTCTAAACATTAGAATCCTTTCTTTTAATTGGCTAAAAAAGTTAGTCTAGAAAAAAATGATGATTAGAAAAAAAATTTGTCAAGTATGCGAGCCTCAGTCTTTCGCGAGCAATGGCTAAAACAGCATTGAAAAATCGCAAAAAAATTAACAATTTACCTGGTAAACATTTTACAAAGAAAATCGCGTCTCTGTTACTAACCCTCAAACACGCTAATAAACATCAAGCGCGTAAAACACTTCTAATGTGTAGCGATAAAGCAGCCATAAGGTATATATGTAAATGCGCATTGAATATTCTGAAAGGTGTGGTTCCGTTAAAAAATTCGGAGCATAAACGTTTAAAACAGCATCGACACGTACTACATAAATTAGTTCACGATAACCCTACGAACGGTTGGAAAATACTTGGTGGATTAGATGATGTGGAAGCATTTCTTACACCACTCACCGAAGAGAGTATAATAGAAAGCCTACCTACAGCTTTCGAGCGAAAAGCGAGACTTTTACTCCGATACTGGAAACGAACGTCGCCGGAGCGGTTGAGTTGGGATAATACAGGCGCAGTTACTATAGATGGTTGGAAAATCGAAAATTCACATATTATCGAATTAATAAAGGATAATTTCAAAAAAGGTAAGGAAAAAAATAACTCAAAGTATATGAAGACACTTCAAGAAATGCCCAACGGTGTTCTAGAGTTTGCAAAATTTCTGAGACATCGCCCAATTTGATAGGTAATACGCAAATCCTGAAAATTGGCCAAACATTGACAAAGTCAACCAAGCCTTTAAAAAGTCGTAAATGTCGTTTGAGTTTGAAATCGTTTGAGAACCAGACAGACTGGTGGCAACAGCCGGGTGACAAGGTAAAACATGTTACTACTTCACCATAGAAGAAGACTCGAAGTACCGCGAAAAAATCAAATAGCAAATGGCTCCGCAAGACATGTGAGAAAAGAGAGTAAAGAGCTAAAAAATACAAAAAAATGGATTACGAAAAACAGTAAAAACGATGTTTCACACGAGGCAGGCTACGCGGATGCGCAAAATCTTTTACGTGTCAATAAGAAAGGTAAGTGTACGTCAACAAGATATAAAATGAAACGGAGAAAAATAAGTTTATAGAGTGGCTACAAAATCAAGACGCTTACACGTTCCATCGACCTGTGACTCGAAAATGCCCGAGGTTGCATTACAATGTGACAAACATTGACGATCTTTGGGAGTGTGATTTAATGCAATTAACGTCGATTGAAAAATACAACGATAATCATCGCTTCTTACTCGTTGTCGTAGATGTACTCAGTAAATATGTGTGGGCGGGGTCACTCCGAGATAAAAATGCAACTAATGTTGCAGCAGCATTTAGCAAGATTCTTGATCGTGCGGAGGGCCGAAAACTGCTTTGCTTACAGTCGAATCGCGGTAAAGAATTCGTGGGATCGGCTTTTCAGGCACTTTTAAAGAGGCATTGTATCACATTTAGAGTCGTTCACAATCCTGTTATTAAAGCATAATAAAGCAGCCGTGGTTATTGAAAAACTGTTAATAAAATTGCTAATTTATGAAAGGCGATGGTTATAAAACAAATGCAGCTAAACGCAGACGTCAGTCTAAAAATGTATGTCCATCAGATATCACTGTCGGAGCTCGTAAAAACGAAAAGAAGAAAATTGTAAAAAATCCAACCCTGAAGAAAAGACGAAGGAAAAATCCTATAAAAAAATTAAAAAGCAGCAAGAAAAGTAGGAAAATAGTTAGTTACAGAAATATAAACGATATTTTTGGACAACGCTAAACTATGGCATTCTTACACACGCACTCGTCCGAGTGTATGACCAGTGAGTTGGACATATTCACATTACCAGCCACACAAACTTCTATAGAAAGTAGCAGTTACTTAAATTATTAGCCTATATCTTCAATTGGTGAAGAACACGATGCCCCTTTAGAATTTGTCATTCCAAGGGAGAGCGAACACTACATAGATCTTGTTCATACTATGCTTCATGTTCAAGCGCAAATTCTCCCTGCCGATACAGAGGTAGAAAAAGCAAAAGTTGCACCCATCAATAATTTTCTGCACTCTATGTTTAATCAAGTCGACGTGTTTTTGAACCAAAAACTAGTTTCACCTCCCAATAATGCATACCCTTACAGAGCTTATATAGAATCCTTATTCAACTACTCACCACTTGCTAAAGAGTCACACTTGACGTCTTGCTTATGGTACGACGATACAGCAGGTAATTTCGAAGCTGTGCCAAACGGTATGAGTGCTCAAGCTAATAAAGCCTGTTAAACTGTCAAGAATTTACGCTAGGTGGGAAAACCTTTGATATGATCGGTCATTTACATTGTGACATTTTTAATCAAGATAAAATGTTCATAAATAGCCTAGAAATGCGAGTTCGTTTAGTGAGAAGCGAAGACGCGTTCTGTCTCATGGATTCATCTGACAATGGGAGATTTAAAGCTAAAATAAAAGAAGCAACTCTCGTTATTCGTAGAGTAAAAATTAATCCTGGTGTCTTACTCGCACACACTAATGCATTTGCTAAAACTAGAACTAAATATCCAATCACGCGAGTGGAGGTAAAGGCGTTTACGCTGCACGCGGGGATAATGAGCGACTCACTCTATAATGTAATTCTAGGTCAATTACTGAAAAGAATTACTATTGGATTTGTCGAAAATAGATTTAATGGAAATCGTAGATTTTATCGGTTTATTTTTCAAAACTTCAACATGAGCTATCTCCCTTTGTATATCGACGGAGTGCAAATTCCGAGCAAACCTTTGCAGCCCCGTTTTACGCCAAACTCAAATCTACACATAGACGCTTTTCATACATTTTTTTGGGCACTGGCATACATTTTCTGAACGATGGTATTGGAATTAATCGAGATAATTATTCAAAAAGCTATTTTCTTACCGCCTTTGATATCACACCTGACTTATCAGCGCACTACGCGACGCACTGGAATCTCGTTCACTCAGGGAGTGTACACATAGAGGTATGTTTCGAACAAGGTCTGGAAAACACTCTCAATTGTATAATTTATGCAGAATACGATAACGTTGTAGAAATTGACTTGAGTAGACAAATTATAGCTGATTTTAGCGCTTAATGGCGGTGCTGATAGTAGAGGCGGCGGTGTCGGCGGTGGTGCGTAAAAAAGTATAAATCAGAGCCCTCATTTGTAAAATTCGTCATTACCTTCGGTGAAACTCATTCGACAGCAGCAATAAAAATAAATGTATTACGTAATCGACATACAAAGTCTTCCCGACGCCAATAATACGTTTATACCAAAAGAAGTTGCTGTTATATCATTGCAAGACAAGATCATCGGACACTGGATTGTATAACCACCTTGCAATTTTAAAGACTTACCTCACAATATACGTAAGACTAATAATTATTGCAGTTTAAATTTACACAGAATTCATTAGTTCGAAGGTTTAACTTCACTACATAAATTAAAGTATCATCTATGTAATACAGCTAGAGAAGCGCAACGAATACACGTACGGCGTGAAGAAAAAGCTCAATATTTGGAATCAGCTATGACACGTTGTATAACTAATCTCCAAACATACAATACGCCTAGCTTTGATCGACTCGAGCGCCTCTTTCCACGTGTTCATACGTGTCGCGCAACGTTCACGGGTCGCGCAAATTTGAGTATAAAAGGAATTACTGTGCTTTGTTCAAGAGCGATTTAATTAAAAAGTGGTTATGTTCGCTTGTACCTAAAGAAGATTATCTGCGACCGGTTCACAGGGAAACTTTCGATACCGCACTTTTGAGCTATCATAAGCAGCAACGTAAATCACACGTTAGTTTTCACTTTATTAGTGAAGCTGGAATTAACGAAGTTGACGAATCCGAGGTTATATCGGGATGATGAATACAAAAGAGATTATGCAGGCTGTAAGAGATGTACGAGTCAACTCCGTTGTTGCATATGCGGCGGATCACATATCTAAATACCTTCCTGCTGCAGTAATATCCAACACAGGCACCTCTAACAAACCTGCTTCGCACAATATGCTTTTATCGGCGACGTCCGATATCAAAAGATCCGGCTCGAATAGAATCGCGATTGGCTTAGAAACTTCGAAAGGATTATATAAACCTATCGTCAAAATCTGTAGTGGTGGTTTAAAATGTGTGACTTTTGACGCTAGTAGCTGAGAAACATTTAGCTGTCACACAGATGTTATATCATTCTATCTGAAGGATGCATATTCGTTTTATGAAGAATTTGGCAAGCCGACAAAAATTTTTCTACCGAATCATGATCTATTCTCCATGTGGAGCGAAATTATAAGCCACCGCCATCACCTGAGGACTGCACAATGCCCGAAGTGGCCTTCCATGCGGCCGACACGTCTCGAACGCGCCCGAAACCAAGGATCGCGGCCGTGGACGTGAAGCCGCCCAACTTCAAAGCTCTAGTGCGAGAAGTTTTACAAGAGGCTGGCTTTAGAGCCACCTCACCTGATTTAGAGGCGCCAGGCGTCGCAGCCCTTACCCCAAAGAGGAGCGGTCGCGATTCACGCCCGAGGTCGCCGCGTACAGGAAAAACCAGAGCGTCGACCTCACCTAAGTCGGAGAGGAAGCCCTCCTTCAAAGGAAAGTTGGTGCACGAGCCCCTCAGTGACAAGAACAAAGGTCGGACAGCAGGTCCTGATCCGCGGTTCTTGTGCTGGGGCTGTAGTTGGCCTGGCCACACCTTGCGCAGCTGTCCCGAGTGTTCGGGAAATGCGAAAAAGGGCGAGTAATTGAGGTCCAACTCGCCCCTACGCTCCGTGAGACCTCTGAAGATCAGCATGCAGCTGCAAGGACACAGGGTAATGATGATTGCCCCCTCCTGTCTGTAAAGGAGGAGCATCACGACCGTGACTCCGCTGACTCAGCCACAAGTGTCGACCCCGATCGGTATTCACGATGGTGGGTACAGGTAGGCATAGGCGAGTTTCGCATTCATGCACTGCTTGATGCAGGGGCTGCTCGTACAGCTCTCGGAGCAATCGGCCTGCAGATCGCATCTGCCCTCGGTCGTCTAGTTCGACCCTTCCCTGGATCTGGCGCTCGACTCGCCACAGGAAAAATTGAGCAGATAATAGGCCAGGTGGCCCTTCCGTTTGCCATAGCAGACGTAGAAATGGAGCTAGACGTCATCATAATTCCAGACTTGGAAAATGACTGTCTGCTCGGTGCAGACTTCTACCGCGCATTCAATGCGGTCATCCACCCGTGCGACAACACCATGTCGATCGAGAGTGCAGCGGATTTCGTTCCGTTACAACTCTGCACCGTCTCAGTTACCTCGGTGTATTCGCTTGCCTCTATAGGCTTGGCCGATATTGACGATAGTCAACGCCGAGCTCTCGAGGAACTCCTCGACCGGATGCTGCCTCCGGCTGATCAGCCTCTGGGCTGCACGCATCTGACCGACCACGTGATCGATGTTGGCGATGCTAAGCCGATTAAGCAGCGTTATTATCCGGTCTCTCAGAAGATAGAGCTGGAAATGCATGCGCAAGTTCGCAAGATGCTTGATCAGGGCGTAATTCGCAGATCAACCAGCGAATGGTCTAGCCCCGTCGTGATGGTTCGCAAGAGCGATGGGAGCTACCGATTCTGTGTGGACTATCGCAAATTGAATTCCGTGTCCAAGGTCAGCGCGTACCCGCTTCCTTACATGGACGTAATCTTACGGAAACTGAGAAATGCGCGATACATCTCCACACTGGACCTCAGCAGCGCCTACCATCAGGTCCCTCTTCGTGAGGAATCGCGACACCTCTCTGCCTTCACGGTTCCAGGCATGGGGTTATTCGAATGGACCCGTATGCCATATGGTGTCGCCGGTGGCCCTGCCACCTTTCAGCAGTTAAGCGACAAGCTGATCGGCCCTGAAATGGAGCCGGTGGCCTTCGCCTACCTCGATGATGTGATCATCGCTACGGAGAGCTTTGACGAGCACCTCAGGTGGCTCGAACATATCCTGAGACGGATTTCCGATGTCGGCTTGACCATCAATCGGCAGAAGAGTAAATTCGGACTCGCGGAGGTACGGTTCCTCGGCGTCCTCGTGGATCGTGACGGTTTTCGACCCCATCCGGATAAGATTGCACCAATCTTGACTTACGCCGCACCAAAGAACCTGAAGCAGCTCCGTAGGTTTTTAGGCCTTGCGTCCTGGTATCGCAAGTTCTTAGAGAACTTCGCAACGCTTGCTGAGCCTCTCACCCGATTAACCAAGAAGAACATCAAGTACCATTGGGGAGAAGAGCAACAGCAAGCCTTCGAACAAATCCGGGCGCTTGTCGCATCTGCACCCGTCCTTTCTCGACCGTCGTTTGGAGAAACGTTCGTCATCCAAACGGACGCCAGCGACTCGGGACTAGGTGCCGTGCTCACGCAAGCTGTTGATGGCGAGGAGCGCGTGCTCTCCTACGCTAGTGGCACGATGACTGCGGCTGAGCGTAACTATTCGGTCACCGAACGCGAGTGCCTCGCCGTGCTATGGGCTGTGCGTAAATTCCGCCCGTACGTCGAGGGCTATCACTTCCAGGTGATATCCGATCACAGCAGCCTTCGTTGGCTGCACTCATTGCGCAACCCCACGGGCAGACTCGCCCGTTGGGCCTTGGAATTGCAGGGATACGACTACGAAGTCATCCATCGGAAAGGTACCTTGAATTGCGTACCAGATGCCCTCTCTCGTTTGTATGAAGACGAGCCGACCTGCGAAGTCGCCTCCCTCGGCGTCACCGATGTGCAAGACCCCTGGTATTTGCGCCTTCGTAAGAAAGTGGTGAGCAATCCGACCAACCTCCCATGGTGGAAAGTCGTTGGGCAGCGACTATACTACTACCGTCCCGATCCTGCCGTCGAAGATTTAGTAGACGACCAGGATGCGTGGAAGTTAGTAGTGCCTAAAGAAGATCGTCGTACCGTTCTGCATGAATGTCATGAGGAGCCCACAGCTGGTCATTTCGGACGCCATAAAACATATGACCGAATTGCACGATCATACTATTGGCCATCAATGCACAAAGATGTGACACAATTTGTCCGTGACTGCACCGTGTGCCAACAATGTAAGGTACAGCAGACTGCACCAGCTGGCCTGATGGGCCATCGAACGGTCACCCGCCCTTGGGAAATAGTAGCTGGAGATGTGATGGGTCCATTTCCGCGATCTACCCGGGGATACGAGTATTTGCTCGTCTTCATGGATCTATTCACTCGCTGGGTAGAATGTATTCCCATCAGAAAGGCGAATGCGCAAACGATTCGCCGCGAGTTGAAAGATCGCGTATTTTTACGCTTTGGTACGCCCGAAGTATTCCTATCGGACAATGGCACCGAATTTCGTAATAAAATCATTGAGAAATTCCTTGTGGAGCGTGGGGTGGAGCATTCCACGATACCCCCTTATCACGCTCAAGCCAATCCGGTAGAGAGGGTCAATAGGACTCTGAAGACCGCGATAATCGCCTTCATTGAGGAGTCTCACAGTACTTGGGATGCGCACATCGCCGAGCTGATGTTCGCGTACAATACATCCGTACAAGACTCCATTGGCGTAAGTCCGGCCTTCCTTAACACGGGTCGTCACCCCTCAGCCCCTGGCACACATCGTCGCCAGGAGGAGCAGCGCGCACAGATTGCGCAAGAAGAGGCTGCTCTACAACATTGGAAAGAGCGCATGGAGAAATTATCTGATCTCCATCTAAAGGCAGCGGAAAACTCGCAGAAAGCGCAGGCAAAGCAAGCTCGCTATTATAATGCGAGACGTCGCGACGTGCATTACGCGATTGGCGATCGCGTATGGCGGCGTAATCGCATCCTCTCGTCAGGCATACAGGGCGTCAGCGCCAAACTGGCCCCAAAATTCGATGGGCCCTTTACCATCACGGAGAAACTCGGCACGAATGTTTATCGACTGATCGACTCTACGGGAAGAGATGCTGGTAAGCATCACGTCGCCGACCTGAAGCCCTACCATCGAGATCACGACCCCGAAGATGATAGCAGTTCCGACACGGAAGAGCCTTCGGGCGAAGAGCGTGACTGCGATGCGTCGAATTGTAATGTCGAGGCGAGCGAGCGAACTCGCATTGTAACACCACTGGTGAGCGTACGGCACCCCGACGACGCGCCTCATTGTAATTCCGATACAAGCGTGCGAAGCGATAACCCCGCGGGCAATGCCACGCGATCTAAGACCGATATCGCACCGCGTAGATTAGGGAGGCCGCGTAGGACGCGAATCGTAACCCGTCGAAGAACCCAAGCGCGAGCCCCTGCGGAGCCCGATAACAGCGGAGCCGCCTGCCATAACGACGTGCACCTGGTGAGGCGAAAAGTAGGTCGCCCCAGGAAGAGCGGACGCTCAACCCCGCCGCGGGACCAATCTCCCCGCCGCACTCGGGCCCAAGCCCGCACCCATCAACGAGCCGACTAACTTCGATTATTGACTGGCGCCGTTATTGACGGAGGAACACCGGCGATTGTTACCTCCAAAACCAACTGCGTCTAGGGAAGAGAGTTCTTTACCCGTCCTTCCTCATCCCAGTGATCCTCAGCGGTAGACCGCAGCCACCCCGTTCCTCATCCTGACACGATGGTCGATCTGAGAGAGAGATGTTGGGTCGAGCTGTCACGCTTCGGCTACCAGCGTCTGGAGGGGGGGCGTGTGACGAGGAATGCAAGCACTGCGTGCGCCTGCCTTCCCTGTCCCGTTGCTCTCTCTCCAGCTGTAGCATGTACATATTTATCTGTATATTTATATGTAGAAATGTTTGTATGTTTCAGGCCGACGCACAACCACCGGCGGAGAGGTAAGTGAGAGAGAGAGCGGGGAGTGGGGAGAGACAGCCACGCGCCCGAATGAGGAGACAGAAAGAGAGCCGCGAAAAGGACACACGCGTCGTAACCGGCCTTTCACGCACGTTTTGCTTTGGCTTCTCGCTACGGTCGTGTCGTGACTAACGGCGTGCGGGAACCCCTTGTGCTCCGAGTGTTTCCCTCGCCTCGTACCTCGTCTTCGGGGAGGGTACCTGATTGGACGCGCGTTCTGTGCCACAGTATTGTGGGTGTGTGCGGTACACACGCGCCGGGCAAGAGTCCGAGCGGACAAATTGTCGTCCGACCCCGCCTCCGCGGAATAGCCGCCCCATCCCGGGGTCTCCGGACGCCGACGTCACCGCCGCTCCCGGCGAAGGAAGGTGCTGCTGCCGGACGAGTACGCGCTGCGGGACCAACGAGTTCCGGCTCCCTGTAAGTGGCAGCTCCTGTTCTCTCTCTCTCTCTCTCTCTCTTCCCGAACGCCCCGCGCGCCGTCGCCTCGGCGACCCTCGGCCTGCGTCCCGCACGCCTCGTATATAGGCGCTGCATTGTATTCTTCTTTTTGCACTGCGTTATTAAAACTTGTTTAAATTTTAATTATTTTTATTTTTTTATTATTATCAAGTGTGCTCCATTAGCCGCCCTGTCCCACGCGCAGTCCCGAACGCGATATTTCGCCCTTCGCGAACCGCCCCTCTCCCTTGCCGGAATCCTTCGGGGCTAAGCCCAGCCGGGCACAGATTTGCAACGGCCGTGCCCGCCGTCCTCGTGCTCGAGGCGGACACGCGCACCGTTACAATATATATATATGTCAGTATATTATACTATGTCATGCATGTGTAGTACCATATATAAAATTTTGTACATGTTTATATATTATTTTGTATTATTATTCTAAAATTTACACTAATTTTGATTATATCATATATTTTATTTATATATATTTAATTATTATTTAAAATAACATTTTATTAATCATATATCTTTTTATTATCATAGATCATTTTATTGAACCTTATATAAATCTATATTTCAAATCAATAGTTATGTGTCTGAATGATGTACTTATGGCCCTTTCCCCTTGTCTTCCAGCTCACTAGCTTTGAGAAGTCAGTGGCAAATACCCTTTTGCATTTTTTGGAGCCATCCCCCCTACCAAAAAGAGTAAACTGAAAGCATCGTGCCTTTCTAATAGTAAGCAGTGATCAACTGAACAGCGGCAACTGACAGTTGCTATATAAGTGCACCTTGAAGGTTCATGAGAGTGCTATAAAAAAGGAAAATAACGCACATTTTTCAATTGTGAGACTCGCATGTTGTTCAGGAGAGCAACTGGTATCAAGAAGGCACTGATAAAAAATTATTGTGACAAGAAAATATAGTTCTCGATAGAAATAACCTGTTGGTAAAAACAGGTTCTCAACTAGCAATGTGTATATTGCATAACAAGCAAGCTTCTTGCTTGAAATTTACCTTCTTTTTACTAATTGGCAGCTTGAAAATCAAGGGAGTAATCATCACGACAAAAGGAGTCGATACATAGTACATTTATTTGTTTTATATATAATTAATGTGTTGTAAATATCTTTTAGTATATACATAGTACCAGCCATCCCTGTGCAATTAAAAAAAAAGGGGGGAACACCTAGCATAAGTCCAGCGAAAATACGCCCTTTGGAACTAATTGTCAGCATATTTATTGAATACAAAATCAGTGAATGTGCATTGAATGTGACATATATAAAAAGGTTAATACCTATCTGCTACATAAGGCAGTATACGTAATCTATATGTCAACTGTGATACATATAGGTGGGAAAATTGAAAACATAAAAAGTGTGGGAAAGCAAAGGAATTTTCCAGCCCAGTAAAGTGCAAAAGACTCGTATGAACCACAGCAATGGCGAAAATGAAACTGAGAATTATTTATAAATAATTACCAGTTTTGGTAAAAATACTTTGAAAGTATTTTACACCATACGAGGGTCCCAGTACTTTGAACTGTAATACTTGACAGAACAGATTCTACGTACTGTTCCTTTTACTAAAAAGCATTTTCATAATACGTATTATAATAAAGGCGACGAGAAGTTGAAAATCAATAAATAATTGATGGATTATTAACAATTGCACAGATGGGATCAGCATAGCTGTCACGAGCAGAAGTTGTATGTTTAAAATATATTTTATTATAAAGTCAGACATTGAAATAAAAGTAATGATCAAAATTTGGTAAGAATAGCAGATAATAATAAGACCAATAAATTGGTGATAAATAAGATTAATAAATAAATAAATAGGTGGATAAACAAATTTTTTGACCATTACAACTGGAATGTTGAATTTCTTTCTTTAGTATAACACTTAAAAGACTACAATAAAAATAGATGGTAAGTTATTTATAAAATTTCTCTCTGTAAATAAATTAATAGCTACATCAAGAAACGATATTGGAAAATACAGAACTTATGTGGTAAGTCTAAATATACATGGAGGTGAATGAGAATAAGATTCGCTTACACAGTATTGGAAAATTCTAACAGTATAAGGCCATAGAAGAGATATATAGAGGAAATATATAATCTATATATATATATATAAGGATATATATAGATTATATATTTAATATATAATAATATTATATATATTAAATATAATATATTTAATTATATTAATATAATTAAATATATTAATTATATTTAATTAATATAAATAAAAATTAGGATAACAACTATTTAATAATAACAACAATATAAATTAATTGGCTACCAATAAACAAAGGTTTAAGCAATATATAAACAAGATAAATCAATCAAACCTCTAGATCTTTTTCAGCCAACGAGGAACACTACATAGTGTTTAGCATAATAGCTAAGCTACTATCTTTAAATAAATAATTAATAAATAATAGATAATAAATAATTTAATAATTGATAATAAATAATCAGCACCAAGATATAAAGGCAAGGAAATTATGGAAGCAGGTAACGTAAAGGCAATAAGAACTAGAGAAAATAAAAACAAACAAAATAATTAACAATAACAAATTCAAACGAACAGTCAAAAGGCCAACGAGGATATTAAACTCGTTTATTTAATAACAAACAATTAATAACTAATAAATAAATAATTTTTTTTTGCATAAATATAAAAAAAAAATATTTTTTTTTAAATTTTCTCTAATTTTGAACAAACGCAAAAAGGGTGCAGAATTAAAATTATTTCAAGTCAAACGTTTTTTGGAAATTTTTTCTAGTATTTTTTTCTATTACTCCCGCGTACTAAAAATAATTACTGTCTTTTATCATCAATAGACAAGTAACAACTTTCACAATTCCTCACCATAACAGTACCTAAATAATAAAAATAATAAATAATAATACCGCTAAGTAATAAATAGTACCAAATAATTTACAATAATAATCAATAGAAAAAGAGAGAGAAATTTTTTTTTAGTAAATACTTACCTGACTCAACAATAATGATGAAATTAGTTTCAAAAATAAAAATACAAAAATAAGTACAATAAAGTAAGTTTGAAAAAATATAACAATACGGTATTTTAGCAAAATAAGCTAACAATTTAAAAAATTCTTATCTTTAATTTAATAAGCTAACTAATATATAAAAAAAAGTAGACTGATAATTATAAGCAAAAATAAGTCGAAATATAGGTCGATATTTTTATCGAACCTATACAATTTGAAAATAGATGAGTGTATCTACGAATACAGCAATAAGTGGAAAAAAGAAAGGGATTTTAATCTATAGTTGCACAATAAATTATATATAGAATAAATATATATAATTACATCAACTATACCTAATTAATATAAAATTTTTTATCGGAACAAAAATATTTGAGTAAGATGGAAGCGAAGCATATCGACGAGTCAGGCACTGGCCAACGAAGAAAGAAGATTAAATAGCCTCTTCACAGAAATGCTGCCAGAAAAACTAATACAAGAAGCAAGACAAAATAATATCAACACGAAAGATAACGTCGATGCGCTCCGAGATAGACTTGTTAGATTTGAACTACGACGACTATTTGGAAAGAGCACTGCTGAGTGGAATGAGACGAACGACGAGATTCATCCGGATATTTCAGAGATATCGGAGATACTAAATTCTACGGAGCTGAACTCAGCAGAAGAAATAAGAATTAATAAAGCAGCAGCTGTTTACATAGAAACAGGGAATACTGCCGCTGAGGAGAGCCCAGAAGATCAAACAAGCACGATAACACCACCATAGGGTTTTCCCATCAACACCCCATTTGTAGGTTACAAGATAAGATTTTATCCACCAGAGTGGATAAAAATATCCACTTCAATAATCAACCCTGTCAGCCACTAATAACAGCTGACTGGTTAGTTCGAGTAAAGAGATTGCCTGTCATTCACGAACTAGTCAGAAAAAACCTTTGTGCAGCCAGCAACAAGCAGGCGGACTATTATAATAAACATAGACGAGGAGTATCATTTGTGGAAAATAGGATGGTTTGTAGACGAAAACACGTCTTATCGTCGGGGCCAGATAAATTTACAGCCAAACTGGCGTTTAAATTTGTTGCACCATGCCGTATCGTGAGAAAAATATCGCCTGTCATCTTCGAGGTAGAAGACCTGGATGACAGGAAGGAAACCAGAGTACACGTTTCGGACAGAAAGAAATATTATCCCCCTAATAAACCTTCTCTTTTGCCAACATATACCGCCAGATGCTCCGAAACATCGGATGAGGCAGAGAGCTCCGCCGGTCCACGATGATCGAGCCACCTCGTCGACCAGGGCACGCAGGAGTGTTAATACGACCCCGACCACCAAGGTCAAACCCTAGACCTAGGTCAAGTCGCCCTAGCCCTGGATGACATAAGCGAACCGGGGAACCTGATAGAGTTCAGCCCGGACTCGACACAGGAGATAGACATCGGGTTACAAAATCGCCAAGAGCGATTGACGAAAACTCATTCGCGCTTTCGCTACTAGATACCAGCATCCTATCACCCGATGAACCAATAAAATCCCGCCAGCCACCGATACCCCCACCAACGAAGAAAAGAGAAGAGAAATCCTGCCCGAGGAGGGCGTGCGTCCGCAACGACGTAAAACTACGAAATGCGCACAACAATCAGAGTGCGAGCATACGCATCAACGTAAAACTACGGAGAACGCACTGAAAGAGCAGTGCAAGCGTCCGCAAAAACGTAAAACTACGAAAGATGCAGAAAATAACAGCGACTGCGTTTGTCCCGAAAGACATAAAGCTACCGCAATAACATCAGGAAAAGAAATAAAAGAGGCCCGTCTGGAAAGACACCACCGCGTAGACAAGAGCTCAGACGTCCGCATAGACGTGAGCCAATGAATGCACAGAAAAGCGAGAACCTTGAACAGGTGAAAGACACAACAACATCAACACTAGAAGGGGATAATAACGAGCAAATCGAAGGCCATTGTCCGCCAAGACAGAAAATTAAATAACAGAAGGAAACGGACTGGATTTATAATTCATTTTCCGGAAGGTATGAGGACTTGGGCGATACGATCGCAGTAGGGTATAAGTCCGGCAGCAATGCATCGCACAGGATAGGACCACTGGAAACGTCTCGCAGACTTATAGTAGTCCACAGAACCCCAGAGGACGCCATGCTTTGCAGATCGGGGCGTCAAATACGATCTATCAGCCCCGTACCATACCGGCCAGGACCAAAGTTCCATAGAAAAAAAGAATGTAGGCGATCAAAGAAAGTAGGAAGGCCAGAGCCCATCGTTTATGTTAGTACCCCAGAGGATGGCGACGTCTGCCTGTACCGCGGCGACCGATGCGCATTTATGCGCTCCGTCGGAACGCAAAAATTCGGCAAGCGAAGCAAATGCGCTGCATACCCCGAGAAGAAAGATATGGGTGGGCAAGGTAAAATAATAATCCCGACAGTATATAAAGAAAGCCTTGATCCCTATGAATAAGGTTCCTGCGCCGGTAAAGAAACCCCAGAACCCATTCCGCGCCCAGCAAAATCGACCCCTTACCACGATGACGATTGGAGCTTGAAAACCAAGAAAAATTTCAACCCTGTTGCGATACCGCATACTAATAGCCCCGCCACCAGCCTTCACGAGCCTATTGCTCAGCAAACGGCGGCGCAAAATTCCGAAACGGGTATCCCATCGCTGATGGCACTGAAAGTCACGCCGCCCGAGAAATTCATACCCCCCAAGCGCCCATATTCATCCTATCCAGCTAGACCCCTCAACAAACAATAGGACGGGATACCGGATGGTTGCTGGAATTGCCGTGACAGCGGGCACAGATATTGCAGCTGCCCAAAGCCACAAAGCAGCAAGTTCTGCTACCGCTGTGGCAGTAGGACTAAAAACGTACTTGTACATTCTGTCCCGTGACACCACCCACTGCCGCCTCGTCTTGTAAGGTGGAGGGGGTAGGCGACACCCTAGAACAGTCGCCACGTGAAGGTGAGAAGACGACGCGGCAGACGTCCATTACCTTGGCAGAGGAAGATAAGGCGCGTGAGCAGACCGAGCCGAAAAACACACCAGAGAAGCGGACAGTCGTGCCAGCCAAAGCGCAAGAGACTGTGGGTCAGACACTGCAGGAACTTGCAGGAGTGTTCGGCCAGCACGCACAGTCGGTTATGATCATCATGCCGGATGCGTCGGTCTATATAACAAAATATATGGCCCTTAATACCGTTCAGCCCCCTAGTCCAGCATATACCGCAGCTACCCCTTCATGTCCCTTATACCACGATACCAGCAATACAGAAAATCATTCAGGCATCACAATTGCGACGAAGTAGGTCATGATACGGGAAACCGCGATGAATACGAAAAATGAGCACACGCGAACGCGGCAATACGACGATGTTGCAAGGTTGGCGGACGAGTAGTAGCACTACAGAAAGAGAGCATACATTGGCTCCTTACAAATAGAACGATACTTGCCTGGTCCCCCAACGCTGCCCACCGACAGCTGAAAGACTACACTAAAAGATGCCAACCTCATTTTCAGCCAACTACAATCATAGCATAAACCATCGCAGCGCGAGTTGCTCCAGAAGAAGACACCTTCACAGAAGGTAGACAAGTCGAGCCCCACACAAAACGAAAATATATTAGTCATAAGTTGAGAAAGATCACCTGTGTAAAGGCGTAGGTTAGTTTAAGTTAGCGTAGTTCGTATAACTAGGATAATAAAGCAACAAACCGCGATTAACGAATAAGGCCGTACAAATAGCGATTTTTCAATTCTCTTCTTTAGACGTTAGGACTAGTTTATATAAATGACGATTTTTCGATTCTTTTCTATACAAATGGCGATTTTTCAATTCTTTTCTTTAGACGTTAGGACTAGTTCATAATACATAGGTTAAGCACGTAGACGTAATTTTATTTTCTTTAAAACGTTTGGAGTAGTTGTAATTTCATTCCCCATTTTCGGTTCGTTCACCCCAGCCGATTATACACATAAATGACGCTTTATGATTTTTTATAGTAATTGGACAAAGAGTCTACAAATGGACCCAGAAAGGAATTCATAAATGGCGCGTATAATATTCTTTTGCTTCTGTACTACAAATGGCCCCAGAAAGGAATTTCTAAATGGCGCGTCTGATTTTCTTTTGCTAAATGACATGTATGATTCTTCTATATTACAAAACGAAACTACAAATGTTCCCCCTCTTTTTGTTATAATAGAAGCCCAAAACAAAGTATAAATGGCATTTATGATTTTCTTTGTAAGTAGAATAAGAATCACCGTAGTATTATATAGAATCATTACCGAGCGACGACGACCCTGCGAGACCCTCGACAGCCATATACAAATTCTGGTTTATTTCTTTTTTATAAGGCAAAGCCCATAAAGTTTTATTTTCTATTTTGAGCGATTCCGATTTCCAAATAACCTATACCATACCCATGTTCCAATCCCCATACGCACCTAGAATTTGACCGTAGACCCAGCGCAGCAACACTTCAGCGAGCGAAGGCGCCTCACACGTCGGTTTGGAAGGGGGAGTTTGTAACCGGCCAAATTGCCGGTTCTCAATGAAAACCGAGAGTTCGCGCGCGATAGCGAAAAGACGCGAAGCGCGAGCCGCGAGAGTGCGTGACTGTCACGAAGAAGGAGGAAGCACGAAGAGAAGAACTTCTTCACCGCCCAGCTACCGAAGGTAGAGCACGAAGAATAGAGAAAGAGAGAGAGAGAGAGCACCATCCAAATTATTACCTCCATCTCCAGCACTATTTCCCGGCGGTGATCACCAGCTTCCCGGTGATTCAACTAAGTTCAATTCACCCGATCGCGGTGCAATTGCCCGCACTGTGAGAAAGAAAGCGAAAGAAGGAAAGAAGGAAGGAAGCTGTTGCGATCTGAAAAATGAGAGGTCGACTAAGAGAGAAGGAAGGAAGGAAGGAACGACAAGAAAGAGAACCACCCGGAACGAGAGGAAGCAACTGCGGAGCGCCGTCCCGGCAAGTACCGCTTTGTATAGCTATGTCTGAAAGAGTGCGCGTCCCCGAGACTAAGAGCACTATACTCGTAGGGCCGCTCCGCGTCCCTGCGAGCTAGGTGATACGCACCGTGTAGATCCTCCATTCCACTCCCTGCCGTTTGATATTCCCCCGCGCCGGCGGAATCCGCTCCCTAATTAATACGTCGTCGCCGCGCGCTGAAAATTATGTATGTTCTTCGTCGTCGTAACCGCTCTTATAATTGTTGTTAAATAAAAGCGTAACCAATAAATGTCTATTAATTTTACAAGCCTGTTTGGTGTTATTTCGCGTTCTCGCATTCCTCCATTCTAGGTCCAGCGCAGCCGGCACGCCGCTCGACAAGAGCAAGTAAGTAATACGTAACCCGCGCGTAAGTACGTGGTTACAATATATATATATATATATATATATATATATATATATATATATATATATATATACATTTAGATATATATAACATATATACATATATATACACATTTACATATACATATGCACACATATAAGTCGCTAAACGCTTATGGAGAAACATTCCCTTAGACACCTTCAAAGATCGCCGGAGCAATAAAAAAAACAATAAAAGCAATTAAAAAGGCATAAAAACATTTTTAATTATCACATGGGATCAGATTTCAGTACAATCGCCAGACACTGGGCTTTTGGATTTTTTGCTTCGGGCTGGCGCCAAGTGGGAGAGAGGGGTTTGTTATATCTCTCCATAAGCGTTTATATACTACTTGTAAGACATGTCAGAGCTGCGTGGACTCGTTTTACAGAGCGGCGGATTAACTTTTTCGTCGAGTAGATGTTTTTTACTAAAACTTTATATTTAGCATATCGTATCGATACACATAAATACTTTTTGCTATATTTGTAGAGATATTGATTTGCTATTATATAATTTGAAGAAACTTCCAGTAGTTAAGACCGAATGCGGATGTTGGCTTTGATTTAGTTCTTATCAAGAAATCATTGTTGCATAAGAAAATATATAGAATTAAAAATTTATAAAAGATAGATATTTTTATAAAACTTACAACTTTTATTCATACTTTTTTGTGATATGTGTAATAGTTTCGGAAACAAATTTGCAAAACCACAATTTTTCTGCATTTTTTTGGATTTAATCTATGAAAATTCAAAGGATGCACAAAGCTACTATGACATTCGCAATCAGCAACTCAATATACATAAATACAGAAATTTTGAGCAAAATCAGGTAAGTGCAATAATTACAAGTACAGCGATAAGTGCAACATATAATTTTCCCATTAAAAGCTTTCAGATGTTCCGACTCGTCGTTGTATAAATATTATGTTCATATATATATATATATATATATATATATATATATATATATATAATATATATATATTGATAAGTTCCCGGCCTGAGCAAGAGATGGCGCCACTAAGCCTAGCTTGAGGTGGAGTTACCATCCGTAGATACCTTGTAGCTATAGTTTCAGTCCGGTCGCCACGTTAGTTTTCGTTTAAGAGCACGCTGAACAAGACGCCAAATGTTTTTCGTAAAAATCGAAAATCTGGAAAATCGTGCTGTCATCAAATACTTTTATTTGAAGGGAGTAACGCCGAAGGAAATTAAAGAAGAGATGGACTCAACACTGGCACATCCTACCTATCATATTCAACCGATAAGCAGTGAGTTTCCCTGTTTCAAAGGGTTTCGAGGGTCGTGTGCTCACGTCTGATGAGCCTCGCTCAAGACGCCCCAATGAGATTACAACTCCAGATATCGTCGAAAAAATCCATCAAATGATGCTGAAAGACTGCAGATTAAAAGTGCGTGAGATAGTTGAGACCAGTAAGATGTCATATGAACGTGTACAAAATATTTTGCATGAACATTTGTATATGGAAAAGCTCTGTGCAAAATGGGTACCGTGTTTGCTAACAGTCGACCAAAAATTGATTCGAAAGATTATTTCTACCGCCAATTTGGCGTTGTATAAGCGTAATCCAAGCGACTTTTTGCATCGATTCGTAACGGTTGACGAAACTTGGGTCCACCACTACCTCCTGAAACCAAACTAAACAGTGGATTGGACCAGAGGAACCAACTCCAAAGAAGGCAAAAACAATTTTTTCGGCGAACAAGGTTATGACTACTGTTTTTTGGAATGCAAAAGGTGTTATATACATTGATTACCTTGAAAAGGCTAAATCATCACTCGTCAATACTACGTCGACTTATTGCAACGTTTGAACCACGAAGTGAAAATTAAACGACCTCATCTGGCGAAGAAAAAAATCTTGTTTCATCACGACAATGCACCAGGGCGTTACCCATGTATCAGCCTTGGAAGAGACTATGTTGAGAAATAAAAAAAAATTCTAAAAAACGTTGTTTTTTTTGGTCAGGCCATAAACGTATCAATCCACCCTCGTGTATATATATATATATATATATATATATATACATATATATGTATGTGAATATATAAAAAAACGATACCGTAAACATCTTGTTGCTTATCTTATTATCCCCATGCGTATGACTCATTGTCGCTTGGAAACCCAAGCCTGTGCAACCTCGACCAGTGATTACTATAGTACACACACACAAACATGTATATTATACGGGGTCCACTTTTCAAAAATTCAAATAAACTACGTCCCTGAAAAGTCCGTAGTGCAGAACATTCTGTTTAGTTCCGCAATTAATTTCTCTTTTAGTCGCTGTGATCGATTCGGACTTCCATCAAAGCACTCTTACAGAAGAAAATTAAAACATCCCGCAAATTGACTCGTAAGCGGACATATTTAATCGAGAAAACTTTATGATGCAGACACAAACGACGAATATTTTGATGATGTTATGTTACAAAACGCTTTATCTTTACAAAGTAGTATGTATATATCATGTATATATATAGTATGTACATATCATGTATGTATATATATATATATATATATATATATATATATGATATATGTGTAATATAATACACATATTATATGATATAATGAACTACGTGAATCGGTCGGACCAGCCAGCTTGCATTCCTAAAAATCTCAACTCAATCTTGTTACAAATATAAGGCAGTGGATCCGAGATTTTCTATGTGTTTTACGAGGTCTGACAATTAAGTAATGCGATCGATTTTATTTCTCGGCCTGTGGAAACACTGCGAACCTGTATTTCCGCCACCGTAATTATGGATCTACTCTCTTGATTGAGACCTTAATGACCCATGTACAACCCTTTCTTCGGCAGCTATTTAGTGTTCTGTAACAATACGCGAGTAGTACAAGTCACAAAAATGGAAGAGAAATTCAGAGCAACGGTGCGTGATAAAATTTTGTGTGAAACTTATGAAAAAATGCTTAAAGTGTATGGTAGTGATGCCTTGAGTCGTAGTCAGCTGCTTTGGTGGTATGCCGATTGTTCTCGACGTATACGTCGGAATGAGAGCGAAAGATTGACAGATGGGTATTTCAGCACAGTACGCTAAGTTCTGTGTAAGCCCCGTGGTTTTGTGGCCATTGTTTTGTATTTACTGCCCTAGGGGCGGGTATGCCAACGTAATTGGAGAGGTCGTGCGGCGCAGAGGTTTTCAATTCCTGCGTTGGGCACGTTGAGCTTAGACAAGCACATCTTGTTGGAAATACTCGTCCAGCTTCGTTATTATACAATAAAAACAATCACATCCTCTATTCGATTTCTATACATGCATACGGAAGATTTCAACATGAAAAAGCTGTACACGAAGATGGTACCGAAGAACCTTTCATATGAGAAAAAAGTCCACCGAATGAACATCGCTCAGGATTGCCTCGAGTAGATGGAAAGCGATTGTACTCTTCTCGATTGAGTTATTACTGGCGATGAATGTTGGTTCTTTCAATTCAGAGTTCGTCCAAAGATCGCGAAGACTTTTTTTCTTTCTGGATCACAACAATGCTGCCTGTCGCAGTGCGTTCAGTGTCTCTTAGTTTTTGGCGTCTAAAGGCATCGCAACGTTACCACAACCACCCTATTCACCGGGCATATCACCCTGTGACTTTTTCCTATATCCCCATTTGAAAAAATTCCTCAAAGGTCGACATTTTGACTCTGTTGAAGACATCGAACAATCTGTGACGAGGGTACTCGGAAAAGTCTCACAAGAAGTGTTCCAGAATTGTTACGAAAATTGGAAAACTCGCTGGAATAAGTCTATAGATGTGGAAGGGGACTATTTTGAAGGGGATCGCAGCGATATACCTGAATTTTGAAATATACTAGATTTTTGGATTTTGTTCCTTTCAATGGAAGGAAACGAGTATCGATTGCTTGTTTTCGATAGCGAGAGAGCTGATCATAGTGAGTAGTGAGAGAGGGGTCGGAAGAAGCGTACGTTCGGTCCTTTATCGCGTCGGATTTCAGTGATCAACTTAGGCCCGGTCTATCAGACAATAATGAAACATGTGTTTCATTCGGCTACACTCTGGGTATCCGATATCGCGTATTTCGCTCGGAAGATCGAATTTACGTAAAGGTCTGCCTAAGAAAACAAACAGCGATTTTATTATGTGTAGTTTTCATTTAAACATCACAGCGAGCATACAAAAAACGTACGAAAAACAGGTCTTTTTCTCACTCTCTCTCTCTCTCTCTCTATCTCTCTCTCTCATCCTGTCTCCACTAATGCCATGTCCACAGTTTTAAGTATACTACAGGGCGGACCGATGACCGCACCATGCCAAACTATGTCGCTAACGAAAAAAAAAAAAAAATTGGTACTTATTTCCGTCCATTTCTTTCGGAGTCCGCGAGACTCAACGTAAGTATTTGTTAATAACTCGAAAACTAACAACAAGTTATTTGAAGCTAATTTGATTATTGTATTTACATTTCCACAATCTAATCTGTCTAATTCATTCTGGGACACCCGGATTATATATATATATATATATATATATATATATATATATATATATATATATATATATATATATATATATATATGGATTTACAAACCGCATTTCTAGCACTCATTCCATTGGTTTTAGATTAATTTTAATTAATTTTAGATTATCAAAAAACCACAATTAATTTACATTACGATATTATTTAAAAATTAATTTTGTTAATGCCTATTAGTTTTTCATAATATGTATAGGTATAATTTTATAATTTCCAAATTGTTATTCGTTGACAAACGCTGAAAACACCTTAATCAATATGTGACGAAGTACATATAGCTAAAATTATTTGTGATGCGTTGTTAATAAATTATGAAAAAATTTATATTTATATTATTTCAACATTTTTGATACGTCAAAGGATATTTTATTGGTTGTTTAATTAGTTGTTTACTAAATTGTATACATACATATCACACCTTTAAATCGAAAGCTATTTATAATGTCGCATAAATACTTAATTTATATATGATAAAAAGGTTTAACAATCCATTTGTTGGTTTTGCATTTTTGCATTTCATTAGCCATTTTCTAGCAACTGTTTAGACTATTTTTTTTATTTTATTTAATGTCATTCTATATATGCTTCCAAATACCGGAGCTAATCAGCGACGAAGGTCTACGATGTATTTTTAAACAAAGCTCATGTAAATTATTACAGCAGCGCTTGTGTCAATCGGACGAGACCGGGATTGGGACTCGGATCACCAAATTGTCCATTACTCTAGTCCTTTGCTCTAGCGATCGAGCCATCGTAGGCCTCAGTTTTAGATTATGTTACTAAAATTTCAATTTTAATTATTCCCTCACTAGAAAAAATGTCATGGTTTTAGAGTAGCTTTTATGATGATTCCATAAAATGCTAAAAAGTTGTCGGAAAAATCGCTTCGTCACATGCTAAGAAATACACAATAGTCACGGCTATAAATTATTATTAAATTAAAAAAATTCATTATTATTACTACTATTAAATTGTAAATAATAATTTATTTATGTAAATAAATAAATTCGAGAGTAAGTGTAATTGTTAGTTATGATATAGAATAATAATGTAAAATATTTAGATATAAGAATACTATTCAATCGCTTTTCGATACGCCGCTTATAATGCATACGTACAAATTTTATTGATTATTGTCAATACAAAACATAGCTTTTGTCACTCCGAAGATAATATAGAATATATATTTCGAATCTCAGAGCAATCAATTTAGTAGTTTTTTTTGATTAACTTGTACAAACAAAAACACGTGTTATCTTTTTAAATTAGTATGAGTATGAATATGATATTACATATCTATCTATCTGTATATATATATATATATATATATATATATAAAATAATTTAATTGTACTTTTGGTACATCAGTCCCTGATGAGGAGCCGTAGCGAGTTCGAAACTTTGGACTGGATCTTCAATTAGGTAAAGGCGTTGGGGACAATCAGACTGCACTTTACTAACAAAAAAATTTTTTTCAGCTAATATTTTATTTTCAGATTAGTCTACGGGGGTGACTGTAAACAACGACAGTCTGACTGTCATTATAATTTTTAATTTAATTTTTATTTTTATTTTTGTTTAATGATTTTTATTGATTTTTATTTTTCATTTTATTTTTGTGTATTGATGTATTAATGTTAATGTAGATACGTATTGATATTGTTACGTATTGTTTTCGATTGATTTGATTGGACTGTAAGACCAATGAAAAAATATTTATTAATATATATATATATATATATATATATATATATATATATATATATATATTGTTCCATTGTATTCGGTTTTGTTCAGTAACGATTACAATCACATGTAATTAAATTAAAAGGATAGTTAAATTGAATAAAATTGAAACATACAATCTATAATCATAATACTTGCTGATAAAAAAATATTACTTAATGAAATGATAATATAGGTACAAAGCACAGCATGCAAAGTCAACAATGAATATAAACCATTTGGTATCAGTATGTTGGACGATAGCTGAGTAATTCAAATTTGAAAAGAATAGGATGCTTGTGCTTTCTAATCCTTGCA
Organism: Sycobia sp. Sy_11; assembly: GCA_018907035.1. Lineage (NCBI taxonomy): Eukaryota > Metazoa > Arthropoda > Insecta > Hymenoptera > Epichrysomallidae > Sycobia > Sycobia sp. Sy_11. Next base: position 1,679,444 of record JACCIC010000081.1, on the reverse strand, counting down.
CAAAAATATAGTAAATTATTAATAATTTATTTCAAAGACTATCATTTTTAGAAGTTTTTATGTAAACTCTTTATTAAGCCAATTGGAAATTGCAATCAAAGAATTTGTTTTAATTACACATCAATCAAATTTATTATTTTTATACCATAGACAGAACTGCAGTATCAATGAAAAATTTCAAAATGCTAAGGAATACACTTTTATGTTACCGAGGTAGCGCGGCGACTTGCAGTTGTGCCTAGAGAATAAGTGTAAAATGAAATGTTACAATCCGAGATTCGTTTAGTTTAAATAACCATGCACAATTGATAATAGACACGGGTTTTGAATGAGATATATTGTATGAGACAATTGCAAAAATAAAATTTTAGACATAGTATATGTTTAATACATACGCTCGCTCGATTGGTGGCTCGGTCTCTTTCAACCTGAAACGTAAGGATCAGATACGTTAAATCTTGGCACTTCTAGGAACTATAACATTACAAGAAATACAGGTATTATCGAAAGTAGAAATTTGAAGACTTGAATAAAAAACTCTTGAGCATATATTACCGAAGTAATTTCATGTATATATCCGTCAAATAGCTTTTATGTTTCTGTTCTTATTCTTATGATTTGTAACGGGAAAAAGAGTAGGATAAATTAAGTTATTACCATGACAAGAATTATTATAATTTTAAGATCATAATAAACAGTCAGACATATACACGAAATGATTGCTATAAATAAACAAACAAACACAACATCGAGTAGAATAGGTAGATTAAAATAATTTAACCAATAAGAACAATATTACCGTATTTTGAAATAAATAATAACCAATCTGATTTTTGTTAACGTACTTTTTCCGTGTATAAAAGTACGCTAAATTTTGCAAAGAGCACGGTTCGTTTTCGGCACTCGTCGAGGAAGGATACCTCCCGAGTGACCAAGAGAACTGTCATCTACCGACCGGTAAAATTCTGTATTTTCCTAGATGAAAAAAACTCTTTCACGAGGCCAAAGGAAAAACCCCTTTACTCGTAAGAAAAGAGTTAAAAAAATTACCGACTTAGAAGAACGGGCGCTCCCGACTTCGGATAAAGTAATTCTTTTTCACATAGGAAATAATCCAGAAAAGCCGCTGGGAGACAAAATTAAAAACGACCTCATTGAATTCGGGGAAAAGGCGCTCCTTTTCATCGAATTAAATTACCAGACGGCTATTAATCACGAGGCGCACCTCGGATTAATGCCAGACCGACCGGCGACCAAAAATCTGCAAGTCATCATAACGTTGATCGACTAATATTATAAATATAAGAAGTAAATGCTGTAAAATAAATCAAAAGGAAAACGGAGTCTTACATACGAAAAAGAAATGCTTATTCCTGAGTAAAACACCGAACTCTTATATATCACCAGCTAAGGCGCACCTTAGCGTGATATAAAAGAGAGAATAAAGATTTATTCCGATATTGCGAAAGAAACTCCGTGTAAATAGACGGACCGCTTATATAAACCGTTTAAGTAAATAGAGTAAACAAAGCGAGCAATCACTGGGTCAAAGCCGTTTGAATTCGTAGAAATTTAGATAAGCCAATTAATAAGTAGACAGAATATAAAATAAAATGTCAGCGCTAATAATTAATTTATAAATCGTTTTTTTTTTGCAGGTTATCTACACCGAGATGCCAATAGAGTAGAATTTATTTCTTATTTTTTTTATTATAAAATAGAATTTATTACTATTTTTTTTATTGTATAATTTATAGAAGAATATATTTTGCTATTTTTTTGAGACATAAAGAAAACGAGTATCAAATCATTCACCCGAAAACTTGTCCTGATAGGTTCCTGCATCCGAATCACGTATCCTGAAAACCTCAGAAAATTCCAATAAAAATAAAGAATTAAAAATCGATAAAAGAAAAATAAAGCGGAAGGAGAAGGAAGGTTACATGGCGCCCGAACAGGGACCTGATAAAAAATCGTGTGAATGATTTGAGCTACAACGTTAGAATTCAAAGTGTAAGGCCAAAAATTAAATTTCTTTTATAAATTAAAATTTTTCTTTAAGAAAAATGTCTACCCCGCGCGTATCATGGATATACCGTCTGACTAAAGATGAGTTGATAGAAGAGTTGACAAAAATAAACGTAGATAGTGAAGGCAGTGTACCTTTATTAAAATCACGGTTGGTATCGTACGTACGAACACATCCGGAAGGATATATCGATAAACCAGCTGATGCTCCAGAATATAAAGAAGATTTAGATAGAACCGAAGAATCAGAAAAATTGGAAGCAGAATTACATCGACTGCGAAATGAAAAAAATAGGCCAAGTACCTCGTCCCCTACAACTGATACATTATCGCCAATAAAAAGGATGGCAGAGAAAAATCACCAAATTTTTAACACAGCAATTCATACCAGAGAAACGACAAATCCAACTACGAGAGTTCTCGACCAAATGAGAAAATGGAATTGTCATTTTGATGGAAAAGATTTATATGCATTTCTCGAACGTGTAAGAGAACTACAAAAGGCGTATAGATATACAGACGAACAAATTTTACAAGGATATCTCGAGTTACTCCGAGGCGATGCACAATTGTGGCATCGAAATTATGCAGCAAGCGTAAATACATTAGAGGAACTTGAAACGGAACTGCGAAATTTCTACTTATCACCAGGAGAATTAAGAAATCTCGATCTACAAATTAGTAATAGAAAACAAGCAATAACAGAAACAATACGATCATTCGTAAACACTGTTCTGACGCTTATGCAACGCCGAGGAGAGTACGATGAAGCGAAACAAATAGAGGCGATCTATTATAATATGCGAGCCGAATATCGCATACATGTCCCGAGAAGCGCAATTACTAAAACAATGCATATAATCCAGAAAGTAGAAGAGTACCTGAAAAGTAAAGAGGAGTCCGAAATCGAGGCAAAATTAAATGCCAACTCACCCAGTAAATTTATACACCCAAACAAAACAAATGTAAATAAGTCGAACGCGACAGCAAAATATAATATATCAGTTATATACGATAGAACGCTATGCTGCTGGAAATGCAAAGAACGGGGACATGACCGATTTAAATGCACAAACGCGAAAAAACTATTCTGTTCATACTGCGGTAAGCACGGAATATTTACTCGTGACTGCAACTGCCATGCACAGGGAAATGCAAAAAGGGCCGGCCCGAAAACAAAACTACGAAGTAGACAATCAATTATTCATCGAAGTAATGATAGGTGACTATAAAATAAATGCACTTATCGATACGGGATCCGTCAGCTCGTACGTAAGTAAACAAATTGCCGAAGTCTGTTTACGTTATGGCTTTCAAAATAAGGAAAGTAATAGAATAGCTGTATTAGCCGACGGCTTCGAAACGAAATTAGGTGATTTAATTTCGGGGCATATATATACAAAAGGATTACGGCTTTTTCAAGATTTCCTGGTATTGAACACGTTAAATCAACCAATGATTCTCGGAATGGATGCATTAAGAAAATTAAATACGGAAATTCGAATAAATAATCGAATTATTTTTCAAATAAAAAATGCACCAACCGAACATATTTGTGAAATAGAAGACAGCGGTTTAACACACTTAAAGCCACATGAAAAAATAATAATGGACAAATTTATTGCTGAAAAAAAACAAAAATTATAAAATACAAAAGGACCAACACCATTGTTGCAACACAAAATTATATTGGAAGAAACTACTCCAATTAAACAAAAATATCGACCAAAGAATCAGATTATGGAAAATATCATAAATTTGGAAGTCGATAAAATACTGCAAGAAGGTGTAATCCAACCGTCCAGCAGTCCATGTAGCTCGCCTATCGTGATGGTAAAAAAGAGAAATGGCGAGGATCGTTTTTGCGTCGACTTTCGAAAAATTAATAAAATCACAAAAAAAGATGCGTACCCATTACCGCAAATCAACGCCATTTTAGATAAATTAACCGAAGCCAGATATCTATCCACCATTGATTTGAAAAGTGGCTACTGGCAGGTAGCACTTACACCAGAAAGTCGACCGACTACCGCATTTACAATCCCTGGCAAGGGATTATTTGAATTCACCGTCATGCCCTTTGGCTTACACTCCGCACCTGCAACATTCCAGCGATTATTGGATCAGGTGATTACCACCGAAATGGCCCCAAATATTTTTGCATACCTGGATGACATTGTCATCATTTCAAAAACCTTTGAAAACCATTTAAAAATACTAAAAGAAGTATTTCAACGTCTAAGAAACGCAAAGTTAAAACCGAATTTCGAAAAATGCAATTTTGTCCGCCCACAATTTAAATATCTAGGTCACATTGTAGATAAAGATCGTCTGCACACCGATCCAGAAAAAACTGCAGCCGTCGCTAATTTATCTCCGCCTAGAAATTCCAAAGAAATTCAAAGATTTATGGGACTAATTTCATGGTACCGACGATCTCTAAAAGACGTTTCCAATGTTGCTGCTCCTCTACATAAACTAATAAAGAAAAAAACGAAATGGGAATGGGGAGAAACGAAGCAAAAGGCATTTGATGAAATTAAAACATTATTAACAAAAGCACCGATCCTTGCCTGCCCAGACTGGGAAAAACTGTTCGTTCTCCAGACTGATGCAAGCACAGAAGGACTAGGAGCCGCCCTTACTCAACCGTACGAAAAAGTGGAACGTATTATTGCTTATGCTAGTCGCACTCTCACGCCAGCAGAAAAAAATTATTCTGCAACTGAGCTTCAGTGTTTGGCCAAAAAATGGGGCATCTAGAAATTCAGGGACTATCTAGAAGGATACCGTTTTATTGTACTGACCGATCACCAGTCTTTAAAATGGTTAAACAAGATAGAAAATCCATCAGGACGTTTAGCCAGATGGGCCCTCGAACTCAGTCAATACGATTTTGAAATCAAATATCGGCCAGGCAACGATAATCTGCTCGCCGACACACTGTCTCGACAGCCCGTAGAAATTTGTAATATAAACACACCTGAGGAAGACTGGTATACGAAATGTTTAACAACAAAGCTGACCCGGAAAATAATCCCGACTACTGTATAGAGAATAATAAACTATACAAACATATATTACATACACTCGATTTTAATGAGATAGACGAATCGACACAATGGAAAAAATGTGTTCCAACAAGTGAACAAAATGACGTACTAGAAAAAATGCATAATGATCCGACTACAGGACATCTGGGTGTTGCAAAGACACTTGCACGCCTAGCAAAATTATTTTATTGGCCGGTCATGCTCAGAATGGCCGCTAAATATGTAAGAAATTGTAATATATGCCAACAATACAAAACATCACAGCAAGCACCTGCGGGAATGATGCACGCAACCCAAGTCAAACAACCTTGGGAAATATGATAGTATCTGTCGACTTAGTCGGACCACTACCTCGTTCGACAAAATTAAATACTTGGCTCTTAGTCATGCAAGACAAAATGACAAAATGGATTGAACTACGACCGCTGCGTAAAGCTACAGGAGAAGCCGTGGCAAATGCAGTTCAAGAACAAATAATGCTACGACATGGGTGCCCTAACGGGAAAAAAAGTAGGATAAATTAAGTTATTACCGTGACAAGAATTATTATTAGAAGTGTGAATAAGTCTTTCCCGTTTTTTGTAAGAGATCGCGCCACCAATACTGTGCGAGTATTCAATAGTTACATATGTCATAATCAAAGCTTATTCATATGTCAACAATTCCATACTAACACATTAGTTAAAATTTTTTCGCATCATAAATTTTTGATATCGTGAAAATGTCGAAATTTGAGCCGAGTCGACGTCATTTGCGGGAAGTTTCACTTTATTGGTTCAATTTGAAGAAATCTGCTGCCGAAACGCATCGATTGCTTCAGGAGGCTTATGGAGAAGGTTGTGTCGATGATTCAAGTGTTCGCGGATGGTTTCGACGCTTCAAAAGCGGTGATTTCGACGTGGAAGACAAGGAGCGTTCCGGGCGGCCGCAAATCTTTGAAGATCGAGAATTGGCGACTTTGCTTGATGAAGATTCTTGTCAAACGCAAGAAGAACTTGCTGAAGCATTGGGAGTTGACCGAACAACCATTTCCACGTGTTCGAAAGCCATGGGAATGATCCAAAAGCAAGGAAATTGGGTGCCGTACGAACTGAAGCTGACAGACGTCGAACGGCGTTTTTTCACTTGCGAACAGCTGCTTCAGCGACATAAAATAAAGGGTTTTCTGCATCGTATCGTGACTGGCGATGAAAAGTGGATACGTTACGATAATCCGAAGCGAAGAAAATTATGGGGACTACCCGGCCATGCATCATCATCTACGGCCAAGCCAAATATTCATGGCGCCAAGCTCATGCTCTGTATATGGTAGGACCAGCTAGGTGTGGTTTACTATGAGCTTCTGAAACCGAATGAAAGGATCACAGGCGAGGTCTATCGACGACAATTGATGCGTTTGAGCCGCGCACTGCGAGAAAAACAGCCACAATACTCCGACAGGCACGACAAAGTTATTTTGCAACATGACAATGCTCGCCCACATGTTGCACCGCCGGTGAAAACATACTTAGAAACGCTCAAATGGGAAGTCCTACCCCACCCGCCGTATAGTCCAGACGTTGCTCCGTCTGATTACCATCTCTTCAGATCGATGACGCATGGCCTGGCTGACCAGCACTTCCATTCCTACGAGGAAGCCAAAAAATGGGTGGATGACTGGATAGAGGCCAAACCGGTCGAATTTTTTCGCAACGGGATTCGCATGTTGCCAGAAAGATGGGAAAAAGTTGTAGCTAGCGATGGCCAATACTTTCAATAATTCATTTGTAACCATTTTTTCACAATAAAGGCTCAAAATTTGAAAAAAAACGGGAAAGACTTATTCACATACCTGATATAATTTTAAGATCATAATAAACAGTCAGACATATACACGAAATGATTGCTATAAATAAACAAACAAACTCAACATCGAGTAGAATAGGTAGATTAAAATAATTTAACCAATAAGAACAATATTACCGTATTTTGAAATAAATAATAACCAATCTGATTTTTGTTAACGTACTTTTTCCGTGTATAAAAGTACGCTAAATTTTGCAAAGAGCACGGTTCGTTTTCGGCACTCGTCGAGGAAGGATACCTCCCGAGTGACCAAGAGAACTGTCATCTACCGACCGGTAAAATTCTGTATTTTCCTAGATGAAAAAAACTCTTTCACGAGGCCAAAGGAAAAACCCCTTTACTCGTAAGAAAAGAGTTAAAAAAATTACCGACTTAGAAGAACGGGCGCTCCCGACTTCGGATAAAGTAATTCTTTTTCACATAGGAAATAATCCAGAAAAGCCGCTGGGAGACAAAATTACAAACGACCTCATTGAATTCGGGGAAAAGGCGCTCCTTTTCATCGAATTAAATTACCAGACGGCTATTAATCACGAGGCGCACCTCGGATTAATGCCAGACCGACCGGCGACCAAAAATCTGCAAGTCATCATAACGTTGATCGACTAATATTATAAATATAAGAAGTAAATGCTGTAAAATAAATCAAAAGGAAAACGGAGTCTTACATACGAAAAAGAAATGCTTATTCCTGAGTAAAACACCGAACTCTTATATATCACCAGCTAAGGCGCACCTTAGCGTGATATAAAAGAGAGAATAAAGATTTATTCCGATATTGCGAAAGAAACTCCGTGTAAATAGACGGACCGCTTATATAAACCGTTTAAGTAAATAGAGTAAACAAAGCGAGCAATCACTGGGTCAAAGCCGTTTGAATTCGTAGAAATTTAGATAAGCCAATTAATAAGTAGACAGAATATAAAATAAAATGTCAGCGCTAATAATTAATTTATAAATCGTTTTTTTTTGCAGGTTATCTACACCGAGATGCCAATAGAGTAGAATTTATTTCTTATTTTTTTTATTATAAAATAGAATTTATTACTATTTTTTTTATTGTATAATTTATAGAAGAATATATTTTGCTATTTTTTTGAGACATAAAGAAAACGAGTATCAAATCATTCACCCGAAAACTTGTCCTGATAGGTTCCTGCATCCGAATCACGTATCCCGAAAACCTCAGAAAATTCCAATAAAAATAAAGAATTAAAAATCGATAAAAGAAAAATAAAGCGGAAGGAGAAGGAAGGTTACATGGCGCCCGAACAGGGACCTGATAAAAAATCGTGTGAATGATTTGAGCTACAACGTTAGAATTCAAAGTGTAAGGCCAAAAATTAAATTTCTTTTATAAATTAAAATTTTTCTTTAAGAAAAATGTCTACCCCGCGCGTATCATGGATATACCGTCTGACTAAAGATGAGTTGATAGAAGAGTTGACAAAAATAAACGTAGATAGTGAAGGCAGTGTACCTTTATTAAAATCACGGTTGGTATCGTACGTACGAACACATCCGGAAGGATATATCGATAAACCAGCTGATGCTCCAGAATATAAAGAAGATTTAGATAGAACCGAAGAATCAGAAAAATTGGAAGCAGAATTACATCGACTGCGAAATGAAAAAAATAGGCCAAGTACCTCGTCCCCTACAACTGATACATTATCGCCAATAAAAAGGATGGCAGAGAAAAATCACCAAATTTTTAACACAGCAATTCATACCGGAGAAACGACAAATCCAACTACGAGAGTTCTCGACCAAATGAGAAAATGGAATTGTCATTTTGATGGAAAAGATTTATATGCATTTCTCGAACGTGTTAGAGAACTACAAAAGGCGTATAGATATACAGACGAACAAATTTTACAAGGATATCTCAAGTTACTCCGAGGCGATGCACAATTGTGGCATCGAAATTATGCAGCAAGCGTAAATACATTAGAGGAACTTGAAACGGAACTGCGAAATTTCTACTTATCACCAGGAGAATTAAGAAATCTCGATCTACAAATTAGTAATAGAAAACAAGCAATAACAGAAACAATACGATCATTCGTAAACACTGTTCTGACGCTTATGCAACGCCGAGGAGAGTACGATGAAGCGAAACAAATAGAGGCGATCTATTATAATATGCGAGCCGAATATCGCATACATGTCCCGAGAAGCGCAATTACTAAAACAATGCATATAATCCAGAAAGTAGAAGAGTACCTGAAAAGTAAAGAGGAGTCCGAAATCGAGGCAAAATTAAATGCCAACTCACCCAGTAAATTTATACACCCAAACAAAACAAATGTAAATAAGTCGAACGCGACAGCAAAATATAATATATCAGTTATATACGATAGAACGCTATGCTGCTGGAAATGCAAAGAACGGGGACATGACCGATTTAAATGCACAAACGCGAAAAAACTATTCTGTTCATACTGCGGTAAGCACGGAATATTTACTCGTGACTGCAACTGCCATGCACAGGGAAATGCAAAAAGGGCCGGCCCGAAAACAAAACTACGAAGTAGACAATCAATTATTCATCGAAGTAATGATAGGTGACTATAAAATAAATGCACTTATCGATACGGGATCCGTCAGCTCGTACGTAAGTAAACAAATTGCCGAAGTCTGTTTACGTTATGGCTTTCAAAATAAGGAAAGTAATAGAATAGCTGTATTAGCCGACGGCTTCGAAACGAAATTAGGTGATTTAATTTCGGGGCATATATATACAAAAGGATTACGGCTTTTTCAAGATTTCCTGGTATTGAACACGTTAAATCAACCAATGATTCTCGGAATGGATGCATTAAGAAAATTAAATACGGAAATTCGAATAAATAATCGAATTATTTTTCAAATAAAAAATGCACCAACCGAACATATTTGTGAAATAGAAGACAGCGGTTTAACACACTTAAAGCCACATGAAAAAATAATAATGGACAAATTTATTGCTGAAAAAAAACAAAAATTATAAAATACAAAAGGACCAACACCATTGTTGCAACACAAAATTATATTGGAAGAAACTACTCCAATTAAACAAAAATATCGACCAAAGAATCAGATTATGGAAAATATCATAAATTTGGAAGTCGATAAAATACTGCAAGAAGGTGTAATCCAACCGTCCAGCAGTCCATGTAGCTCGCCTATCGTGATGGTAAAAAAGAGAAATGGCGAGGATCGTTTTTGCGTCGACTTTCGAAAAATTAATAAAATCACAAAAAAAGATGCGTACCCATTACCGCAAATCAACGCCATTTTAGATAAATTAACCGAAGCCAGATATCTATCCACCATTGATTTGAAAAGTGGCTACTGGCAGGTAGCACTTACACCAGAAAGTCGACCGACTACCGCATTTACAATCCCTGGCAAGGGATTATTTGAATTCACCGTCATGCCCTTTGGCTTACACTCCGCACCTGCAACATTCCAGCGATTATTGGATCAGGTGATTACCACCGAAATGGCCCCAAATATTTTTGCATACCTGGATGACATTGTCATCATTTCAAAAACCTTTGAAAACCATTTAAAAATACTAAAAGAAGTATTTCAACGTCTAAGAAACGCAAAGTTAAAACCGAATTTCGAAAAATGCAATTTTGTCCGCCCACAATTTAAATATCTAGGTCACATTGTAGATAAAGATCGTCTGCACACCGATCCAGAAAAAACTGCAGCCGTCGCTAATTTATCTCCGCCTAGAAATTCCAAAGAAATTCAAAGATTTATGGGACTAATTTCATGGTACCGACGATCTCTAAAAGACGTTTCCAATGTTGCTGCTCCTCTACATAAACTAATAAAGAAAAAAACGAAATGGGAATGGGGAGAAACGAAGCAAAAGGCATTTGATGAAATTAAAACATTATTAACAAAAGCACCGATCCTTGCCTGCCCAGACTGGGAAAAACTGTTCGTTCTCCAGACTGATGCAAGCACAGAAGGACTAGGAGCCGCCCTTACTCAACCGTACGAAAAAGTGGAACGTATTATTGCTTATGCTAGTCGCACTCTCACGCCAGCAGAAAAAAATTATTCTGCAACTGAGCTTCAGTGTTTGGCCAAAAAATGGGGCATCTAGAAATTCAGGGACTATCTAGAAGGATACCGTTTTATTGTACTGACCGATCACCAGTCTTTAAAATGGTTAAACAAGATAGAAAATCCATCAGGACGTTTAGCCAGATGGGCCCTCGAACTCAGTCAATACGATTTTGAAATCAAATATCGGCCAGGCAACGATAATCTGCTCGCCGACACACTGTCTCGACAGCCCGTAGAAATTTGTAATATAAACACACCTGAGGAAGACTGGTATACGAAATGTTTAACAACAAAGCTGACCCGGAAAATAATCCCGACTACTGTATAGAGAATAATAAACTATACAAACATATATTACATACACTCGATTTTAATGAGATAGACGAATCGACACAATGGAAAAAATGTGTTCCAACAAGTGAACAAAATGACGTACTAGAAAAAATGCATAATGATCCGACTACAGGACATCTGGGTGTTGCAAAGACACTTGCACGCCTAGCAAAATTATTTTATTGGCCGGTCATGCTCAGAATGGCCGCTAAATATGTAAGAAATTGTAATATATGCCAACAATACAAAACATCACAGCAAGCACCTGCGGGAATGATGCACGCAACCCAAGTCAAACAACCTTGGGAAATATGATAGTATCTGTCGACTTAGTCGGACCACTACCTCGTTCGACAAAATTAAATACTTGGCTCTTAGTCATGCAAGACAAAATGACAAAATGGATTGAACTACGACCGCTGCGTAAAGCTACAGGAGAAGCCGTGGCAAATGCAGTTCAAGAACAAATAATGCTACGACATGGGTGCCCTAACGGGAAAAAAAGTAGGATAAATTAAGTTATTACCGTGACAAGAATTATTATTAGAAGTGTGAATAAGTCTTTCCCGTTTTTTGTAAGAGATCGCGCCACCAATACTGTGCGAGTATTCAATAGTTACATATGTCATAATCAAAGCTTATTCATATGTCAACAATTCCATACTAACACATTAGTTAAAATTTTTTCGCATCATAAATTTTTGATATCGTGAAAATGTCGAAATTTGAGCCGAGTCGACGTCATTTGCGGGAAGTTTCACTTTATTGGTTCAATTTGAAGAAATCTGCTGCCGAAACGCATCGATTGCTTCAGGAGGCTTATGGAGAAGGTTGTGTCGATGATTCAAGTGTTCGCGGATGGTTTCGACGCTTCAAAAGCGGTGATTTCGACGTGGAAGACAAGGAGCGTTCCGGGCGGCCGCAAATCTTTGAAGATCGAGAATTGGCGACTTTGCTTGATGAAGATTCTTGTCAAACGCAAGAAGAACTTGCTGAAGCATTGGGAGTTGACCGAACAACCATTTCCACGTGTTCGAAAGCCATGGGAATGATCCAAAAGCAAGGAAATTGGGTGCCGTACGAACTGAAGCTGACAGACGTCGAACGGCGTTTTTTCACTTGCGAACAGCTGCTTCAGCGACATAAAATAAAGGGTTTTCTGCATCGTATCGTGACTGGCGATGAAAAGTGGATACGTTACGATAATCCGAAGCGAAGAAAATTATGGGGACTACCCGGCCATGCATCATCATCTACGGCCAAGCCAAATATTCATGGCGCCAAGCTCATGCTCTGTATATGGTAGGACCAGCTAGGTGTGGTTTACTATGAGCTTCTGAAACCGAATGAAAGGATCACAGGCGAGGTCTATCGACGACAATTGATGCGTTTGAGCCGCGCACTGCGAGAAAAACGGCCACAATACTCCGACAGGCACGACAAAGTTATTTTGCAACATGACAATGCTCGCCCACATGTTGCACCGCCGGTGAAAACATACTTAGAAACGCTCAAATGGGAAGTCCTACCCCACCCGCCGTATAGTCCAGACGTTGCTCCGTCTGATTACCATCTCTTCAGATCGATGACGCATGGCCTGGCTGACCAGCACTTCCATTCCTACGAGGAAGCCAAAAAATGGGTGGATGACTGGATAGAGGCCAAACCGGTCGAATTTTTTCGCAACGGGATTCGCATGTTGCCAGAAAGATGGGAAAAAGTTGTAGCTAGCGATGGCCAATACTTTCAATAATTCATTTGTAACCATTTTTTCACAATAAAGGCTCAAAATTTGAAAAAAAACGGGAAAGACTTATTCACATACCTGATATAATTTTAAGATCATAATAAACAGTCAGACATATACACGAAATGATTGCTATAAATAAACAAACAAACACAACATCGAGTAGAATAGGTAGATTAAAATAATTTAACCAATAAGAACAATATTACCGTATTGTGACATAAATAATAACCAATCAGATTTTTGTTAACGTAGTTTTTCCGTGTATAAAAGTACGCTAAATTTTGCAAAGAGCACGGTTCGTTTTCGGCACTCGTCGAGGAAGAATACCTCCCGAGTGACGACGAGAACTGTCATCTACCAACCGGTAAAATTCTGTATTTTCCTAGATGAAAAAAACTCTTTCACGAGGCCAAAGGAAAAACCCCTTTACTCGTAAGAAAAGAGTTAAAAAAATTACCGACTTAGAAGAACGGGCGCTCCCGACTTCGGATAAAGTAATTCTTTTTCACATAGGAAATCATCCAGAAAAGCCGCTGGGAGACAAAATTAAAAACGACCTCATTGAATTCGGGGAAAAGGCGCTCCTTTTCATCGAATTAAATTACCAGACGGCTATTAATCACGAGGGGCACCTCGGATTAATGCCAGACCGACCGGCGACCAAGAATCTGCAAGTCATCATAACGTTGATCGACTAATATTATAAATATAAGAAGTAAATCCTGTAAAACAAATCAAAAGGAAAACGGAGTCTTACTTACGAAAAAGAAATGCTTATTCCTGAGTAAAATACCAAACTCTTATATATCACCAGCCAAGTCGCACCTGAGCGTGATATAAAAGAGAGAATAAAGATTTATTCCGATATTGCGAAAGAAACTCCGTGTAAATAGACGGACCGCTTCTATAAACCGTTTAAGTAAATAGAGTAAACAAAGCGAGCAATCACTGGGTCAAGGCCGTCTGAATTCGTAGAAATTTAGATAAGCCAATTAATAAGTAGACAGAATATAAAATAAAATGCCAGCGCTAATAATTAATTTATAAATCGTTTTTTTGTCGCAGGGTATCTACACCGAGATGCCAATAGAGTAGAATTTATTTCTTATTTTTTTTATTATAAAATAGAATTTATTACTATTTTTTTTATTGTATAATTTATAGAAGAATATATTTTGTTATTTTTTTGAAACATAAAGAAAACGAGTATCAAATCATTCACCCGAAAACTTGTCCTGATATGATCCTCCATCCGAATCACGTATCCCGAAAACCTCAGAAAATTCCAATAAAAATAAAGAATTAAAAATCGATAAAAGAAAAATAAAGCGGAAGTAGAAGGAATATTAGAGATTTTATTTTATTCTGTTTTATTTTGGAAGTTATTACAAGCAGCTGTTAGAAGACTTTATATTAGCGCATTAGAACTTAGACATTTATATTAGCGCATTTACTCATTCCTAGAATTTGACATTCTTTATGTATAAATTATCCACAAGTAATTTTGTTATTTCAAAATTATATATATATATAATTCAATCTTTCTTTATATCCTTGCACATCTAGGAGTAATTTAGTTGTCACCCTACTGTTGAAGTCAAAGAGGTAGCCTAGGGCGAAATGTAAATAATTAATATTAATTTTTATTAATATTGATCTTAAAATTTTTTTCTTAATTGTTCAACAAATTTCTTGAAATTTTTATATTATTTATTGTAGCTTCTGTATAATATGTTTCAATAATATATGTCAGTAGCTGCTATTTTTATAAGAAAATAATATTTTATTTTTCTAAAGAACAATTGTATTTTAATTATTAAAATTATCACTGAAAATGAAAATAAAAGTAAAAGAAAATTTACTTCAAGTCTCCAATTCTCACCGAAATTTCTTTCTCAATAAAAAAAATAATATAAAGAATATGCAGCATCCAAGAAAGTAATTTAGTTCACATGAAGTTGACGTAATAATTAAAACCTTTTCATCGGTAAGAGTGTTATGAGGAATAAATCATTATAGAGGAAATAAAAATCTATCCTCATTTCGGTAGATAAAGAGATTTCTCGTGTCAAAACACATTGCAAGTTCTTTACGTACAAGGACCGACCACGAAATTTATATGGCAGATTTGGTCTAAATTGTATAAGGTAACTGATCAACCCAAAAATGACCTCTATAGAGTTTTACGATTTAAGGGGATATCTCTTAGTCATTTTGCATAAATTTTCAAGATTTTTTTCTTGCAGTTAACTTTATTATCGCACTACAATTTTTTTTATATTAAAAAAATACATATTGAAGTCTGCAAAAAAATTTGTTTTTTTCATTTTTCATCCAATATGGCCCAGATATGTCTGCCACAACGAAGCTTGCTTTTTTTGGCTGACATCATATCTTGACACAGGAAGCTCTGAAATGAAAAATTCAAAAAACATATTAAAGTATCAGAAAGTGGCTATAGCCCGTACTAGAATTATGAATATTCGATTACATTTGTGCACTTTTTTAAACAACATAACCTCAAAAAATAAGCCGAAAATTAGAAAAGCCCGCCATTTTGTTTTTATTTTACTTAAACTTCTTGATTTTAGTACGGGCTATAGCCACTTTCTTATATTTTAATATGGTTTTTGAATTTTTCACTTCAGAGCTTCCTGTGTCAAGATATGATGTCAGCCAAAAAACAACAAGCTTCGTTGTGGCAGCCATATCTAGGCCATATTGGATGAAAAATGAAAAAAAAAATTTTGTGCAGACTTCAATATGTATTTCGTTAATATACAAAAATTGTATTGTGGAACCCGGGAGTGTACGTGACCGAATGTGATCGTGAGTGGGAGAGAGAGAGAGAGAGACAGAGAGAGAGAGAGTGAGAGCATGTTCAACACATTGTATAATTTAGCATCTATTTTAATCAACGGAGATCCGAGGCATAAGCGGTACGTATTTTTATTATTTACGCCCTTTATTCTTTAGCGTTGTCCCGCTTTCCTGAGTGGACCAATTCGTGGAGAGAGGACGGGGCATCACCAGCCGGAGGAGTCAGCAGGTAGGTGATGTGGAAAACATATATTCTGTGCCAGTGGCCGGGGCAAAGGCCACAACGTCATAACATACAGGGTATCCAAAAAGTCCCGGAACACCTTAATAATTTTCCAGATAAACTGATTTTGGTTAAGGTCAAGGCCATTCTAGAGCTAACGGTTACCAAGCAATTTAATAGTGACCTTCGGTTTTATTTTCAAAGTTATTTCAAAGTCAACTTTGTTTTCTCAAATGGAAATCCATTTTTGACAACGGCAATCGAAAGAGGAGAAAATTTTCCACACAAGGTCATTTAAGCTCGAACAAGGTCTGGAAACCTCTTGGCATAGGAAATTCTTAATTTTTGTACCACAGAAACCATTACCTTTATCAAAGTGCATGCAACGGTGACCGTCTGCTCGGTCTTGATGACGCCCTTCAAGGACATTTTACTTTGAATTTTCTTATTTACTTTTAGTATTACCCAAGAACAAAGACGTGGACGTAATAAAATCTGTTCCCTTTTGGGTGCTTGATTAGCGTGAGCCCCATGCCTCTCACATTTGATCATAAGCATTATGGACTGCAATTTTTTACTTTAACTGCTAAAATTGACCTCCATTTACTTCTTGACAGTAAGATAACCGGTGGTAAAAAGCATCAAATGCGTTTTGGATCATTTCCGTAGGAATAAACGCTGATTCATCAATAATTCTTTGCCGTAATTCGTCTAAATTTTCCGGTTTTGTTTTGTATACCCTATCTTTTAAGTAATCTCAAAAAAAATAATCAAAAGGAAGGTACTATAGAATGGCCAGCTAGATCATAATACTTAATAGAAATAGAAATAGAAATAGAAATCAATAGAAAAAGCATAAAAATGTTGGTTTTGGTATACTCGAGTAATAAGAATATATTTAAAAAAATTTTCAAAAGAGAGATGTACATCTAATAAGGTTCTGTATATTTTTTGGTACAACTGATATTTTTGAAGAAAACTTTAACAATTTCATATAGTATTGTTTCGAAAATCTTCGAATTCTGGATATACTTCTGAAAGCACCCTTATCTGATTTCGCTCCAAATTGAAGTATTAGCGTTTTAGGTATGCTGATTGTTAATATCGTTATGAGTTTTGATATATTTTGTATTCTTATGGCAAAATACATGAAAACTATGTAAATGCATAAAGATTATGTTGTGTGTAATATTTTTACGAATTTGACATAATGTTTTTAATAATAGTTTTATATCTGATCAAATACGTTGGATTCATATTTCTATTTTCTATATATTTGCTGTAGATTTTTTATTTTTTGAAAAAAATTACGCAATGAGTGAAAAGCGTTCGTAGTGTAAAACTTTATAAGTCGTAGTAGTGTCTATACATCAGGGATATATATATATATATATATATATATATATATTGGGACTATGGATTTGGCGATCGTATATTTAGGTATTCGTTTAAAAACGCGAGTATTCGTGTGTTATCCCGAATACCGCACTCGCGAATCGCGAGTGTGTGCGCCGAGCGAACAAGAGAACAACGCCCTTCTCATCCCGATCTTCGAGCCAACAACACGTCGTTACCATCTCTCTCACATACCTAACTATTAAGCTCGGGATTTTCAGTGGTCCCAGGACTTCTGTTCTTAAACGGCTTCGAGAGAAGAAGTTTCATCCCGCGCTTCCCAACTGTCCAACAGCCTATCATAAAGACACACTCATGATTTCCTACATTGACAACGCTGAGCAGTGAGAGACAGAGAAGAAGAGGGAGAGAGAGAGAGAGATAGAAAAGGAAGAGGAGATAGCAGCGGCAGCCTACACAACGTCTTGGCAAGTAGCCTATTATGTTTTATACGAGCTCCGACCTTTGCTCGCGAGCGAATTAGAGAGAGAGAGAGAGGGAGAAGTTGAGGTTACCGTTAGGCGCCGCAGTCGCTGTGCCAAGCGAGCGCACCTGTACCTCTCGCTTCCCGGTTCTTGTAAGTCTCGCGTGCCGGATACCCCCCACTATCGTTTCCGTTGAACAATTATATGTAATTGTATCATATGCTTTCATATATCACGCCGCGGAGCCTCCCGGGAATGTTTAGCATATACATATTTGTTAAATAAATGTTATTTGCGTTTATCAGTTATATATATTGTTGTTAACATTCAGCGTTCCCTCGTCCGTTTCCCGCTCCCCCTTTTAGCAGTTGGAGGATCCAGCCAGTGCGCTATGGTGAGCACGCGCGCGTGCACACATACGGTCTCGTCTATACGGTAAGTAACAACCGAGAAACACAGAAAGCTATAATAATGACACATCTTTCTAGGTAATGCTAATTACCTGTATTTCTATTATTTAAGACAAGGTCGAGCATATCTTGCTCTGTTTCAAAGCCCTGGAACCAAAGATAAACATACTTATTTTTAGCTATAATTAATTTTCAATATTAATAATATGTACACATATTCTGTAAGTAATTTATACGTGATATTTTTTTTTATTTGTGTATTTTAAACACATATTCATCAGCATTAATATCATAATATATGTAGTAATATTCACAAGGTCCAGACATAAACTTTCATCGCTCCTACCGTTCTGGTCCCTAGAGAGAACTAATCTCCGCGTAATTTATTTGTAATATATGCAAGAAAGTAATACTCGCCAATACCAGCTCCCTTAGCACTATATGTACGTAACCAGCTGGACTGAAGCAGCAGCGACAGAAATTTTAAAAAACCTTTCTTATATAGAAGAATTGAACATTTTGCAGATCTGAAAAGTGCATCAGATCATAAATCACTGTACCTATGGTGGAAATTATTTTTCTTCGGATTGAATGAAAATTAGTAATTTTCAAGGAAAAAAGCTAGTGATAAAAAATGCCTCTCACACATAAACAGAAATTGCAGTATACACAGCTAGATTAGTTTTCCCTCAGTTATTAAAAAAAAAAGGAAGAAAACAAATCACTTAACTACCAAGTAAGTAATCATATCATAGACACACAACCACGGTGGATGAAAGGCCAGGAAGGTTCTAATAATACCTCACTTAAAAGTGCCTGGAAGCACACTTCTAACCTCCACGCTATAAGGAGCCGAGGACAGGAAATTTAAATGTATTGAAAGAGCAGGAAGGAAGTGGAGTTTCTCGGTCCAGCAAAGTTTCTATAAATCGTGAGAAACTCTACTTCCATGCAAATAAAATTCAGAGTTATTAATAAATATTATTAATAAATTATTAACAATATATTAATAAATAAAGTACGGGATCTTGCAAAAACTTACAGTTCTTAGTATTTAAATATAAATAATTATTTCTTTTCTTTTTCTTTAGTATGAATCAGCATATCACTAAGATAGTTTAAACGAGACAAGGAAAACTAACTTAATAAATAAATAACAAAGTACATAGACTCTTCTTCTATAATTTTCAAGAGACTTTGGTAATTCAAGCTATGTGTAAGTAGTATAAGTAACAACAATGCATAATGAGAAATGAAGTAGAAATAATTCACATATGAAATTAAGAGTGCTCCATACCGCAGATCCCAGCGCCACGATGAACTATTAAAACGGAAATGAAAATGTGTAAATCGTAGATTTCGTTTTGCGTCCTCATTTTACGTTTTACAATGTTGAAACAAATTTTATACGAATCATTGAAAAATTCTACAATCGGGGGTATCCCTTACTGCTTTCATTATATGTTTCAAAGTTAGTTTAAAAAAGTATTAGGAGTGTGAATAAGTCTTTCCCGTTTTTTGTAAGAGATGGCGCCACCAATACTGTGCGAGTATTCAATGGTTACATATGTCATAATCAAAGCTTATTCATATGTCAACAATTCCATACTAACACATTAGTTAAAATTTTTTCGCATCATAAATTTTTGATATCGTGAAAATGTCGAAATTTGAGCCGAGTCGACGTCATTTGCGGGAAGTTTCACTTTATTGGTTCAATTTGAAGAAATCTGCTGCCGAGACGCATCGATTGCTTCAGGAGGCTTATGGAGAAGGTTGTGTCGATGATTCAAGTGTTCGCGGATGGTTTCGACGCTTCAAAAGCGGTGATTTCGACGTGGAAGACAAGGAGCGTTCCGGGCGGCCGCAAATCTTTGAAGATCGAGAATTGGCGACTTTGCTTGATGAAGATTCTTGTGAAACGCAAGAAGAACTTGTCGAAGCATTGGGAGTTGACCGAACAACCATTTCCAAGCGTTTGAAAGCCATGGGAATGATCCAAAAGCAAGGAAATTGGGTGCCGTACGAACTGAAGCTGAGAGACGTCGAACGGCGTTTTTTCACTTGCGAACAGCTGCTTCAGCGACATAAAAGAAAGGGTTTTCTGCATCGTATCGTGACTAGTGATGAAAAGTGGATACGTTACGATAATCCGAAGCGAAGAAAATTATGGGGACTACCCGGCCATGCATCATCATCTACGGCCAAGCCAAATATTCATGGCGCCAAGCTCATGCTCTGTATATGGTAGGACCAGCTAGGTGTGGTTTACTATGAGCTTCTGAAACCGAATGAAAGGATCACAGGCGAGGTCTATCGACGACAATTGATGCGTTTGAGCCGCGCACTGCGAGAAAAACGGCCACAATACTCCGACAGGCACGACAAAGTTATTTTGCAACATGACAATGCTCGCCCACATGTTGCACCGCCGGTGAAAATATACTTAGAAACGCTCAAATGAGAAGTCCTACCCCACCCGCCGTATAGTCCAGACGTTGCTCCGTCTGATTACCATCTCTTCAGATCGATGACGCATGGCCTGGCTGACCAGCACTTCCATTCCTACGAGGAAGCCAAAAAATGGGTGGATGACTGGATAGAGGCCAAACCGGTCGAATTTTTTCGCAACGGGATTCGTATGTTGCCAGAAAGATGGGAAAAAGTTGTAGCTAGCGATGGCCAATACTTTCAATAATTCATTTGTAACCATTTTTTCATAATAAAGGCTCAAAATTTGAAAAAAAAAACGGGAAAGACTTATTCACATACCTGATAAGAAAATGTGTATCTAACTGTCGTCTGCACTATAGACATCGCCGCTTTGCAGTAACATCAAATAACAACAAATTAAAAATTAAAAATAAAAAAGACTATACGTATTATGCGCTTTGTGTAATTATTAATACGTAATAAATGAATATGTTTGTACTATTACCTTATTTTTATTTTCTTTACATATAAGAATCTTATTATATATATATATATATATATATATATATATATATATATATATATATATATATATATATATATATCAATATAAATATTTCATACCCTCGTGTCCCGCTCTGAGGAAGGGGAGATGAAGCCAATTGTCTTTTGGGAGGCTTTACATTTTTAATGAATTTATTTAATAATTTTTTTCTTCAAAAATAGTACCTTAAATTATAGGTTTTTGTCAATCACTTGCACATTGAAATATAATATAACTGAACTTATTTGTTTTATGGGTGCCCGTCATGTCTCATCTGTATAGAACCGTTTGTCTGTACTTTTTTTATGATATATATACTGATATAAATTATATATATTAATTTGCCATTAACAACTAATAATTTCTATTGAATTATTGTTTACATGTTTATTTAATTAATCATTAAATTACAATTATTATTGAAATAAAATTTTAATTAACTATTATTTTTAATTCAGAAAAAGTTAAATCTGGAGATAATTAACATTATAGGAGAGAAAAGAATAATCCATCAAAATACATGACCGAGAATTGTATCAAGACCCATCTCCATTCATCAGGTAATCATTATGTGGATACCTGCATTATATATATATATATATATATATATATATATATATATATATATATATATATATTATTGGATCAGCTGTACGACATTTGTCGAAAGGTTGGGGCGACTCTGTTCGGATTTGTAGTTCATTCGTTTAGAAAATCGTAAACACTCGCATGCTGTCTATCAAATCGTATACAATGCAATGTTGCCACTACTTTTTACACGATTTTGGAAACAGTGGTTGAACGAATTGATAGAATACACCAGCTGTCAGCGCAATGATACGATTTATGCGAACGTGGACCGTGATGCCCGTAATAGAGTTATTGACCATATACTCAAATACATGATTCTTTTATCTGATCATTACAGTTTTAGTATGATAAAGTAATTCATCAACACAAGCTATTGTATTAATTAAAAATAATGATTAATTAAATTTTCATTTAATTGAAAATTGAAAATAATACCTTATTAAATATATATATCGATAAAAATTAAAAAGTAATTATAAATTATTACAAGATAATTAAAAAATATCTCAACCCTGAGATATGTATATCTAAGGCTATAAATAAATAAATAAATATATATATATATATATATATATATATATATCGTAACGGGGTGAATTCGATTCTTCGAACTCCTTATCGAATAACGACGCGTAACCGCTCCCGTACGGTCCACGCGCAACCCACGTCGTTCCAGCTTCTTGCCATCCGGGGTATAAGCACCCGTCGGCGGCGGAGTCTCGGCGCGCTACGACGCGCCGGCCCGTTACAAAGAAAAAAATCGGCTCGCGAAGGCGCGAGCCTAATCACCTGTTTCGTGCGCGGTGCTCCGGCAACGAGCACCACGTCCGCAACTGACTCAGATCGCACGGTGGAAACTCTTCGCCGTGCTGGCGGAGGCGGGTGGATCCTGCGCGCGATGTTAGCGCGGTGCGGGAAATTATGTAGGGGAGATAGTAACTGACAGTGAGAAAGGAAAGGAAACGAAGGAATGAACGCGAACGTGTTGCTCGAATATAAGTTTTATTCTAAAAGCCTATTTTTCTTCGAATATAAATTTAACTTACAGGCACGGCAATCTCCCGGTTTCGAATATGGAAAGACGCGAGGCTCGCGCGCCTGCGATAGCGTCCGCGAAAAGCGCAAGCCGTAATACGCACACACACACACACACTCTCTCTCTCTCACGCACGCTCGTCCGCCTGCTGGCGGAGCGCCTTGCAACTGCGCGTTCGCTCAAACTAACCTGAGTCTACACTCGACGAGGCGTCCCCCAGGAATACCGGCGTCGTCGCCGGGCGGCAGACGCAATCACACGCAGACACAGAACGGAAGCGATCCGCCTGCACCGTCTGCGCCAACACTAAATGGACGCGAGCACCAATACGGCAGGCGCTGGGCGACGGCGGGAGTTGCTGAGCCTTCCGCACGGTCCCGGTGATGCCGACGGTCGCCGGTTTCAGTAGACGCTCCTCTCTCAGTCCGCGTACTCCGCTCGTACGCTTGGTCGGGGCGAAGTCGCGTGGTCCCGTTTCCATCCGCAGAACGTGACGAAAACGCGCACGCCGACAACTCTGCAATACTATTTTTTTACCTTTCTCTCCCGAATCGGGCGCGCATAGCTCTGCTTCTTCTATCCGAAACTAGACTAAAAAAAAGAAACTACTCTTTTCTCCTCTCCACGACGGCCCTTCACTCCCCCTTCCCCCCGCTCTGCCCTTCTCCGCTGGCCGGCCGGACGAGGTCGTGCAGTATTAATGTTTGTGGCACGCGCCACGGCTGAGTAGGGCCACTGCTGCTCGATCCCTCCGACTTTGGGCGGGGCCTGGCTCGAGTGCGCGTTCGATTTTTGTCCTGGCTGCTCCTTAGTTGATTGTGCGTCGGGAGGCGCCGGTGCTAAGGCCAAGGGTCGTGGTTGGTAGACCCCCTCCCTTTGGCTTGGCGTACACCTCGTGCGCGGCCAAAAGTACTTCGGCGGCGATAGCACCTCGCACTATCAGCAGCCGCATCGGCCGGATATCTCCCCGCCCCTCTACCCGCCTGGGCTCTTTCTCGCGGCCTCCTTGCATCTTGCCGCTTCGTAGATCGGGATTTCTGAAAGGAGAGAGAAGGAAGGCCTTGTTAGTGGGGCGGTATGATCGTTAAAGCGTTCGATGAGCCCGCAGTCGCCTCGGCCTTGCGCTCGCGGTCGGGGCTCACCCCGCGTCAGTTCGCTTGTTGGCCGACCCCTTCGGACGCCCTGGGCCACGCTTCGGCCCAGTTACATCGTCCGCATGTCCGCTCGCACGCTCGCTAACCCGGCGCACCACCGTTACAGTGTTACGCGGTCGACCGCACTTCGTCGACCGGGGTGCAGATCCGGTGCGCGATACATTCGCCTCGACGCGCCGAGGGCTTTGTCGCTCGCTCCGCACGCAAAGCGGGTTGCCCGTCGCTTCATTCCCTCCGTTGTCCATCGGTGGCGAAGCTTCAGCGCCCTCGTCTTGTCGTTCTTTGGCTCGGGAGCATCCCTTTAGGTGCTCGGCGTGGATCGGTTTCTCGATCTCGCCGGCGGGGCCGAGCAGCTCGTAAGTGTTCGAGCCGAGCTGCGACATCACTGTGTACGGTCCGGTAAACTTCGGGGCCAATTTCCCCGTAATACCTTCCGCCACCGACGAGAGAACTCGGTTTCTTCTCCATACGAGCTCTTCCGGGGAGAATTGAACAGGCCGCCTTTTCTTATCGTAATACACGGCCTGCCTGTCTTGCGCCGCGCGTGCTCGCGCGGCGGCGTCGTCGTGCAAGTCGCGGAGCGCCTCTGTGCGGCTTCTCCATCTGCCCAGCGTCAAGTCGGCCTCATTTTCCGCGGCGGACCGTTCCATCAATCGTCGGGCCGTGCCGGGCGGTTAAGGCTGCCTGCCGTACACCAACAGAGCCGGACTTACGCCTGTAGAAGCCTGTACCGCCGTGCTGTACGCGAAAGTAAGTTCCGCGAGGTTAGCGTCCCACGATCGATGATTTCCTTCAATAAAGCTCGTTATAATGCTCTTGATCGTCCGATTGACGCGCTCAACGGGGTTGGCTTGGGGGTGATACGGAGGCACCGTCGTATGCTCCACCCCCAAAGACGAGAGATATTCTTCAATGACATGGTTTTTAAATTCCGTGCCGTTGTCTGTCAAAAACACTTCGATCATACCGTAGCATAGGACAATCCTCTCACTTATCGCACCCTCGGATTATCGCACAAGCGTTCGCGGTTCGGATCGGTACGCATTCGATCCACCGCGTGAAAAGGTCTTCAAAAATTAAAATATACTCGAATCCTCGCGTGCTCCTGGGAAAGGGGCCCATCATATCGCTCGCGACTATTTGCCATGGCCGGCTGGCCTCGCGTCTCTCCAATCAAACCAGCAGGAGCCCGCTGTTCCACTTTACATTGCTGGCATACACGACAGTGGCGTATATACGCTGCCACGTCATCGTAAGCGCCAGACGAGTCGTAATAAGCAGTCACGCGGGCGTAAGTTTTTTCTCGACCCATGTAACCAGCCGTCGGTTCATCGTGGCATTCTTGCAGCACGACTTTGCGTTGCTCACACGGGACGACGAGTTTCTAAGCCTCTTCGCCCTCCGCAAATTACACAACCACCGTAGACTGGTATGATCGGTTATGACTTTAAAGTGATAACCTTCCAGATAAGGGCGAAATCTTTTGACTGCCCATAACACGGCAAGGCATTCGCGCTCCGTTACGCTATAATTGTATTCGGCCGCGGACATTGTGCGGCTCGCGAATTCAAGTTAATCATTTGGAGCAACACAGCTCCCAGGCCAGTGTCGCTCGCATCGGTTTGCACGATGAACAACTCGTCGAATTTCGGCCGCTGCAGCACGGGCGCCGATGCAATGAGCGCTTTGACGGAAGAAAAAGCGTTTTCCTGCTCCTCTGCCCACGCGTACCGAGTATCTTTCTTCGTCAAGCGCGTCAGAGATTCCGCGGTGCAGGCGAAATCTCGCAGGAACTTCTTATACCAGGAAGCCATGCTCATGAAGCGCCGGAGCTGTTTTAAATTTTTCAGAGCCGTTTACTAGCACACCGAGGTACTTGACTTCACTTCGGCAGAACTCACTTTTTCCCTTGTTTACAGTGAGTCCAGCCTCCTTAATGCGCTGCAGCAAGTGCTCGAGCCACTTCAGATGCTCCTCGAAAGTCTCGGTTACGATGATTATGTCATCGAGGTACGAGAACGCGAAGGGCTCGAGCGCAGGGCCGATGACATGGTCGATCAAGCGCTGGAAAGTCGCGCCTGCCTGACTTAACCCGTAATAGATATATCTCGCCCTCTGCAATTTGCGTAGAACGCTATCCATGTAGGACAATGGACATGCATCTCCCTGTGACACTGCGTTGACCTTTCGGAAGTCAACGCAGAAACGATATGAGCCGTTGGATTTTTTAACCATAACGACAGGGCTCGACCAGCCGCTCGTCGATGGCTCGATCACACCAGCTTGGAGCATGGCATCGACTTGATCATGCACCTTACTCTCGATTTTAAGCGATACCGGGTAATAATGCTATTTAATGGGTCGAGCCGAGCCCACGTTGATTTCGTGCTCGACCCACGACGTGCAGCCGAGAGACTCTGTTGCGTCTGGCAACATGCGAGCTAACAGCCGATCGAGCTGTTCTCTCTCCGTAGTCAACTTATCGGCGATTCCGACGGACGCCAAAGCCGTCGGGAGTGCCAAGGACATGCCTGCTACCTCGAGGCTTTGTTACAATATATATATATATATATTAACGTAGATTCATAAACATTTTTATCCATCTTACAGTCTTTATATAATAAAATATTATACTAATAGAATGACAGTCAGACTCTCTTAGTTTATAATAACTCCCATAAAATTTAAAATACAAATTACTAATAACACATAAAATAAAAAATCAGTTAAATTAAAAATTAAAAAT
Organism: Sycobia sp. Sy_11; assembly: GCA_018907035.1. Taxonomy (NCBI): domain Eukaryota; kingdom Metazoa; phylum Arthropoda; class Insecta; order Hymenoptera; family Epichrysomallidae; genus Sycobia; species Sycobia sp. Sy_11. Next base: position 1,652,587 of record JACCIC010000081.1, on the reverse strand, counting down.
TAAAAATAATACAACTAAAATAATCTATATTATATGTGAATAAAGGAGAATCTGATTTACTCCACCAGATTAAATTTAAATTTACTTTTCATTTCCGACGTTTCGAACAGTTCCGATCCATCTTCAAGGACTAAACTCTTCAAGGAATAAAATTTACTTAATTCTAACTTTTTTATTTATTTTTTATTTAATTTAATTTTTATTTTACTATTTAATTGTAATTTCTATTTTAGATTGTACCGTGGTGATTATAAATAAGGACTGGCCGATACTCATTATATTAGTATATTATATTATTGTAGGAAAACTGTAAGACCGATAAAAATTTTTATCAATTTACAGTCGAATTCTCTACCTTTTCAGCTGAAACATTTACTTCAGATATGCGAAATACATCTTGGTATCAGATATTAGCTTAATCCACTCGACACAGCTTCATCTTTATATATATCCGGATTCAAAATGTGTACTAAATTCATTGCACAATCTCAGCGCCAATAATTAAGTCGTTAATAAATTGAATTGTAAACTCATAAAATTCAATAAATCAAGAAAAGAAATCAAAATAGAAGTCTTAAGGACACCTGCTCATTCAAACAGCAGTGAAAATCGTATTGCCAGCAAAGTAGCCAAATAAGCAGTTCTAATACAGCGTAAAAAATAAAATATAACAACGCCGCAAATATATTAATACGAAAAAGAATGGTACTACATGCGATAGAAATATATTGTAATAACATATGGCTAGAGAAAAAAAACAGAAATACAAACAATAAAGACAAACTTTTTCGAACCAAGTTAAATTTTACAATAATAGTTATTTAATTTTGAAAGTTCTTAATATTCTAAAAACATATCAAACTCGCCTAGTTATAATGCTTTTCTTAAAAATTTTATTATGAATGTATACTTAGTCTGTAGTTTTATTTTTTAAGTAGTTAAAAATTGAATAAATTTTTATTATTTATTAGACCAAATTTCTGAATCTAAAATTTCTGTACCTCGAAAAAAGTCCTATTTTCGTAACATAGATGGGGTCTACGCTGTATATGTATCTTTTTATAAAATGTTCTATGTCATATTTAATTTTAAAAAAATGATATTTACAAATTGGTTTTTAAACGTAGTATTTTTATTCTTTATAGTTATTGTATTATTTTCGTATTGTAATTGAATTTTTGGTCATTCTTACTGTTACAGATTGAAATTTTAATTGCAATATTTATTGTAAAAACTAAGTAAGAAAAAATGATAATGAAAAATCAACTATCCTATAAAAATCGATTTTAACTTCCGTCAGAGGTATGGAGCACTCTTAAAATACTATATGCATAGAATAACGATAGATGTGACTAAATACAAGGCAATTATAACTTAGACCATACGTTTAAGAGTACCGCTTACCTCTGACGGAAGTTAAAATCGACTGAAGCGCCTGATTTTTAATATACTGCGAAAGTTTACGGAACTCGAAGTGTACGAAAAATCCTATTCTGTTTTATCGATTTTTTCAGTATTAATCAGGGCCGTAGTAGCCCAAGTTCAATATGTAAATTATAAATGATCCATACAAAATTTATATTTTATAATATTCTAATCAAATAAGTAGCGTAGTAGCTGATCATTTGTCACAAGAAGTTTATAACATATATATATATATATATATATATATATACATATATATATATATATATATATATATATATATATATATATAGTATATTTAAGTGTAGAACCAAGCGGAGCGGGATACTAAGAGACGAACAGCAATAAAGAAGCATCAGCTCGACATCAAGCATTTGATTGAAATACGCATATATGTATTCGTATCTATATACACACATACACGCGCGCGCGCGCTCGCGTTATCATATATAATCTTTATACTCCTAATTTCTAACCAAATTACTTACTCAAAAATGTCGAGGGCCGTGGTGGTCGTATATATACATATAGATATATATATATATATATATATATATATATATATATATATATGTATATATATATGTATATATATACTGTAACTTTATATTGAGTTTATATCAACACTCATTTACCAATGATTTACACAATTTTATAAGAAACTTTGGTTTATGAAATGTTACAAAAAAATGATAAAAAATTAAATGATATTCATTATTTCGTTAATGAATAGAATGGGATCTCTTAATTACTAATATTGAAATAAGTATAAAGATAAAAGCGAATAAGGTTTTTCAAATTAATATTTTTTGCGAAAATTTAGATACTCAATAATATCTGTTTAAGGTAAAGAATTGCAAAATAAATTATTATACCTAATTTTTAGGATGACAAAATCCAATACACAATAGACTTTATTATTTTATAATTCTTTCAAGCTGTTAGTTTATGTATTGTATTAAATCATTTTTTATTAAACAAATAACATAATAAATTATTATTCTATAAATAGTAATTTCTTGCAGTATAGTAATTAAAACTTGCAGATGAAATAAAATTATTCTTTATTAGACAGAAATAAAAAGAACTAGTTTATACCTTTTTCTTAATTTTATTATAACAATTTTGAAATTTTTCATTCTAAGATTTGTCTATATTATAATCATAATAGTTCAATTATTTTGAGTTCGTAGTGGCTAGATTTCAGCGTACTCAAAATTATTAGATATCTACGAGGTGATGTATAACGCTAATTTTCGATTCTGTTCTGAAAGTTTTGAAAGTATTTTTTCAGCTGTTGCTCATTCCTTGATTTGTTTCTAATTTTTCAGTATTCCTGTGAAATTCTACTTTTAATTTCTTTTTGCGAAATAAATTAGCCATTATAACTCCTTTTTTTTACACTTAAATTTTGAATTGTTTTTTAGTACCAGGAATGTAGTCTAAGGCATTTTTCTTCTTCATTTTATAAAAATCCAAGTTGACATTCTTTACACGTATGATTATTAGATATAAAGAAATGCAATATTTTCATTTTATTGGCTTTATGTATAAATTATTAGTTTTGTTATTGCAATACTATAATATCTAAGTAGTAAATAAAAATATTAAATTTTTATAGTTTTGCGTATTATCTAAATAAATTTGAATTTGTCAGGATTGCTGTGCACTTTTTTTATTTACAATTACATTTTTATTGCCTTATTTTTTTTTTACAATTTTATCTTATAAGTCTGTACTTATAATCTAAAATTGGAATTGTAATCTATAATTTGTGTCGAACAGAACCGTACTTGACTTTGTGGAGATAATGGCAATATTTATTGTTGCCCGACCGTCCACTCGTCGGTCGTTGTCGAGGATGCTCAATAAATATACACTTTGTTAATAATTAACAATAACTTTATTATTATAGCAATACAACAATGGAGAGGTGAGAGCAGGACTATAGGTTCCTGGCTCTAGCGATTACCGTACAGGTAGGCCGCGGCGTCGCGGCCCCCTCCACGCAGTTGGAGGCGCCGCCGCTCGCTATATTACGCGCGCGGTATATACATGAACGCGCATGCGCATATCGTTGTGGGCTCGTATAGTGTACGATCTCCACACCACTCCCCGCTAATTTTGCGACTTGACTACGTTGAAGTCGTATATTCTTCTCTGTACATTTTGAGGTTAGGATGAGGGTGACTATACGTAGGGTTATACATGAGCGGTATATACATGATTACGCTTATTGTATACTACATCTAACTTAACTTACGTATTTACATGTTACATTCTAATATCTGCGACGTACAATAAAAGTATTTTCTTTTGTTCGATGACCACGCGTTCGCGTCTTAGTTGTTGCGCCAGATGGCCCGGGATCGTGACCCGGCACCGCTCGAGCTGGACGTGGAAGCGCGGGTTATGTCTTGCCACGTTCAGTGTGAATCTCTCGTTAAGGACCCTGGTCTCTCGCTTGCCTAGATTGTCAATGACCGTAATAGATCGCACCGATATTTCTCTGGCTCCAGTACCGCTAGCTCGCAGCTGAGCCGAAACTGGCCTCGCGGTAGGCTCTCGGTGAGCCCTTGTATTTCTCCTAACTGGTTTAATACCTGCCCGAGCGGCAGACTGTCTGGCTCCCTCACTTGCAAAACGAACATGTTTCATATGGTTATTCGTTGGGGAAGCTTTTCGCCAGCTCGCCGAGTTGGACGGTGTGTACGAGTCATTGAGAGTACTTTTACGTAAAATGATGGGCCGATGTTTTACGCGTCGACTACCATTACGTAGCTGTGGTATAATGTATTTGTCGGCGCTGTGGGAGCTTTCTCCGCGGATGTCTCTAGCAGGGCTGCCTGAGTCAGGCTGGTGCTTCGACGTCTTTAGGGTGCCTTTTAGTCGACGCACTGGCTCGCGATCGTTATCCTCGTCGGTTAACTCGCCCGTGTCGCTATTGATGATCAGATGCCTGCTTGCGTGAGATCGATCAGGCTGATCCTCGTTGTCGGAGAAGTCGTCCTCGGTGTCGACTTCGTTTTCAATGTCCGCGTTGAGGTAGTGCGCGGATTTAACGTGTTCAATGGATACCGTCTTTTCGCGGCCATTGACATCGATGCGTAAAGTTTTCCCGTCTAGATTGCGTTCTAACACCCGATGCGGCCCGGAGTATGGTCTACATAGGGTCGGCCTGTTGGGGTTAGTTTGGAGAAACACGTGGGTCCATTGCCCCATCTCTTTGTACACGAAGGGTTTGTGCGTGTTTCTGTGCTCGACTCGAGCTGGTCGTACATTATGCATGTACTCCTTAAGGTCACGGAGGAACACTCTGTCGTCGGGTTCGACTCCGTCGTCTACGCAACACGCTCCGGGGATCTTGAGGGTCGTGCCGTATAGATATTCTGCGGGACTAAGTCCTACGTCGGTACAGACGCGTGTGTTTCAGAGCATTATACTGCTCCTCTTGCGGGAGATTCTGGAGACACTCGAAAAGCGTGTCGGTAATTTCGGGACCGATATGGGTGATCAACGAATCTAGTTTTTCCGCGTCGTCGGTAATCCTAAATATCTGCAATGTGCGCTCGAATGACTGAAACCATCCGTCGCGCTGACCGTTAGGCGACGCGCGTCCTTTGTTCGCGCGCCTTTGTTAGCGGCCACGTGGTATTGCTGTGCGTTCTCGCACCGGTTGCTGCAAAACTAATTTTGAGAAAATTAGTGTTTGAACTAATGTAGCGTACCTGGTGGCGATGATTTGAGCTGTCCCCGGTGAATTTCCGTGATCATCCGTGTGGATGTAGCTGGATGACTCTGCTCCTCAGAATATTGCTCGGAGCGTGTTCTTTTAAGTCGGGGTCACCAGTGTGGAGATAGTGGTAATATTTATTGTTGCCCGACTGTCCACTCGTCGGTCGTTGTCAAGGATGCTCAATAAATATACACTTTGTTAATAATTAACAATAACTTTATTATTATAGCAATACAACAATGGAGAGGTCAGAGCAGGACTATAGGTTCCAGGCTCTACCGATTACCGTACAGGAAGGCCACGGCGTCGTGGCCCCCTCCACGTAGTTGGAGGCGCCGCCGCTCGCTATATTACGTGCGCGGTATATACACGAGCGCGCATGCGCATATCGTTGTGGGCTCGTATAGTGTACGATCCCCACAACTTTATCGGGTAAACAATAGAAAAATTCGGATTATTTGGAGCATAATTGCACACTAGACTATTTTTCATATAAAATTATGTAATTTAAAAAAATAATCAATTCATTACTTGATATTTATCTAAGATCGATTATTTTATTTGTTGAATTAAATTATTTTTAAATTACTTATTCTAAATAAGGGTATTTTGGAAAATAATAAATTAATAAAAATTATATAATATTTGAAAAGAAATTTCAATTGTTTTTATTCTTCTATATTATAAAATTTAAAAAATGTCATTTGTCTGATGCAGTGTTCCAAATATATATATATATATATATATATATATATATATATATATGTATATGTATATATCTCTCAAATTTTGAAAAAAAAATTGTGGAAATTTACTTGTACACCCAATATTTGATTATGATTTATATATTTGTAACATCTTATATAATCATACTAGCATCCCTCCTCTTGGCTTCGCTCGAGATAATAATTTAAGGGGGCATCTCTAGTGTTTTTGCATAAATTTTCAAGATTTTTTTCTTGCAGTAAACTTTATTATCATGCTACAATTTTTTTTATATTAAAAAAATACATATTGAAGTCTGCAAAAAAATTTTTTTTTTTCATTTTTCATCCAATATGGCCCAGATATGGATGCCACAACGAAGCTTGCTTTTGTCTGGCTGACATCATTTCTTGACACAGGAAGCTCTGAACTGAAAAATTCAAAAAGCATATTAAAGTATAAGAAAGTGGCTATAGCCTGTACTAAAATCAAGAAGTTTAAGTAAAATATAAACAAAATGGCGGGCTTTTATAATTTTCGGCTTATTTTTTGAGGTTATGTTGTTTAAAAAAGTGCTCAAATGTAATCGAATATTCATAATTTTAGTACGAGCTATAGCCACTTTCTTATACTTTAATATGCTTTATGAATTTTTCATTTCAGAGCTTCCTGTGTCAAGATATGATGTCAGCCAAAAAAAGGAAGCTTCGTTGTGGCAGCCATATCTGGGCCATATTGGTTGAAAAATGAAATAAAAATTTTTTTTGCAGACTTCAATATGTATTTTTTTAATATAAAAAAAATTTTAGTGTGATAATAAACTTTACTGCAAGAAAAAAATCTTGAAAATTTATGCAAAAAGACTAGAGATGCCCCCTTACCTCATTTCATAAATAATACAATAATATCTACGTAAAAAGTACTCTATACATAAAAATCTATGTTTCTATAAATAAATGACCGTAATTTACGTATCGTCGCTTCTGTAAAAAAGCTGCTTTAATGCAGCGTCCAATTTAAAAAGTTGATATTTTGCCGACCATTTTATACAATATATATATATATATATATATATATATATATGCATATTAAATATGGCTTCGATGGAGAAAATTGTACTTTCGGGTTCGAGTGGTAGAAAAATATGTGCAAGAGTCTCGAGACGACGTTTACAGAAAGTTACATGTTCGGACTATAGGAAATGTCTCGGGACGACTGCTATAGAGAGTTTTGTGTTGGGCAGGTAGAATACAATGTCCAGTTATCCCGGGACGACTCTTACTGATAGTGTACGTGTTCGAATGATAGAATACTAATCTCTTCATAGAAGTCGTACTGACATACCTGGACATTGTTTCCCACTGACTGTACACGACATTCTCCGTTGAATCGTTCCAAATCATTTGGAAATCATATTCTATCAATCCCAACACGAAAGTCCCCGTAGAAGTTGACCCGATATATCTGAACTTCGTTTCCTACCAACTAAACACGAGACTACCCGTAAAAGTCGTCTCGTCATACCTGGACATCATCTTCTACCGTCCGAACACGAAACTCCCCGTAGAAGTTGTCCCGACATATATAAACATCGTTTCCTACCAACTAAACACGATATTTCTAGTAGAAGTCGTCCCGAGAAAGCTAGCATCGCTTTCTAACGACTAAACACAATACTCGCCGTAGAAGTAGTTCGAAAAGAGTACGTCTCCACACGAATCATCCCATAGAAGTTGATTTCCTCATACCTGGACGTCGTTTTCTATCAACTAAATACAATATTCCCTATAGAAATCGCTCAGAGATACCTGGACATTGCATTCTATCATCCAAACACACAACTGGCTATATAAATCGTCTTGAGGCAACAAGATATCGTAATCAATCGCCCGTACACGCCAATACAATATTTCTTAGTGGAAACTGTATTTAAAATGTGCATATATAATATGTACAATATAATATACATACATAATATATTACATATTTCGTATATTTTCATTTTTTCTATTAAATACCGTGAATATTTTCGTAGTGATGTCAACTGAAATTCAAACAAAATGGTACGGCGAATAGCATATTTTCTAAGTAGACGATGGATATTCACGTTTTATGCAGATGTCAATATATATATATATATATATATATATATATATATATATATATATACACATAATTTCGAGGTTGTTGGTAAAAGAACCCTATTTTGCAATTATTTCTTTTATTTAAACTAAAAAAAAAACAGTCTCTTGTCACAATTCTAAAATTAATATTAATATAATGTATAAAAACAAAAATATAATTTGTCGTCAGAAACTATATTCAGTATAATTTGACATAAAAAACCATTTCATAAGAGACCATTTTATAGGAGACACAGAGAGAGAGAAACAGATTTTCTTACGTAAAAGAAAATAAAATTTACAAAAATCAAAAGACAGCCATATTGTGTGAGAGTAGTGCCAGATTAACTTGAAGAACAAAAAAAGTAATACCGACTAACGTCACATCTTCTTTAGGATACGAATCCCAAAGTTGGATATGAACATTCGTTTGAGCTGGCCTGGTTTTAATATTTTAACCGGACTACTTTAAGTTGATGTTCGTGATTCAAGACGCCACCTAGTGGCCACTGGTGGAACTGATTGTTAAAACCATTAACTTAATTTATTGATGAAAGTAAAATGATTTTCAATAAAAAATATAGCCTATGTCCTTTCTAAGATAATATAAAATGTATATGTCAAATTTCAGAACAATCGGTTCAGTAGTTTTTTCGGTTGTCGTGTACAAACCAAAACACGCTTTCTCTTTATAAATTAGTATGATATGATATGATATGATATGATATGATATATATATATATATATATATATATATATATATATATAGGTCTTATAAAAAATCCCTTCTGAATTTTGCAACATAATACGATATAATGTTATCTGAATTTGAATCTATCCTTTTTAGCGGAAATACCTGCAGATTACCTAAACTTAGTCGAATGTTTTTGCTGTTTGGAGCATAATTTGTTTATATTTTATATTTTAATATTTTTCATATTTAATATGATATTTTCTGGGCATAGTTTTATTTTTTACTTTTTAGTTAAATTTTTCTCTGTTATTTCTTTTTTACCTTTTTTCATTAAATTTGTTAACCATTTTTTTTAAAAATAGGTTTTTAACATTTTTGTTATTTCTTTATGCTTAATTATTTAAATTTTTTTTTTAATTATAGATTAAATAAGATCTTTGGATTAATATTTTATGAGTGGTAGTTGATTTTTATTTTTATTTATTTTTTCTTATTTAGTTGTTATAATAAATATTGCAATTAAAATTTCAACCTGCAACAGTAAGAATGGCCAAAAATTACATTACAATATAAAAATGATACTATAACTATAAAGAATAAAGATACTACGTTTAAAAACCAATTTGTATATTTACTTTATTTCAAATTAAATATGACATAGTACATAGAATATGACGTAGAACTTTTTTAAAAAGATACTGTATGGATTGAAGTAAAATAAGAATAGGAATTTTTTCTGGTTTTAAAATAAAGTATCAATAAAATATTTTCTCCCATTTCCATTACGTTTATGTAATTTGGTATAGCTATGGAAGAATGTTTGGACAGACACTGTCATAAATTGAAACGTGTTAGCATTTGTGGAGAATTGTAGGGCTTGACGAGTGTGCGTAGAATGTGTGTCAGCTGCAGTTCCGTTTCTTGTTAATTTTGACCTGCGTTTTAAGACCGTTCTCTCAGACGGTCGGCGTCAAATATGAACTTCGTACAACATTGTAAAACATACGCTTAAGTTGTAAATCGTCGTCTTTTAGGGAAAATCTGCGAAACAGATGCGTCACTAACTATGTATACGCTTATAGTGTATAAAATTCAACGTGCGATATGTTATGAAAGGGCGACGAACGAGGTAATCTGTAAAGGACTCTTCTTATAGTTCGAAAGTTCTTCTGTAGCATCCGAAGTGTTCAGATCTCATATATACACATAGCAAATATACGTGCATTAAACCTCTACCTTATTTACTCTGAGTTTATTCTTTTTTTATATCCAAAAATTAGTTTCTTCGGATTAAAAATTTCGGAGCACCGTACCTTCAACGCGATACAGATACATTCACTAGCGAGTTGAGGTTCTACGTGGCTTGGTGATAAAATCACAGCGTACCCCCATCTATGTTACGAAAATAGGACTTTTTTCTAGAAACATAAATTTTAAATTCAGAAATTTGGTCAAATAAATAATAAAAATTTATTCAATTTTTAACTACTTAAAAAATAAAACTACTGACTAAGTATACATTTATAATAAAATTTTTAAGAAAAGCAAAATAACCAGGCGAGTTTGCTATGGTTTTAGAATATTAAGAACTTTCAAAAATAAATAACTATTATTGTAAAATTTAACTTGGTTTGAAAAAATTTGTCTTTATTGTCTGTATTTGTGTTTTTTTTCTCTATCCATATGTTATTACAATATATTCTATCGCATGTAATACCATTCTTTTTTAACATATTTGCGGCGTGTTATATTATATTTTTTACGCTGTCTTAGAACTGCTTATTTGGCTGCTTTGCTGGCAATACGATTTTCAGTGCTGTTTGAATAAGCATATGTCCTTAAGACTTCTATTTTGATTTCTTTTCTTAATTTATTGAATTTTGTGAGTTTATAATTCATTTCATTAACTACATAATTATTGGCGCTGAGATTGTGCAATGAATTGAGTACACATTTTGAATCCGGATATATATAAAGATACAGCTGTGTCGAGTGGATTGAGCATATCTGATACAAAGGAGTATTTAGCATATCTGAAGCAAATGCGTCAGCTGAAAAGGTAGAGAATTCAACTGTAAATTGATAAAAAATTTTATCGGTCTTACAATTTTTCTACAATAATATAATATACTAATATAATGAGTATCGGATAGTCCTTATTTATAATCACCACCATACAATCTGAAATAGAAATTACAACTAAAAAATAAAATAAAAATTAAATTAAATAAAAAATCAATAAAAAATAAATAAAAAAGTTAGAATTAAGTAAATTTTATTAGAGTTTAGTCCTTGAAGATAAACCGGAACTGTTTTATTTTTTGTTTTTTTTGTGTTGTCTTTTTTTTTGTATTTTTGTATTTTGACATTTCTTGAAAAATACAAAAAGTAAAAACTATTACAATTTCAAAATAATTTTTTTTTGGAAAATCGAGAATTCAAAAGCCAAAATAAGAATTTTGGGAAAATTTTTGGTAAATTTTTTTGAAAATTTTTGAAAATTGTTGAATTTATTTTTCTCTTATATTTTCTGGTTTCTTGCATCAGTCGCCCCTAATTTTTGCGTTTTCGCCCTCGCACTCCACTATCTCTTGAGATTGCCGGCTTTTAATTATTTGCCAAAATGGAATGTTTTGTTCTTGAAAAAAGTTTTGGCTGTAACGTTCTATTTTTCTCACGTTGTATTTTTTTTTCTTTTCCGTTTGTTTTTTTGTCTTCTTCTAATTTTCAACTGAAGAAATAAAAGATGGCAAATCCGCCAAACGACTTTAACGACTGACTTCAAAGCCTATGTGAGGAAGAAACAAACATAATTACAACGGAACTAGAACTAAAAAATAAGGGTTCCCCATTTCAAAGGGCTGCCAGGCTATACCGCAGACTGCGAAGAAATTATAGCCCAGGAGACTTTGTGGAATGCGAGAGTGACAATGATATTATAAAAACACGCGTGCGCAGAGATAAAAATCTGTTAAAGATAATGGTCACCTCGACAATGCGCGACGCAACAAAGACTTATATTTTGCATCGAATGGAAGCGACGTACGCCGAACAAGCGGATGAATCAGCTAACATACAGCAGGCTCGGGAAGTTCATCTGAGCACAGACCAAACAAATAGCACAGTAGCTGTCGATCACCAAATACAAAATCTGATCGACTTCAATTTGGCTGAGATAAACAGGCATGAACCGCACGCATGGAGCACTGCCAACGAATCGCCGGTTCAGGCAGCCACCACGAGCGTATCTACGCCTCCCGACTCGTGTGTCACGAATGACATCACACGTCAGGCGCAAGTCGCATCTCATACGACGAATACAACAGTCGAGCCTCAACCTACTGACCTCGAAAACAATGTAAACTTTAGTCAGGGATTACATAGCCTGCAAAACATGCTGCAAACTTGGATGCAACACCAAAACTGCACTGTCCGAGATTTGCAGCAGAGACAAAGTGAGATGCACGCTACGCTAGCTAGCATTCAGGAACAGCTGCAGAAATCGCCGCGACGCGACCGTGTCACTTTCCAAGGCACGTACGCTCTGCAATACTTGGAAAGTGACAAAAACCTCAACAGTAATAGGTTTGTAGGATCGACCGACGAGCCTACGTTTTCGGCTCCTTACCACCCTCGGTTCCAAGGGCCTGGAAGGGAGAGGGCATCACATGGATCGAGATGTGATGAGCTCGCTCGTGAATATAACGCGATCAATGCTGCCAAGCACCTTGGCCCAGCGCACGGATACTGGCAAAACCGTGCGCCAATGGAAAATTAGATTCAATGGTGCCAAGGGGAAAAGCGTAGAAGAATTTCTGCCGAGGATCGCGGAATGTCGCAGGTTGACACCGCTCACGGACGAGGACATGCTCAATGCCATGACGAAGCTCCTCGACGATGTTGCCCTGCATTGGTACCGTCTATCCCGGAAAGACTGGACCACGGGGCAAGAGTTCTGCGACGCAGCCCGGAGCTCCTACGGCGTCGATCGACGCTTCCAAGCTGAGCTAATTAGCGAAGCGCAGCGGCGTACACAGGCGAAACGCGAGCCAATACGCGACTACGTGTTTTGTTTGTTAACGATTCTCAATCGGTTCGAAGAACCATGGTCGGACGACAAAAAACTCGCCCTTATCTACCGTAATCTACTCCCGGAGATACAGAAGTTAGTTCCGCGGGAGAGGATTACAAGCGTCAATCGGCTAATCGAGCTTGCTCAAGAGGCCGAATGCGTCCTCGATGCGGAGCGAAATTATAAGCCATCGCCGTCACCCGAGGACTGCATAATGCCTGAAGTGGCCTTCCATGCGGCAGACACGTCTCGAACGCGCTCGAAACCAAGGATCGCGGCCGTGGACGTGAAGCCGCCCAACTTCCAAGTTTTGGTGCGAGAAGTTTTGCAAGAGGCTCGCTTTAGAGACACCTCACCTGATTTAGAGGCGCCAGGCGTCGCAGCCCTTATCCCGAAGAGGAGCGGTCGCGACTTACGCCCAAGGTCGCCGCGTACAGGAAAGACCAGAGCGTCGACCTCACCTAAGTCGGAGAGGAAGTCCTCCTTCAAAGGAAAGCTGGTGCGCGAGCCCCTCAGTGACAAGAACAAAGGTCGGACAGCAGGTCCTGATCCGCGGTTCTTGTGCTGGGGCTGTAGTTGGCCTGGCCACACCTTGCGCAGCTGTCCCGAGTGTTCGGGAAATGCGAAAAAGGGCGAGTAATTGAGGTCCAACTCGCCCCTACGCTCCGTGAGACCACTGAACATCAGCATGCAGCTTCGAGGACACAGGGTAATGATGATTGCCCCCTCCTATCTGTAAAGGAGGAGCATCACGACCGTGACTCCGCTGACGCAGCCACAAGTGTCAACCCCGATCGGTCTTCACGATGGTGGGTGCAGGTAGGCATAGGCGAGTTTCGCATTCATGCACTGCTTGATGCAGGGGCTGCTCGTAGAGCTCTCGGAGCAATCGGCCTGCAGATTGCATCTGCCCTCGGTCGTCTAGTTCGACCCTTTCCTGGATCTGGCGCTCGACTCGCCACGGGAAAAATTGAGCCGATAATTGGCCAGGTGACCCTTCCGTTTGCCATAGCAGACGTAGAAATGGAGCTAGACGTCATCATAATTCCAGACTTGGAAAATGACTGTCTGCTCGGTGCAGACTTCTATCGCGCCTTCAACGCGGTCATCCACCCGCGCGACAACACCATGCCGATCGGGGGTGCTGCGGATTTCGTTTCGTTACAACTCTGCACCGTCTCAGTTACCTCGGCGTATTCGCTTGCCTCTATAAGCTTGGCCGATATTGACGATAGTCAACATCGAGCTCTCGAGGAACTCCTCGACCGGATGCTGCCTCCGGCTGATCAGCCTCTGGGCTACACGCATCTGACCGACCACGTGATCGATGTCGGCGATGCTAAGCCCATTAAGCAGCGTTATTATCCGGTTTTTCACAAGATAGAGCTGGAAATGCACGCGCAAGTTCGCAAGATGCGTGATCAGGGCGTAATTCGCAGATCAATCAACGAATGGTCTAGCCCAGTCGTGATGGTTCGCAAGAGCGATGGGAGCTACCTATTCGGTGTGGACTATCGCAAATTGAATTCCGTGTCCAAGGTCAGCGCGTATCCGCATCCTTACATGGACGTAATCTTACGGAAACTGAGAAATGCGCGATACATCTCCACACTGGACCTCAGCAGCGTCTACTATCAGGTCCCTCTTCGTGAGGAATCGCGACACCTCTCTGCCTTCACGGTTCCGGGCATCGACCCGATCCGGATAAGATTGCACCAATCTTGACTTACGCCGCACCAAAGAACCTGAAGCAGCTCCGTAGGTTTTTAGGCCTTGCGTCCTGGTATCGCAAGTTCTTAGAGAACTTCGCAACGCTTGCTGAGCCTCTCACCCGATTAACCAAGAAAAACGTCAAGTACCATTGGGGAGAAGAGCAACAGAAAGCCTTCGAACAAATCCGGGCGCTCGTCGCATCTGCACCCGTCCTTTCTAGACCGCCGTTTGGAGAAACGTTCGTCATCCAGACGGACGCCAGCGACTCGCAAGCAGTTGATAGCGTGGAGCGCGTGCTCTCCTACGCTAGTCGCACGATGACTGCGGCTGAGCGTAATTATTCGGTCACCGAACGTGAATGCCTCGCCGTGCTATGGGCTGTGCGTAAATTCCGCCCGTACGTCGAGGGCTATCACTTCCAGGTGATAACCGATCACCGCAGCCTTCTTTAGCTGTACTCATTGCGGAACCCCACGGGCAGACTCGCCCGTTGGGCCTTGGAATTGCAGGGATATGACTACGAAGTCATCCATCGGAAAGGTACCTTGAATTGCGTACCAGACGCCCTCTCTCGTTTGTATGAAGACGAGCCGACCTGCGAAGTCGCCTCTCTCGGCGTCACCGATGTGCAAGATCCCTGGTATTTGCGCCTTCGTAAGAAAGTGGTGAGCGATCCGACCGACCTCCCATGGTGGAAAGTCGTTCGGCAGCGACTATACTACTACCGTCCCAATCCTGCCGTCGAAGATTTAGTAGATGACCAGGATGCGTGGAAGTTAGTCGTGCCTAAAGAAGATCGTCGTACCGTTCTTCTTGAATGTCATAAGGAGCCGACAGTTGGTCATTTCAGACGCCATAAAACGTATGACCGTATTGCACGATCATACTATTGGCCATCAATGCACAAAGATGTGACACAATTTGTCCGTGACTGCACCGTGTGCCAACAATGTAAGGTACAGCAGGCTGCACCAGCTGGCCTGATGGGCCATCGAACGGTCACCCGCCCTTGGGAAATAGTAGCTGGAGATGTGATGGATCCATTTCCACGATCTACCCGGGTATACGAGTACTTGCTCGTCTTCATGGATCTATTCACTCGCTGGGTAGAGTGTATCCCCATCCGAAAGGCGAATGCGCAAACGATTCGCTGCGAGTTGAAAGATCGCGTATGTTTACGCTTTGGTACGCCCGAAGTATTCCTATCGGACAATGGCACCGAATTTCGTAATAAAATCATTGAGAAATTCCTTGTGGAGCGTAGGGTAGAGCATTACACGATACCTCCTTATCACGCTCAAGCCAATCCGGTAGAGAGGGTCACAAGGACTCAGAAGACCGCGATAATCGCCTTCATTGAGGAGTCTCACAGTACTTGGGATGCGCACATCGCCGAGATGATGTTCGCGTACAATACATCCGTACAAGACTCCATTGGCGTAAGTCCGGCCTTTCTTAACACGGGTCGTCACCCCTCAGCCCCTGGCACACATCGTCGCCAGAAGGAGCAGCCCGTACAGATTGCGCAAGAAGAGGCTGCTCTACAACATTGGAAAGAGCGCATGGAGAAATTATCTGATCTCCATCTAAAGGCAGCGGAAAACTCGCAGAAAGCGCAAGCAAAGCAAGCTTGCTATTATAACGCGAGACGTCGCGACGTGCATTACACGATTGGCGATCGCGTATGGCGGCGTAATCGTAGCCTCTCGTCAGGCATACAGGGCATCAGCGCCAAGGTGGCCCCGAAATTCGACGGGCCCTTTACCATCATGGAGAAACTCGGCACGAACGTTTATCGACTCATCCACTCTACGGGAAGAGATGCTGGTAAGCATCACACAACCAATCAATCAACACAACCACCCCGATTACGAGGGACACGCCCCCAGTCCCACCGAAAAGCGGAATCGCCCCCAAGGAGCGAAGCCAGCTCACGCGAAGTGGGGCGCCGCGAGACATGCTCTAGCATTGTAATCAAATAATAAATAAAGGTGCCCTCCAAAAACAACTGCGTCTAGGGAAGGGAGTTCTTTACCCGCCCTTCCTCATTCCGGTGATCCCCAGCGGTAGACCGCAGCCACCCCAGTTCCTCATCCTGACACGATGGTCGATCCGAGAGAGAGATGTTGGGTCGAGCTGTCACGCTTCGGCTACCAGCGTCTGGAGGGGAGGCGTGTGACGGGGAACGCAAGCACTGCGTGCGCTTGCTTTCCCACGTCCCGTTGCTCTCTCTCTAGCCGTAGCCTGCAATTATGTGTATGTATATTCCGATGTATAGATGTTTATATGTTACAGGCCGACGCACAACTACACCGGCGGAGAGGTAAGTGAGAGATAGAGAGTGAGGAGAGACGGCCGCGCGCGCGAAGAGTTAGAGAGAAAATAGGAGAGCTAGGATTGACGCGCGTTTAGCCGGCTTTTCGCTCCACGCGCTTTGTTTTTGCTTTCGGTGTGTTGGTTCATCGTTTACGGGAACACGCCTCCTGCTTCACGTGTTCCCCCTCGCTACGTACCTCTTCTTCGGGGAGTGTACACGACTGGACGCGCGTGTTTGTGCCACGGCATTGTGGGTGCGTGTAGTGCACACGCGCTGAGGACGAGTCCGAGCGGACGAACTTGTCGCCCGACCCCGTCTCGGCGGAATAACCGCCCCATCCCGGGGTTTCTGGACAGCGAAGTCGCCGCCTCTCCCGGTGATGAAAGGTGCTACTGCCGAACGAGGACGTGCTGCGGGGTCAACGAGCGCACCTTCGACTCGCTGTAAGTGGCAGCCCCTTTTCTCTCTCTCTCTCTCTCACTCTCTCTCTTCCCTAGCACCGCGCGCGCCGTCGCCTCGGCGACCCTCGGCCTGCGCTCGACGCGCCTTCGCGCACACGTAGTGTAAGCTAGTGAGATATTAAATCCAATTCAATTTTAATTCTTCTGCCTTCTTATTCCGTGAACCGCGCAAATCCTGCATGCGAGTCTTCGCCCTTCGCGAACTGCCCCTCTCCTTCGCCGAATTCATTCGGGGCTAAGCCCAGCCGGGCACACCTTTTGCAACGGCCGTGGCCGCCGTCCTCTTGTTCAAGGCAGACACGCGCACCGTTACAATCTACATATATATATATATATATATATATATATTTATTTATACCCTTAGAGATGCATATCTCAGGTTCGAGATATTTTTTAATTAACTTAATAATTTATAATTATTTTTTAATTTTCATCGATAGAGATATTTAATAGGGCATTATTTTGAATTTTCAATTAAATGAAAATTTAATAAATCATTATTTTTAATTAATACAATAGCTTGTGTTGATGAATTACTTTATCATACTAAAACTGTAATGATCAGATAAAAGAATCATGTATTTGAGTATATGGTCAATAACTGTATTACGGGTATCAGGGTCCACGTTTGCGCAAATCGTATCATTGCGCTGGCAGCTGGTGTATTCTATCAATTCGTTCAACACTGTTTCCAAAATCGTGTAAAAAGTAGTGGCAACATCGTATTGTATACGATTTGATAGACAGCATACGAGTGTTTACGATTTTCTAAACGAATGAACCACAAATCCAAACAGAGTCGACCCGACCTCTCGAGAAATGTCGTACAGCTGATCCGATAATATATATATATTTATATATATATATATATATATATATATATATATATATATATATATATATATATATATAATGCAGGTATCAACATAATGATTACCTGATGAATGGAAATGGATGGATGTAGATACAATTCTTGGTCATATATTCTGATGAATTATTCTTTTCTCTCCTATAATGTTAATTATCTCCAGATTTAACTTTTTATAAATAAATGAAAAATAATAGCTAATTAAAAGTTTATTTCAATAAAAATTGTAATTTAATGATTAATTAAATAAACATGTAAATAATAATTCAATAGAGATTATTAATTATTAATGGCAAATTAATATATATAATTTATATCAGTATATATTTCATAAAAAAGTACAGACAAACGGTTATATACAGACGAGACATGACGGGCACTCAAAATTCAAATAAGTTCAGTTATTTTATATTTCAATCTGCAAATGATAGACAAAAATCTATAATTTAAGGTACCTTAATTGTACTTTTGTCGACTGCATATATACAAATCAATAAATATTTGTTTTCATTGGTCTTACAGTCCAATCAAATCAATCGAAAACAATACGTAACAATATCAATATATACCTACCTTAACATTAATACATTAATACACAACAATAAGAAAAATAAAAATAAAAATTAAATTAAAAATTATAATGACAGTCAGACTGTCCTTGTATATAATCACCCCTGTAGACTAATCTGAAAATAAAATTAAATTACAATCCATACAATTAATTTTGTAAACAACTCCTGATTTTAAACATAAATAATCCTTATCTTTGCAATTATTAAACAACTTACTTAAATTATTGCTTTTTTTAAAGAAAATTTGAATTTTATATTTCCGAAAATTTCTTTTAATTCTTTCAGATAATCCTCTAACAGATGGTAAGACATAAGTAATTTTGCTTCTGTTAACATCCACTCGTGCATTATGTCTATTTTCGGTATTATAAATGTGAAACAATTGTTTGACAATAATTTTTACAAAAAATATTTCTATATTATATATCGTGATATTTTTGACATCAATATATGTATAATTTTTGTATTTTGCATATTGACTTTATTTAATCTGACATATTTATTCCAAAAAATAACAATGTATGAAATACTAAAGAAAACTTTAACCGTACAAATACAATAAAAATAAAAAATTTTTTAGATGTATATAAATATTAAATCTGCGTAGGCAATAATAACATTTTTGCCTACATAAATATTATATATACTTTAGATTAGGAAAAGAACAATTACTTTCCTATTATATTTTCATATATATTTATTGGCTCAAGCTCGTACATCCCGCACCTCTCTGTAATCTCAAATTTTCCGTATTACATTACTATGTTTGCAATGTGTTTGTATGGATGTATGTATGTATGCATCTATATATATATATATATATATATATATATATATATATATAGATGCACATAATAATATATAGATGCACCAGGCTTCATAATTCTTTATTTAATTTGTACGGCATTAAATATTTTCTTTAGCGCCACATATTCAAAAAATCAAAAATTAAAGTTCTCACTTTTTTATCTACAGAATTGACAACTTGCATTATAACCGTAATAAAATCGTGTATTTCGTTTTACTCCCTCAATTCTATGAATAGAAAGATGAAACAAAGTTCATTCGATTCATTAGTCAATTCTACATCCGGGGCTATCCAAGTTTGATCTGTACTATACGAATAAAATTTATAATATTTGTTGTTATTTGATGTTACTGCAAAGCGGCGATGTCTATAGTGCAGACGACAGTTACATACACATTTTCTTATTTTTTTAAACTAACTTTGAAACATATTATGAAAGCAGTAAGGGATGCCCCCAATTGTAGAATTTTTCAAAGATTCGTATAAAATTTGTTTCAACATTGTAAAACGTAAAATGAGGACGCAAAACGAAATCTACGATTTACATATTTTCATTTCCGTTTTAATAGTTCATTGTGGCGCTGGCATCGCGGTATGGAGCACTCTTAAAGAGGTAAGATAAATAAGAAATAAAAAGTAACAACAATATTATTGTCAGATAATATAATAGCATAAATACATTGATAAAATAATAATAATAAAACTAAACCGAATGACAACGAAGAGAGGAAAATAGGCAATTGTAATAAATATTAACTATTGTTAATAATACAAAAAAATATATCTATATAATCTTTTTTTGCAACAAATTAGTAATCATACTACTATTAAAAGTTTTTTTCTCTCTATATAATTTCTATATAATTTATGAAAATATGAAAAAATGTTAAGTAAAATCAATCAAACATTCAACTCCAGGACAAACATTACATTAAGTCTTGAACTTTACAATCATCAATAAGAGTAAAGCAGATTCACAGCTAACCTTTAAATGTAGCCCCATATATGGAAGAGACACCTAAGAGGACACGTGATGATAACAAGAAGAATATAATAACAAAAACTGAATATACATTATTAATAATAACAATGATTAAATAATTACTCTATGAAATATTAACCTATAAGTAAAAAAAAGAGAGAAAAGAGATCAATGGTATTGGAATATTAGTAAAATTTTAAACACCATTTAAAATATGAATTAGATTAAAATATTAATAAATAAGTAACTACAACAGCAATAAGAACAAGAAATATAATTAAACAATAATATAAACAATATAAATAAATAAATAATATTGGCAATATAAACAACTAATAAACAGTCAATACACAATGAATGAACCATTAACCCAGCTGAAAAAACATTTTTTTCTTTCATTTTTTTTCTCTTTCTGACAAAAAAAAACAATCTTATAATTATTTATCTAAGTAGTAATTCTAAAATAACAGATTGTATAATAATTTAATTCTATAATGTAATCACTAAATGTATTAATGTAATCACTAAAATTTAACAGAGATGGTGGAGGACTATTTTAAGTACTAAATAATAACACCAATAGTATTAATAAGTAATATAAATAAAGTACAGAAACTATACCAGAAATAATCAAGAATACAAATTACATAATATAATTTAAGTGTACAACATAAATGGTACAAATAAATACTATAAATAACCTTCCGAATATAAAAGCATTAAAATCAATAATTTTAAACAAGGTTGAACGAGAAATCATAGCTGTAGGTGGGTTATTCAAATTTATATAATTTGACACATAATTATAATTCCTTTTTAACTTGAAATAAGGGTATTAATAAATTGAGGTGGAATTTTGATAATCCATGTAAGCAATAGATAAATACTTATAGGAATCAAGCACCATAAGCATTAAGAGAAGATCAAGTGCAAACAATAAATTTAAATTTAAAACAGATAATACAAAACTATGAAATATGATGAAAAAATCACAATAAGAATATCAACAATATAGATGAACCATAGAATAAGCTTCAATATACTTAGGTGTCGGTCTTAATGATTGTATGCTCCACTTTGAAAGTCTAGATAAATATTTAAGATTATTTAAATATAACCAATGCCACAGATGATTATCAGCTGTTTCTAATTTCAAAAAAGAACGTTAATGAATTAAAATAATTAGAACAAAGAAAAATAAAGTGTTTCAAGAAGATAAATCACTAAATAAATAACCCAAGGAAATAAAAAGAATAAATAGATCGAATAACAAAGATAACACAATTAATAAGCATACAATTAATACTTACTAGAAGGGATAAACAATACGCACAAAAGAAATAAACAAATTCATTGGTTCAAGTAATACAAATAAACAATAGAATTGATAAAAATAGATAAAATTAGTAAGCCAATATTACTACATAAATATTATTGTAGTTAGCTAATAATAATTAACGAACAATATTTATAAAAGTAACTAAATAATAATCAAATTAACGTTAGGAGCAGCCTCGAGAATAACAACAATGTGAAGGAATACTATAAATAAATACAACTGAATAAAATAAAAAAATAATACAACTACTAAATAAATAAATAATAGAAATAAATAATCATATCTAGTAAAAACAGGTTGTACTTCCTTTTTGTTTTTCAAGGTTATCAAGTAGGCTAATAACAGCTAACATCTGTGCTGCTTCAAGAAGCACAGATAAAAGAAGGAAGAATTTGAAAGCAAAGTCTGAGATTGGTGATTTATGCAAATGCCGGATGGAAAAGCGTGCTCAAAGGATGACGAAATTAATCTATTACTGAATATAGATGACCGGCAGGTAAAAGCGCGATTCAAAGTCATCAAGTCATTAAAATATGACTTAATTTTCGCTGACGCAACGTGGCATACGCCACGAAAAATAAAACGGCATTTTATGACTCAATGAAATGGCCTCGTTGAAACGATCACGACTACTGCAGGAGTCAATAGGGTTGCACGACTCGACGGCACCGAATGGCCATACCTACCATACCTACATACGGCAACGAACTACCATAGAATACCACTTGATTAGAGCAGCAGAGAGGTTACCGCTTTCACGGTCCCGTAGGAGGGCCTCTTTCAATATACGCGGCTGCCATATGGGTCGACGAACGCCACATTTCAGATAGATACGGACCTCATCTTTAGGCCTGAATGGCAACCGACCGTCTTCGTCTACATGGATGACATAAATATCACCACGAAGATTTTCGAGCAGCACACTCATGAACTAAACGCGGTGCTCAAAGAGGTTGAGCTGCAAATCAATAAAGAAAAATCCGAGTTCTGCTGTTCATAAGCTAAATATCTAGAACATATTGTAGAGGAAAGCAGTTTACACTGGCTCAGAGAAAATTCGCCGGGTGAGCGAATACCTGAAGCCTATTAAGCTACGTCAACTGAAGGGCGTTTTATGCCTGGTCGGCTGATACGCTCGATTCATACAAGATCTAACGAGAATAAAGCTGCCACTGAAAAAGCTCCTAAAACAGAATATCAGATGACATTGGGCAGTTATTCAGTTTTCAAGTTTACGGTCGTCACACACTATTATAAATTAATAAATATTTTTTTATTGGTCTTACAGCCCAATCAATTCAATCTAAAAATAAAATAAAAAATAAAAATAAAAATAAATAAAAATAAAATAAAAATTAAAAATAAAAATTAAATTAAAAATTAAATTAAAATTATAATGACAGTTAAACTGTCCTTGTTTACATTCACCCCCGTAGACTAATCTGAAAATAAAATATTAGCTGAAAAAATTCTTTGTTAGTAAAGTGCAGTCTGACTGTCTCCAACACCCTTACCTAATTGAAGACTTGGCCAACGCTTCGAGCTCGCTACGGCTCCTCATCACACACACCATTATAGCCTGAAATGGCTACATACGTTTAAAGATCCAAGAGGCCAGCTAGCAAAATGGGCAACCACACTACAGGTATCTAACATTAAAAACTTCCATCATAAAGGAGCTTTACACCACGTACCAGATACCTTTTCCAGACGCCCTTACCTGCCGAAACCCCTACTGCCAACTTCACCAATATCGAGAAATAAATGGTAAAACGCAAAATCTAGAAAAATCTAAGAACAACAGGAAAAATACCCAAACTGGACAATAATAAATAATAAAATATAGAACATCGCCCTAATGTACTCTCGGAGACGCTAGGAAACAGTCAGGACGATTGAAAACTAGTAGTACAGCTATGCGATCGAGAGCGAGTGTTTCGTTAGTCCATGACAAACCAACGTCAGGACATTTTGGCACAGAAATATAGTAAACAAAGTCAGCCAGAATTAGTACTGGCCTGGAATGAGAAGGGATGTACACTAGTGCGTTAAGCACTGCTCAGAGTACCAAATATATACGGTGTCACAACGAGAGCCCACCGGATTAATTACGCAAAGGAACGTAGAAGGCCCGGGGACCAGCGTTATAGCAGACATAATAGTGCCTTTTCCGGTAAACCAAGGGCAGTTCAAATATCTACTTGTCTTGCAGGACTTGTTTACAAAATATGTAGAAATACGGGCACTAAAAAAGGTCAATGACCAGACAATCGTCAAAGTATTCGAAGAGCAAATCATCTTCAAGTGGGGCTGTTCTAAATATTTAATAAAGGATAATGGCACGGAATTTGCTAATAATTGGTTATAATTTGCTAATAATTTGCTAATAAAGGTAGATTGACAAAACTGGAAGTCGTGCACCAGTTGATTGCGTTCTACCTTACACAGACAAACCCAGTCAAACGGGTAAACAAAATCATAAAAACGATGCTGGCCATTTTCGTCAAACATTATCATAAAAACTGGGACCTCTATTTCCATGAACTTGCATTTACGGTGAACACCGCCGTGCATACGATAACATAGATATCGTCGACCTATTTGAATTTCGGGCGTAACCGGCGCAAAATGACGACGTATCGATACAAATAAGGAGCAGTACCCAAAATGCAAAAGTCAACAGAGATGGATTGGCTCAAAACGACTGCCGGCGATACACACTATAGTCAAACATCTGAACAGCGCTAGCCAGAAACAGGCTAAATATTATAACAAAGGGCGACGGTAGGATAATTTAAAAATAGATGACATGCTATGCAGACATCAATCACGTCTTATCCTCGGGTCCAGATAAATTCGCAGCTAAACCAGCACCAAAAATCGTAGCACCAAATTATGAAGAAAATCTCCTCCGTAGGGGCATTTGTTCTCCACTTACCCACATCTTCGGAACAAACGGCTCTATTACAAGTATGGCAAGGCCACCCGCGACATACACACGTGTCCGGCCTGTCCGGAACAGTCAACACCTGCAGTTTCATCTTGGAAGGGGGAGGGCGATTGCGGGGCCGAATAGGCAAAAGATGCGAAGACAACACGTCAGGTGTTTAGTCCAGGCGTAGCAGAAAGGGAAGAGGTACATCCGAGAAATAAAGGCTCCACTATAGCGCAGACACAGTAGGAAGAGCAGTAGAAGGTCAACAGCCGGTTATGAGAATCATGCCAGGCGCTTCAGTTTATTTAAAGAAGTAAAAAAAGCTGATCCGGCACAAATGGCCCCGAAGAAATATATCCAGCGTTTCCCCCAATCTTCGTCTCCGTGATTTCCGCCATACCGCAAAAACAAATACTGCACCCGAACAGCCCCATGGGTGCCAACGCGAATGAGGACAAAATATAATTTAACGGGAATGCCCGTAGTCCGCGAAGTAACGTAAAAGCAAGTACAGGATGATCGCGAAACATAAAAGTAGAAGCAAACCTTTTGTCCGATTAAAAATAAAGGAGCGAACAATGGTTCGAAAACACAGTAGGCTACACCTGATTATTCAGCTCTGGGTTTGGATTGGCTCCAGGACTTCAACTTCTTGCACGGCTTCGAGGCAAGGAGTTTCATCCCACACCTCTCGACTGTTCAGCAGCTTAACACAGTGAAACGCTCGTATCTTCCTGCATCGAAGACGCGTTGCAATAGCGAGAGAGAGAGAGAGAGAGAGAGAAGTTATTAATCGGCATGGTTTTCCGAAATGTTGCTTCATTACCTGTAGTTTGCAAATCACTCCTGATGGATCCGTGGATCTAGTTCGGAATATGTCATCTACTATCACCCGCAAATGTTTGTACTGCTTGCTCGTACTCGGTAGTAGCCCTACGTGGTCTACATAAAGGGTATGAAGTGGGGTATCATCCTTCGAAATGAATTTTAAAAAGCTTCCGCTAGCCAAGGCTTCCGTACCCTAATATACATCATAACCAATTCCCTATAATCTTTTCAACAAGCTGCTCCATTTAATACATCTAATATTCACGTGTCAAAGTTCGAAAGTCTTTTTGTCGCCGAAGTGGCAATTTTGTGCGCGGCTTTAAAAATTTCCGTCTGCACACCATTCGGTACTACTAGTCGTTCTCGACCTTTCTGTCTCCTATACATGAGACCATCTTTCAGCATGTAGTTTTTATACAGCCCCTCCTTCAACAATGCTCTTATGGCTGCGATGACGTCCTCATGCCTCTGGGCTCTGAATACACGCTCCCGTAAGGTATTTTGAACTACGTTGATGGACGCGGCGCGGCTTAGCGTTCCAACATGTGTCATTCTACTACTAATCCGATGCTCGAATGTGTAGTCAAATTCCACCACTAGCATAATCCAACGACCGACTCTTGTCGACAGTGCTTTTCTCGTCATTGTCTGCTGGAACGCCACGCAATCGGTAACGCTCTTGAAGCGAAGACCCTGGAGATAACAGCGAAACTTATTGAGGACACGTATTACAGCGAGAAACTCTAGCTCGTATCTACTGCAATTCCTCTCGGCCGGCATTATCTTTTTACTCATGTCATAGACTGGGTGCAGCATCTGCTCACCTGGATACTTCTGTAAAAGAATGGCCCCATGGTGTTCCTGAAAATCATCAGAGTGCAGTTCGGTATCTCGGTCCTGGTTGTATAATTGAGGTACTGGCACTCCCGTGAGTGCCTTTTTTAGTTGCACGAAGGATACCCTCCGCTCAGCTGCAAACTTGAAGCGAGCGCAGTCTCGTAGTTAATTAGTTTGGTTATTTTAGCATATCGCTTAATATACTGACAGAAGTATCCCACTAATTTCAGGAAAGTCTGTACCTGTTTAGTGGTCCTTGGTTCTGAAAAACCAATCAAGGCCGCCGTCTTCTCCGGTGATGGGCAGATCCGTCCTTTCTCCATTAGGTGACCCAAAAACTCAATTGTCTTGAAGCGTGATGCAACTTTTAAAACCCTCTCTGAAATTGTCACCGCTTCCTCATAAGTCCTGGTCTTAATAACAGCATCGTTCATAAACACTACCAGAATATCTTTTTTCCTTAAGTCCAGGAAAACATAATGGACGAACCAAGTGCATACAATCGATGAACTTGCCAGACCAAATGACTGACAACAGTAAATTTGTATCGGCCCGACGGCATCACGATAGAGGTTTACTTGCTGCTAGCTTCGTTGCAACACTTGAATCGGCTAAACGATCAAGCACATCTTCCACTAATCGTACCGGGGTCCTCTCTTTCATAATAACGTTGTTCAGTGGTTTATAGTCGATGCATACACTCCAGTCCTTTTTTCTCACAATTATTTTCAATGAATCCATACGAAAAGCTTGCTTCCCATCAACATGGCGTAAATCCATAATACTCCCTATACCAGAGATTAAGTCCCCAAAGTCCCCGAGTGACTCTCGTCCAATTTCAATATTAAATTTCTTTTGCAAAATATTTGAAAAAATCATATATAATCAGTTGACGAAGTTCTTATTATAAAACAACACACTAAATAAAATGCAAACGGGATTTCGACCTGGCTCAAGTACCGAGACTGCCCTTTTATGGCTCTTGGAACATCTGAAAAAGGGTTTGAATAAGAAACGCATCACGATTATGCTACAGTTCAATTTCTCTAAAGCTTTCGACAAAGTCACTCAATATATCCTCAAAAAACTGTCTGCTATTGGTTGTACTCAAGAAGTCATAATGTGGTTCAATTCATATTCCTCTGACAGAACAAAAAGTGATCGCATCGAACGGTGAGAAGTCCAAATTTATAGGTACCAATCTCGGTGTTCCACGGGGTTTCATCCTCGGACCGGTGCTTTTCTGAATTTACATTAACGACATTTGCTCCCATATACGATACCCTTTACATTACATTCTATATGCAGATGACTTGCAGATTTTTATTTATGGCAGTATCCTACTTTACAATTTTGAAAAAAAAATGTTTTTTTACATTTTTCAAAAGTAAATATATTCAAGAATGTTAGCTCAAAATTTTAGAAAGATTCAGGTAGTCTAACTATACTTTTTCACCTTTCGAACGTACTTACCTGAGCGGGCTATTTCGACCCGCACACCGCGCGCGCTGGATAAGCCATCTACCTGGCCTTGTTCGCTGTAGTAGCTGTTCACCTATTGTAAATCAAAAGTGCAAGTGATGCGAAGAAAATTTTAATTTAAAGGAGAAAAGCTGAGAATGCAAAACTGAAAGCCGGACAAAAAACCGAAAAAAGTAGCTGCACCGAAGAAAGTTGTGAAGAAACCAAAAGTCGTGATTAACAAAGTGAAGACTGCTGATCTAAGTATCAAATTAATGAAGGAATTATCTAAAAACTACAGTCTTGCAATTGAATGGAATACAAATTCAGTAGAAGGCATGCGACACAAGATCTGGGCCGGCTATTAGCAGAAAATCTCAACAGACTCCAAACCACAGCATACGTACTGTTTAGACAGCTGGTGCAAGTATAAGAAGGCCGAAGCAAATAACGCTTTAAAAAATTATAATCATCACCCTGTTCTTGCTACTGACTTACAAGAGGTACTGAAACCGATCTACGAAGATGTAACAAAAACGGAATTGCTGGAGAGATGTTTGTGCAGAAACACTCAAAATAACAATGAGTGTTTCAACTTAACAGTTTCGGCTATGGCACCGAAGCACATGTATAATGGAAAAAAATCGTTAAAATTGCATGCCTCATTGCTGCCTTCATTTTTAATGAAGGATTCAGCCTATTTTTGAAAATAATGGAAATTATGGGCCTCAAAATCGGCCAAACCGCCATGCAGTTCGCCAATATACGCGACCAATAGTGCATCCTTCGAGAGAACCGCCGCTCGACTGAGGCTTCTAAAGAAAACAGAACTCAAAAAAAGCAGGCCAAATTAGATGAAAATACTCGCCTGGAACAGATTGAAGGTATATTGTATGAGCCAGGCATCGCTGATTGGGCGTAAGATAATTTTTTCTACGATTTTTCACTTACAATAACTTTAAACGCGTTTTTCTCAAAACAACGTTTTCAAGTATCGTGGTCGTGAAAACTAATAAACTATTGAACCGATCCTTATGAAATTTTGAACACATATTCTATATGTTTGTATCAACCATCCTAACTACAATCCACTTACAATGTTAGTTCTAACTATATTTTTATTGCAAAAAAAGACGGAAAAAAGCAATTTTTTTCTTTCGTATTTTAGTCGCCATTTTGTTGATTTTACACGTACATAAAATGTTTTAGTTTGATCGATTTCTGGAGTCATACTGAACATACAACTATTTGATTTTTTGTTTCAGTCCATCCATCGGCAAGATTTTACGACCACGATAACGTGACCTACTTTTTGAGGTGTTGGCTTTGACCATACTTTACATGTATAAAAAATGTATAAATTAAATTCAAAAAAATTTTTTTAGGTACTTCAAGAGTTTATTAATTAAGCATTTCAAATCCTACACCCATATTTTCAATAGCATTCTCAGAAAAATTTAACAAAAATAGCGTTTTTTTCGAGGGTCTAAAGTAGAATACTGTATTAATGTACACTTCAAGAAAGCAGAACAGCAATTCAAAAATTAAATACACAGGCAGTAACTGTCTCCAATTGATCCAATCGCAATGCGCTTAAGCTTAAATCCTCCAAAACAGATGCAATAGCTTTTGGATCTATATATTTCATCAATCTGTTCAAAAACTTCCAAAAAAAATATCTTTGTTAATACCATCATCATCCCATTTCAAGACTCAGTTTTAAGCCTTGGTGTTGAATTAGATAGTAAACTTACATGGAAATAATATACTTAATATCTCAAACAAAATTAATTCCGTTCTCTATTGGCTTTATTTCTTTAGAAAAACTACAACTTTCTTCCTAAGAAAACATCTTATTGAAGCTCTGGTATTCCCTCTAATAGATAACTGTTCTCTCATTCTCACTAATATTACCGATGAGTTCGATCTAAAAGTGGATTGTTAAACAAGGAAATCCTTTATATTGATGGCATTAAAATGAGTGATCATGTATCTAGTTATAGGAATAATCTACACTGGCTCATAATTTCTACGCGAAGAAAATTCAGAGCTGCATCTCTCCTATACAAATTATTCCAAACGAGATGGCCCACCTACTTAGTCAACTACTTTTCAGAATGTACATGCCCTCAATCTTTTAGAGGAAATCCAGCCCCCTTAGCAATCCCACCTCCCTCCAATCGCGTTCAGTCTCAATCCTTTCATATCACCTCTACCTACTTATGCAATACTCTGCCTCCGTCTGTCCGAAATCTTCCTACCTTGTCCTCTTTTAAACTGGCCCTATCGAACCGCTTATATTATGAAAAAATCTCTACATAGTATCTTTCATCTCTAAATACTAATCTATCCTCCTCTAGAATTAGCCAACCCCTCTTTTTTCATCTCATCTACCTGACTCCTTTCTATCACTAACGCATACTCATTGTATTATGAATTTGCTTATTTTATTATACATCACTATTGTAATTTATATATGTAAAATAAGCTAAATTTATTTCTATAAAATATATACCAATTTGTCTCTAATGTAGGAAATTCTCTCACCCCCCCCTCTCTCTCTCTCTCTTTCTCAATCTTCTCATATAATATGGATATG
This sequence comes from Sycobia sp. Sy_11, assembly GCA_018907035.1. Taxonomy (NCBI): domain Eukaryota; kingdom Metazoa; phylum Arthropoda; class Insecta; order Hymenoptera; family Epichrysomallidae; genus Sycobia; species Sycobia sp. Sy_11. Next base: position 1,622,112 of record JACCIC010000081.1, on the reverse strand, counting down.
TATGCCAAATCATACTGAATATATTTTGTGACGACAAATTATGTTTTTGTTTTTATACGTTATATTAACTTTATAAGTTACATAGGCTATGTTTTTTTTAGTTTGATCTATGTATATGATATATTATATATATATATATATATATATATATATATATATATATATATATATATATATATATGGAAATGATTCTGAATTTTCCTGAACAACTCAATGAAATTCTTGCACATTTTTGTATGCGGCTAGTTTCGTACAAGACATATCAGAGCTACGTGGATCCATATTAGGGAGCGGCGGATTAACCTGTCTCTAAAGTAGACCTGCCAATAAAGCAGATATTTTTTACTAAAATTTTATATTTGATACATTCTATCGATACATACAAATACTCTTTGCTTTATTTGTAGAAAAATTGATTTTCTATTATAAAAATTGAATATACTTCCAATTAGTTAATACCGAATGTAGATGTTGCATTTCATTTAGTATTTATCGAGAAATTCTGTTTGTACAAAAAAATATATGGAATAAAAACATATATTTTTAGAAAATTTATCAAATTTTTTTAAATTTTCAGACTCCTCATCGTTTTGAAAAGATTGGACAATATCTCTCAAATCTCAGCAGAGCCATACTATATATATTGACCTAATGCTAAGGTTCGATACAAGGGTGACAAATAATAATGTAAACATTTTGTTGCTTATCTTATTATCCCCATTCATATGATTCATTGTCGTTTGGAAATTCAAGCTTGTCCAACCTCGACTACAACAATTACTAGACACACACACACACACATATGTGTATTATGTGGGATCCACTTTTCAAAAATTATAATAAGCTACGTCCCGGATAAGTCGGCAGTGCATAACATTCTGTTTAGTTTCTGTAAACCACCGAAATTAATTTTTCTAGTAATCGCCGCGATTGATTAGGACTTCCTTCAAAGGTGTGCAGCACTCTTAATTCTATAATTTTTTTAAATAGAAGACAAACTCCAATAAGAATAATTAAACATTTAATACAGTAAGATAGAAATACTATAGACGATTGAACTAATTATAATGAATATATGAATGTCAAAAAGGTATCATTGTCAATTCATTTGAATATTATATTGTGTGCATGTTACATATAATATGAAAAAACAAGGTTTCTCCATATTCTAATGAACTGTCGTTAGAAAAACGTTTAAGTAGATTAAAAACATGATCACTGTAGGACTTTCGAGTTGAAAAATCCATGTAAACATCTCTACTATTCCATATAAATCATTAATAAATCATCCCCTGATTTAATTAGTAAAAAAAAGTCTAAGTGAAAATATCTATACGTATGTGCATACGTTAATGTCAATGAGCGTAATTCAATGGCTTCACTGAAATTCCTATAGTCTTTATGCACGCACAAAATTTCGATGGCATAATTTCATTAAAGAGAAATATTTAATTAAAAGGTTTTATTTAGTGATATGGTATCAGTATTTAAAGGTGTGATTGGTATATTTCTTAGTGGTATAATTTATAATTTATAATGGTATAATTTTAATTTAAAAAAATTTACACAAAATCTTTCTTTGATGTTTAATCGGGATAAAAAACGTAAGTCTATTTTAAACAAAAAATATTTTTTACAGTCGTTTGCTATATCAAATCATTAATATTTTATGCAATTTGTTTCTCGATGATAGACTTTAAAGAATTTTATTATTATGGCTTTTATTATTATCGATTCCTTTTTGCCTTATGCTGCGAGGACCTTGCTTATATGATACCTCTTGATACATATAACAAATACGTAGAGATTAAGACTCTTACCTTTCGCTAGCGATCGAACTATTGCGAGACATCGATTTGGGTGACATCTCGAAGTCGCTGTCGCTCCGGTAGAGAAAGCTTTCGCGTCTCTGCGGTAGCATCTGGAGCACGAGGCCAGTACTGGGTGAGGTGCCACCTCCTCCGCTGGCGGCACAGTCCAAAGCCGAAGGTCCATTTTCAACATCGAACCTATAAGTATTTAATAACGACACGAGGTCGACAGTTAGACGAGAGTATAATTATACATTTGACTGAAGAATAAAAAATTTTTACACGTGTCAGAATGCATTTTGATTTTTTGTTTGCTCTTTAACGTTATGAAACTTTTTTCTGGGATTAATAAGAATTACTTCAATGATAGTATGATTATGTGCATACACAGGTAAATATAAAGCTTTAAATTAAAAAAATACGGAACCTTAGGCAAAATTTCTGCATTTATAATGTGTTCTAAAGCTTAACTGTTTCTCTTAATTTAAAATTATATTTACGTAGCTTATATATTAAAACATGTGTACGAAACGCTTAACATTTAATTCATATGTTTACTATATGAAAATTGATTATAGAATTTATTTACTCTTCTGTTTAAATTGTATTGTTATGTCAATGTAATAAGTCTGCATTTATAAATTGCAATTATAACTACAATTTTATTCGTAGTCAACATTAATTAAGGGCCTTGTTGTGTAAAATATTTTTATTAAAATTTGTTAATATTTGTAAAAAAAATATCAAAAGTTTATAATTAAAATTACTGTAAATAGAAAAATTCTAAAACCATATAGAATATCGGTTTCAAATATTTATTATATGCTATATTTATAAAACGAAAAATACTGATATATAAAATAGTATTTTAAATAATTATTAAAATTTTTTTTAAATTTCTTTTTATATAATTTCAATCTTATTCAGGTATTTATAATCATTCCCGAAGCTTGCATTGGTTTTAATTTTTCAGAGAGAGGCAAGTTTTTGTTATGGTATTCAACAATTTATCATAAGCTAAAGATAATATGTACTTATTTTGCTTCCAATTTTATTTTATTTTTTTATGCTATTTAATGTCGCTCTATTTATGCTTCCAAATATCGGTGCTAATCAGCGACGGAGGTTTATGATGTGTTTGTAAACAAAGCATATGTTAATTATTACAGCGGCGCTTGTGTCAATCGGCCGAGACCGGGATTTGAACTCGGATCACCAAGTTACTAGTCCTTCGCTCTAACGATCGAGTCACCGTAGGCCTCGAAAAAGGACATTGGTTATTTTTGATGTAAACGTAATAATTTGCATTTCTTTTGCAGATCTGCTTTACTTTTCATTTACATCAAATTGAATTCTAGGATAAAATATATTTCATGAGTCTTTAAAACTTGTTTTCAAGTTTTGAATTTGCAAAGCAATGTATCATAAAATCAGTTTAGAAACTTCCTTTGAAAACAAATGGTAGACAAAATGAGCCAAGTATGATGAATATGGCGGATGGTGTAGCAGCTCCCAGTCAAGTGATTTTATTGAATCCTGAACTGGATTTGCTTTGTGTGCAGGTGCATTGTAATAGAGCAAAATTACCTTCCAAATCCTTCTGGCCCATTCTGGACATTTTCGGATCAAAGCATGATTTAAATAGATCATTTTTTGTTGTTAATGATCAGCATTGACTACTTCACTATGTTTTATCAACTCGTAATACAACAGGCCATTCTGGTCCCACCAAATACACAGCATAGCCTTCTTGCCAAATCGATCTGGTTTGCAATCGATGTTAAAGGTTTTCCCGGATGAATATTATTTATAATTGGGCATCTACAAACTTCTTTGGTGGTCTTCCACGTTTTTTATTTTTCACATCAAAATTATTGTTTCTCAGCTATTAAAACCATTTTTTGCATATTGCTTCTGATAGAGCATGAACACCATATACCTCGACAAGTAGTCAACGCGACTCATCAGCACTTTTCTTTAAATGAAAAAAAAAATTAATGCTTTCCGCAAATCACAACTTTATGGTACAAAATTCGACCTTTTTAACAGGACGAAAAAATATGAGGTCGTCTCTTCAATAACTTGATGTCGTATACTTATATATTATACCGCGCGCTCTAGAAACAGACTTGAAGCCCAAACCAGAGTAAGACAATAAAGGGAGTCGTGTTGTCTCTCTCATACAAGCGAGGAAGTGGGGATAATAGGAAAGTAGTCGAACAGCAGCAGTAGAATTATACATAGTAGAAATATACGATTCTCCTATACTCTATATCATTGTTATTATTGGGTTGTCTCCATACTCTTTCCTCGGAGCTAGATAGAAAGTATGACTCCAGGCCTATCTCTGCTCGTCAATATAGATTTCAGATCATCCGTTGAAGCGCGCGGCCTAAAATATAAGTCTATGCTTGATTTATAGTAAAAATGCGTAACATTTGTCATAGGAACCAAGCAAAAATACATGCAGGCTCATTCACAAAAATGTCTCCTATCGATGCATTTGTGTTTTGACACGTACTTCATACCCGTATACCTGGTATTTAGTGAAATTGGCAAAAAAGAAGATTGTAAAAATTAAAATCGTTCCTCGAAAAATGTAATTTCTCATTAATGCAAAATTCATAATAGTAGATAGGCTATAGGCATTCTAGCACATTGGCATTCTGGCACACCTCCCCCCCCTTAAAAAGTGTGCTATGCCCCCAACTAGGTCACGGCGGACATAGCACACTTTACACGCGAGTATACTTTGGGTTCTCTACTAGAGGCGAGGGATGGGTCATTTTTCATTGTCAGTCCCACGCTTTGTATCTACACGATTTCGACAGAGTATAATATCGATGGGAATGGAAAAGGGAGTGACTGTGAAAACTCAGTATGTGAGCATTATATTTTAGAAAAGGTTGCGCCTTCTCGGAACGAGCATGAGAGAGCGTCGGAGTAGAGGCCAAACACGTGCGCCTCTTTTCATTTATTATACCGATTGAGGTTTACCCAATCAATCAGTGTAATCCTCTTACCGGTGATGGTTATGAATAGCTATTGTAATAGCGAACACCTGGTGAACATCAGGCCTCTAGCTCATGTTATACGGATCGAGATTGCCTCATTAATTAGTATAATCCGCTGACCGTCTATGGCTATGGTCTGTGAAAGACCATTGTTGTAGCAAACACTATATACTGAAAGCGAGATATTTTTCTTCTCGATTTTCACGATTTCGGTAGAATGTAAAATCAACGCGTTATTTCCCATTTATAAAAAGTTGTAAACGGGAAAGGAGGGACTTGATGGACTAAATATGAACTTTCGACCAATGAGGAATATTATACGCCTCAGAGAGGCTGAGAGGGAGGAGTTAACAAATTTTTTTTTGATCTTTCTGTAAGTTGTGATGGTATAAGGGGAGGAGAAAAATTTTGTTCCTCCACCAATAAGGAAAATTTTTTGTCATCAATATGGAATTTTTTTGACCAATAGAAAAGATTCTTCCTAAAGGCTAGCTCTAGAAAACTGCATAAAAGTGGAATCACGGATAGACTTTTCATCTCAGTCTACTTGCATTTTTCAAAGAGTTTTTTCTGAAGCCTTGAAAATGAGAGTGGCTCTGAATTCGAACGCCAGCACCAACGCCAACACCAGCACAAGCAGTCGGAACGGTAACGGTAGCGGCAACGGCAACGGCAACGGCAACAGCAATAGCAGCGGCAGCGGGAAGAGGCTCCAAGCCGTGGAAAAGGCTCCCCGCAACCGTCACACCACCCAAGGACGGTATAACAAGTCGATGGACTTGTTCGGGGAAGAGGGGCCGATAAGGTCCAAGTTGTTAAGTAAATAACGATCACATAAACATAATAAATAAAGTACTAACTTAAAACTTTAAGTCAAAATTATATTCTAAAATTATAAAAATGAAATTATGTCTGAAAATATTTTGCTAAGAAATCGCGCGTCTTCTTTTTATTAACAGTGTGCTTGATATTATGATGTATAAGAAGCATATCAGAGAAAGTGCGTGTTTTAAAATATTTTCTTAATGTCTAATATATTCACGTTATCCCAATTAATTTTCTTTTTTATATTTTATGAAAAGGGCATGAAAATTTCTGCAAAAAGGATCTGCATGGTACTTTTATTTGAATATTTATAAAATTTCTTTTAATTTAAATTTACTTTTTAAAATTTCTTTTTATTTGTAATGTTTTTTTTTGTTAAAGTAGAAATAAAAAATACTGTTTTAAGACTAAATTTTTTTTATTAATAGAATTTTTTAAAATTACATTTATATTCATTTTTTTAACCAGTTTCACCTCGTCCATACTTCCCACTGAAATAATCTTCTATCCATGTACGCATAATTAACACGTTACGAATCGCACACATTGCTAATCGCCTTGTGCTTAATGTGTGGTTTTTACAGAGTACGTGTTCACCTTTATTTTGTAGTGACTGCAGTGATGGACAATCTAGCTGCTCCATATCGACAATATTTATGAAATAGATAAAAAAAGTATGAAAAAGTATGAAAAAGTATGAAAATACTATGGAAAAGTATACTTTTGAATATATGTATATGAAAAGGAAAAATAAAAAGATAATTAAAGTTTAAAACTTTTATCATACTTACATATTTGGCAGAATGTTTGTCAACCATTCCTTCTTCTCTCGCCCCTTCACATATAATTTTTTTACTCTTGCACAGCATATCTCCAATGTTTTTTGAGCCTATGGTAAGGAATGTCACCAGATTCCCATTCAATTCCATGGTAATCACGCTGCAGCCAGTGAACCGTTTTTTTTTCGTTCCATGTCAAGTCACTCCATGGAAATGGTGGCTTAAACAGATACACTGTAGGTAGTACACCTCTTTCCATGCCTAATAAACTAAATTCTGTCAAAATGAAACTTTGTGGGCCTCTTGTCTGGAAACCCTGCATGTCGCAGAAGAACACTTTATCTTCTGGACACTGAACAATATTTTTTCTAAACATTTCTTCATATTCATGCACTCTAGCCATTTTTCAGATTAGTATATGCTAATTTTATAAGCTGAAGTGATGATTACGAATGTAAGTTCTGTGCCTATGCATTCATTTTTATAAGAATTCTCTCCTCCTCTTGAAAATGACGACTCTCCTACAATTGGCTGATTCAAGAAAAATAAATAAAGATTTGATTGGACAACGATTGAATTTGTTTGTTTGGCTACGAGTCTATTCATCCCCTCGATTTTTAAAGAAAGTCACTTACGATTGCGTGTGGGAGAAGAAAAGCATTTGTATGATTAAAAATGGCGTAACGGTAGATATTCAGATGATTCTAAGACGATGCTCGTCTCCTCCCTCCAATAGGAAATGACGTTTATGATTGGTCGTTCAAGGAGAAAGGAGATGAAATATTAAAAGTATGATATTTTGATTGATTCTTCTCAGACAATAGATACTTTCTTGTCTTTCTAACACACTATTGAATGGTTTCTATTACAGGCTTGATATTCTCCTTCCACTTCTGTTTTCCCTTCTCCTTATTTTTCATTTTCCTTTAAAAGCGAGACAATTTCTGGGAGGAAGGCAGTTTCTTCACCACAGTCAAATAAGTTCAGTTTTTATATTTCTTATTTTTCCATTGTTATCTATTCGAGTGTGTTGTATTGAAACAGTGTAATACTTTTATGAGACATTAAAGAAGTAATATTAATTATTTAACTCAATATATTTTATTAGTTAACGTAAAAAAACATAAAGTAAGATGGCTTTTCTTTCGTCTGTTGAGTTTAAAGTGAAACAACTTCGTGATATTTACGAACGTGTCAGTGAATTGAATATAATCGAACTCGAGAATTACTTATCAATAACTGAACAGGATATAAGAAAGCTGAGGGAATTTGGCAAAAAACAAGGTCTCTCTCGAGCAGAAAATCAAAAATGTTTAACATGTCTGACTCATCTTTCATGTTTACAAGCAAGATTTCGTTATCATCTTGATAGTGAAGTGTCAGTGGGAAGTAGTCTAATCTCTAACGTATCAGCTAAAGTAGAGTGGCGAGATATACAATCTGCTTTTAAAAATCAAATAAAAACAGGCGTTGTTTTTAATTTAGAACATGTGGACATTCTAAGTTTCTTGGTTGACGCACAGAAGCTCTTTTTTCTTTTTCTGATTTTATATCAGAGTTTTCCATGCAGAAAAATAGAGAGGAAACAACAGACATTAAATATTTCACAACTGTGAGTGCTACAATATACATGTCTACTGATTTAGAAAAATGGTATGTGGATCATATTAAGGAACCATTTCTTACACATCTAGAAGAATTTCAGGATAAAGATTCTGGATGGACATTAAAAAGTATTATTAGTTTGTCCATAAATATGAAAAAATTTTCACCTCACAAGCGAAGATCATACATTCCTCTTCCTAAGTTCATAGCATCAAAAAGAGCATGTATCAACGTTCATAACATTGGTAATCAATGCTTCAAATATGCTATTCTTTCAGAATTACATCCAAATGAAAAAAATCCTCAAAGAGTTCATAATTATGATAAATTTGCAAACGAATTGAACTTTGGTGATATAAAATTTCCTGTAAAACTGAAAGATATTTCTAAATTTGAAAAATTGAATAATATTTCAGTAAATGTTTATATGCTTAGGAAGTACGGTTCGACATATGAAGCATCATCTTGTCATATTTCATTAAATAAGAAAGAGAAACATGCAAATCTTCTCCTGATTCAAGATTTCTACATAGACGAGTACGAAAAAAATAATATTCCGGACGATAATGGAAGTGTACCTAAATTCCATTATGTTTCGATTAAAAGTATATCCAGATTTTTAGGATCGCAAGTGAGTAAAACTCATAAAAAATTATACCATTGTGAAAGATGCTTACAACATTTTTATAGTGACGAAGGGCTACAAAATCATGAAAATCTTTGTAAAAACATTAACGATTGTAGAATCAATTTACCAAACGCAGCGAATAAAATTTTGAAATTTGAAGATTATAGTAAAAGTGAAAAAGTACCTTTTGTAATTTATGCAAATTTTGAATGTTTATTAAAACCGACAGAAAACAAGAATGCTTTTCAATTACATGAAGCGTACAGTATAAGTTTCTATTTAAAATGTAGCTTTGACGACGAATTATCCGCTTACAAAGCATATAGACAGAAAAGTCCAGATGACGAGACGCCTGCACAATGGTTTGTTCGTAAACTGAAATCAATTGGTGAGCAGATTGATTATCTCTATAAAAATCCAAAACCAATGAAACTCACAGACCTTGAAGAATTATGTTTTCAATGGTCGACCGATTGCCATATATATCGCAAACCATTTCTAGATGGGCAACTTGCAGTACGAGATCATTGTCATCTTATAGAAAGGTAAGTTTCTTTTTTAGATAAACAAAAATTAATAATTGAATTTGATAATTAATTTGATTAATTTGTTTTTTCTCTTTAGGTTCAGAGATGCTGCTCATAATTCATGCCATTTGAACTATAAAGACTCAAAATTTATTCCCGTAATTTTTCATAACCTCAATTATGACACACATTTTATTTTAAAAGAACTTGGAACTTCTACACTGATGAATGGACGAATTACTCTAATACCTCATAACAAGGAAAAATATACTTCATTTACGAAGCATATGGATGACTGTGATGTAAATTTTATATTTATAGATTCTTGGCGATTTTTACTATCATCCTTAGAGAAACTTGCGTCGTATCTAGATAATGTATCAATAGCAATACAGAAATTTCAATTAGATGGATTCTCAAATGAAAATATTGATCTTCTTAGACGTAAAGACATATTTCCCTACGATTTTGTAGATGGACTCGATAAATTATTAACTACAAAACTGCCGTCGAAAAATGAATTTTATAATAAATTAACAGATTCAGATACTACTGAAGAAGATTACAAGCACGCTGTTCAAGTATGGGAAAGTTTTAAAATAAGGACATTAGTAGAGTATTCAGACTTATACTTAAAAACGGATGTTCTCCTCTTAGCAGATGTCTTCGAAAGTTTTCGAAATACATCTATTAAGGCCTACGGCTTATGTCCAGCACACTTTTACACTACTCCAGGATTAACATTTTCAGCAGCTCTAAAAATGATAAAGGTAGAATTAGAGCTCCTGACTGATATTGACATGTTACTATTTATTGAGTCAGGCATTCGGGGTGGAATAAGTCAGTGCTGCAATCGATATTCAAAGGCAAATAATCCATATATGGGATCGGGATACAATGAAAAAAATAAAATAAAGACACTTTTATATTCCGATATTAATAATCTATATGCTTGGGCGATGGTACAGCATTTACCAATTGGAAAATTTAAGTGGGTTGATTATGAATCAACTCATAACTTTTTCAATACACCATCAGATTCTGATATAGGCTATATTGCTGAAGTAGATTTGGAGTATCCTGAGGAAATACATGACCAACATCGTGATCTACCTTTCTGTGCTGAGCATCGTACACCACCTGGTTCAAAACAGAAGAAACTGCTAACTACATTGAACGATAAAAAAGGTATATAATTCATTATCGTGCTCTTAAGCAGGCGCTTGACAATGGTCTTTGATTGAAAAAAGTACATAGAATTTTGAGTTTTTAACAGAAACCCTGGCTGAAACTATATGTCGAACTAAATACTGAAAAGCGAAAGCATGCAAAGAATGAGTTTGAAAAACTTTTTTATAAATTATTAATTAATGCTGTATATGGAAAATGCATTGAGCGAGAGCGATCTCGCGTTGATATACGTTTAGTAAATAAATTCACTGGTCGATATGGAGCAGAGGCACGCATAGCCCTACCTACTTATCATAGGTTTATTATAATACTCATTCGAGTAGTTGAACAGTTTGAGAATTGTCGTCCTATTTTAAAGAAAAAAAGACTATTCTAGTAAGGTAAGATTCATAGTTAATTTTCTCTTAGAAAACAATATGATAGAATTTCTAAAATATTTCTTTCTTTTTTTAGAATGGATTTAGCCACTCTGATTAAAATTTCGGAAAGCGACTTCTTGCCGAGGATGAAATGTACGGAATTGGAGAAAAATCATCAGTACATGGAGACTGCTCTTAAGGAAGTCTCCACAAAATATGGTACGAAAGTAGTTGCGGAGATAGATGAAAACTTTCAAATATTCTTACCGCAAAAGATATCGTCAGCCATATTAAAAGATGAAGAATTTTTCATAAATATAGCTAAAAAAGCAAATAAGCTTTGTTTATTTATAGAATATCGGGGTCGTAGTTATTTTAATTTTAATACTTCTACTTCTTAAGTAATAATAATAAAACACATTGTTTCATTTCTTTTTATTATTTATTTGTCAAAAGCAAGAAAACATGTATATCTTAATTATATAAGTAAATATTATAATCATAATACAATGTCTTTCTTATTTACTTTGAAATTAGTGTCCTTACACCTATCCATGTATGTTACTTATATATTATATCTTGTATTCAATTAATTTCTTTTATATTTATCCAACTATTATGCTCACTATTGAATCCTAACCATTTAACATATACGCGGTTACCACTCCGTTTTAGCACTTTTTCTACCAGATAAATTTTGGGATACTTAGTCTTTTGAATTTCAGTTTTATAAAAACCGCCAGATACGGGCTTATCGTAATAATCTTTAAAGTGATAAGTTACTGGATCAGTTTTTACAATTCTTGATATTGTAAAAATTTCAGTAAACCAATTAGGTGTATAGCCTTTTTCAAAAATATGTTTTATTTTACTTATTCGTACATTATCTCCGACATTGTATTTTTTTCTTGCTATCACCTCAATTGAAAAACGCCTCTTCACCTTCCTTTCGTTTTCTTGGCTTACATTTTCAGGCTCAATTCCTATTGTTCGATGTTTTCTTGAATTGTAAGCTTTCAGTAAATCTGGTAGGATACCTATCCATTCGTAGTTTCCTTGTTTACTGAATTGTATCCACATTGCATTTTTTAAGGTTCTATTAACTCGTTCACAAATACTTGCATGAAGATTACTGTGTGAAGAGTATAAATTTATCTTATACTTTTTCATGAGGTTTTGGAAGTGTGAATTGTAAAATTCTTTTCCTTGATCAGTTTGTAGATTTGATGGTACTCTTCCATGTTTCGTATTCATAGCGAGAGTACTATTCATAGCGAATATCGTATTCATAGCGAGAGTAACATCGTTACCATTCTTTGACTTTACTGGTTTAGCCCAAGCATACTTCGAAAATAAATCTATAACAGTGAGTAAGTAACGAAACCCTTTATTCTCCTTAGAGTAGGGTATCATTTCTACAAGATCTGCTTGCCAAGTTTCATCTATACCACGTATATCATATTTTCTTCGCTTATATCTGCGACGGGCAGATTTGTGTAGCTCTTCAACCACTTTTTGTTTTATTTCCTGCTGACTTTGCCTTTGCTGATCTTGTCGGTGCATTTGTTTTCCTGTTAATATCTATTATAATAGCATTCAAATTCGAAACCGATTGTGTCATAGTATCTTTTAAACGAGTATGTGAGTCACTAAGATTTTTCAATTTCGGTTCCAGTTCTGATTTATCCTGATTGGTTTTCATAAGATTTTAATCCAAATTATTTATTTTTTCTTCCAATTTCAATTAATTTTGATAAAGATCGTTGAAATTTCCTTCAATTATCATACCATTTTGTTCCTGTTGTTTCTCGTTTTCTTTTAACATTTCATTAATTTTTGAAAATACAGTATTTAGTTCCTTCTCCAAGATTGAATATATCGTTTTTACACAAACTGCATCAGTGCTTTCAATAACTTCACCAACATTACAAAGTCGTTTATTTTCTATATCAAAATTGCGATCTGTTGTGAAATTGTATCCAACGCCTGGATGACCTCGACTCCCCTTCGAGTCACTCAAATTTCTTCCAAACAAGTCGAGACTCTTGATGATACTGATTGAAGAATAGGCGAATGTATATTAATATATATATAACCTATTTCACGCAGTTCTTCAATAATTGAATGGATTTCATTGATATGATTGTTATTTCCAGCTGATTGTTCGGCAATTAGTAATCTTAGTCTCTCAACAAGCTCATTCGGATCATCCCAGTACACTAACTCTATTGAAGAATCTTTCTTTGCTATTTTATATTTAGGTAGGTGATCTCCCCCTCTTTTTTTTGTATGACTGGTGCGAAACATTGGTGCAATGATGTTGAAATATTTTCTACTCTTCGATAAGCGTATATTTACTTCATCTTTATTATGTTTTCTCCGGTGAACACTTGTTGCTTCTAGAATACTGCGATAATTTTCACGATTTGCTGCACTTATTAATGTGTCGTCTGGTTCTTTTTTAATAAGTAGCTCCATTAGTTCATTACTTTTAGGATAAGTTAAATCTTTCACTTTTATTTTATTCTCATCAAATATAATTTCAGAATCCCCAAGCATGTATATACCTCCAATATTTCTTTCTCCATATATATTATCAAATTTACTGCGGCTTTGATCTAAAATATTAGATTTAACATTGTCTTCATGCATAGATTTGAATGTCGAATTCATCTTTGAGGTATCTAATGAGGCAAAATCATCATCGGAATCATAATCTTTCATGGAAGCTGAGCGAATATTATTATCTATCATAAAACTCAACTTTTTTCGGGATCTAGTTGGCTTTCTAATGTTCTGATCATTCGAAATGATAAACGTGGCTGACATAAAGCTTACTAATAAAGCCTGGCAACTGATTAAAGCTAAAGATGCTAGTCTTGCGGAGAAAGCGTCAGCTCCAGCGGTTGCCAGTGCTATGAAATTAAAGGCAAAAATTGGAATGGGGTTGAAGTTCAACAAATTAGTGACAGCAGCGAAAAAATCATTGAAATCAGGTAAAAATTCACGCAAAGTCATACAGTCCGCCTTAAATGGTGCTCATCAAGCTCTTAAAAATAGTGGTTGTAAGAAAAAAAGTTCTCATTCCACGTGTGATACCTCTTCCGTCTAAAATTGGCGGAGTTCTTCCTTTCCTTATTCCACTGTTCGCAGGACTAAGTGCAACTGGTGCTTTAGCCGGAGGTGCTGCTGGAATAGCTAAAGCAGTAAATGATGCTAAAGCTGCGAAGAAAGATTATCAAGAAAGTAAGCGACATAATAAGACGATGGAAGCTATTGCTTTAGGTAAAGGTCTCTCTGAAGCCATATAAACGTGGAATGGGATTATTTGTCAAACTGCATGTCGAAGACGGTCTAATTAAAAGAAAAAAAAAACTTCAAATTAATTTTGCCAAATCGTCCACTAACTTTGTTCTTATAAAATATGCACATATATTACAAATTCCATATTTTCGAGGTGTTTTCATGAGAAATAGCGTTCCTCGTAATGGACCATGGAATAACGATTCTGCCATTGTTAATCTCGATGATTCGCAAAATAAAGGTACCCATTGGGTCAGTTATCAAAAGAGGATCTGATGTCACCTACTTTGATAGCTTTGGTGACTTCAAACCTCCCATAGATCTTATGAAATATTTCAATGTGAAAGAAGTGAAATTCAACTATACAAGATATCAGAATTTTGACTCATTCATTTGCGGTCATCTTTGTCTTCGTTTCTTAACTAAAAATCTATAAAAAGAATTTGTCAGATAAAATTTGATCATTTTCGCTCAATCAGTCATGGAAGATAGTTTCACTTTGACTCTTTCAGGAAAATCTTCTGTCTTAGAAGCCCAATACTTTCCATCCATTGAACTACCAAAGCATAAAAATTATGTTTTAGGTTTAATTGAACTTTTAACCTTTAATTCAATTCCAAATATTGACAATACAAATAATCAACTTCATTTAAAAGGAGAAATTATTACTATCCCCATTGGTAGTTACGAGATTGGTGATATAAATCAATTTTTGTCTAATACATTGAAATTAAAAGGAATTGAATTTTCCTTGAAAGCTAACAATAATACATTTAAAAGTGAAATTAAGTGCAGTGTTTCGTTAGACCTTAAACCTCAAAATTCAATCGGTCGAGTGCTGGGTTTTACTCCTCGTATTCTCAAAGAAAATATAGAACATCGTTCTGATTTACCAGTAAAAATATTGAAAATCAATGCACTCAGAGTCGAGTGTAACATTACTGCAGGAGCTTTCATTAACAACCAAAAAGTTCATACTATTCATGAATTCTTTCCCAGTGTTCCTCCAGGATATAAAATCATAGAAATTCCATCACATGTTACATATCTACCACTTAGTGTTAAGTGCATAGATAATATACAAGTACGAATTGTCGATCAGGACGGCAATCTAGTTAATTTTCGAGAAGAGGAAATCACTGTTAGACTTTATATCAAATCTATATAATGGGGATTTTTTATAATTCTAGCACACATATAAGTACTCCATCATGGCAATCGACAATCAGTCGATTGAAGAGTTTGAAACCGTTAACACTGAAGAACATTCAAATCCTACAAAGTCTTGGTCTAAAAGATCGTGGAAAAAAATTAGCTGTATAATTTTCTGCTGCTTTCTGAAAAATGGACGAAATACTAAAAATTCAATCAGGTGTCGCATTCGATGAGTCAATTGCTTATTATGAAATTCACGCACATCAACCATATACATCACTAAACTTTGATCATAATGATGAAATTCGCATTTCCATCCAACACCAAGATCTGTGTCTTCTACCATCACGAAGTTCTATCCATATCTATGGAAAATTACAAAACACTGCTGGAAATGCACCAACTAAATTTAGATTCGTCAACAATGGTATTTGTCATCTTTTTGATGAAATTCACTACGAAATTAATGACGTTGAGATAGACAAATTAAAAATGTTGGATTGAGTAGTGTCATGAAAGGATGGGCTTCATTCAATACCAACGAGACGCTCATGCTTGAAAATGCAGGCTGGATTGACAATGAAGAAACAACGAGAACATTGATAGATAGGCATGGAAACTTTGAAGTTTCTATTCCACTAAGTATGATTTTGGGCTGCGCAGAAGGTTACAGAAAAATTGTAATTAACATGAAACATGAACTCATTCTGGTAAGATCAAGATCTGACCTGAATGCCATAATCCAGGAAGGTAGTATAGTTGGTAATAATACTATATATGAAGAATATAACATAAAAATAACAAAAATAGAATGGTTAATGCCTTATGTAATTGCTTCTGATAAACAAAAAATCCAACTTTTAAATTTCATTGGCAAAGATAATCCCATCCCAATGTGTTATCGTTCATCGAAACTATTTGAATATCCTGTTCTACCAAGCACCAATAAGCATGTGCGGACAGTCAGAACTTCCAATCAATTGGAGAAACCACGTTATGTGATTCTCGGCTTACATACAAAGAAAAAAATATGAAGCATCCGCAAACGCCAGTCATTTTGATCATTGCAATATTACTAACGTGAGACTTTTTTTGAATTCTCAATATTATCCATACAATAATTTAATCCTTGACCTATCTAATAATCAATATGCAATACTGTATGATATGTATGCAAATTTCCAAAAAACATACTATACAAGGGATTCTCCACCACTGCTTTCAAAGAGACAGTTTCTCGATAATGAACCTCTCATAGTGATTGATTGCTCACGACAAAATGAATCTCTAACGAGCGCTCCTGTAGATGTACGTTTAGAATTTGAGGCTAAAGAGAACTTTCCAACTAATACTACAGCTTATTGCTTGATCTTGCACGATCGCATAGTTCAGTATAATCCCATCAGTGGAGATGTAAGAAAGGTGCGACGGCCAAAAACATGGCCGCGCAAATTCATTTCGAACAGAGAATTTATTACACGCATTAAAATTTAAATGCTTAAGATGGTGTTACATCTAATTTGGTGGATGTATTTTACATACATAGACGGACTTAGATGTATAAACGCCACAAGAAATAATACCGAATATCATTAGAAATAATATATTAAATATATTATTTCTACAATTATAAAATTAAAACTCGCGTATACACAGAATAAATACCGAAAACCGGGCAAAGGTCGCGACGACTACTGGAGAAGGTAGTCGTCGCAACTGCCGAAACTCGAACAAGTAGAGAGAGAACGCGATATCTAGTCTCTCTCTATACCACTAAGTTAAGTACAGAGTATACCGTAGAGGGGATACACTGCACGCGGCAAGAGAGAGGGCGTTCAATGTATTAGACCGGCGGCCGCTATCCCCTCTAATACGTGCCGCACGCACACTACTGCACGCTCTCACTAAACAGCCTGAGCCGCAACGAATGTAACGAACGCGCGAATTCCAGTATATACAACGGGTGTCAGAAAACGAATGCACCCGCTGTATTTAATTAAATTAATTAATACAAACGACTTAATGTACGCATGATATATAAATATATGTATAGAAATGTTTAAACTTGTATACATGTATATTATTACTGTGCGCAGCACACCGGCTGCAAATAATAACAAAATATAAAGCAATAACTATTATAATTATTATTGATTATTATTATTATTGTAATTATTATTATTGTTAATATAATTATTATAATTCGGCGCCTCGTACGAAATTAAACGAGCGGCGACGGAATTATCCGATTATTTTATTATAAAAGGGCCTGCAAAAGGCAAAATCGACAGTTCGCTCGGTGAATCAACTGCCCCGAAGTTGTTTCACACGAACTCCTCCCGGAGCTAGAACCTTTCCAGAGCTCGAATTAATCCTGACTTTCAAATCCTCTCCGAAATTATTAACTTGATCTCTGTTGCGAGGCGCTCCTCAAAAGACAGACGGCTAATAATTTTACCTATCCTTAAGTAAACGTGATCCTGGTTGCGAGGCGCTTCTCAAAAGACCAGCAGTTTACTTATCCCGACTAGAAACTCTCCCCTGAGCTCTTGATCCTGGTTGCGAGGCGCTCCTCAAGAGACCAGCGGAGTTAAGTTTTCCTTATTTTTATACCATTTAATAGAGAACCCAAAGTATATTCGCGTGTAAAGTGTGCTATGTCCCCCGTGACCTAGTTGGGGGCATAGCACACTTTTTAAGGGGGGGAGGTGTGCCATAATGCCTATGTGCTAGAATGCCTATAGCCTATCTACTGATAATAACTATAGGAAATACGCACACACACACACACACACACACACACACACACACACACACACACATATTTATGTATATATATATTTCTAACTTGAGATTTTGAATTTTCAATCAATGAAAAAAATTATTTATCACTTCTTTATCGATAATTTTCCAAAGCATATCTACTATTTTTTACCTAAGGAATCGTATTCAGCACTAAGATCGCCCAAACTGTAGCAAAAGTTCAGCACTAAGGCGTATGCATAGTATAGTAATATAATATATCGTATAGTAAAACGTTTTAAAATAATAATAGTTATAGAGTAAATATAGAAATACATAGCAGATTAATTGATGCCCAATGAAGCAGCAGATGACATGAAAATGAAAACCAGTATTTCATCAAATCAAAGTTATCTTCTGAGGCCTACGATGACTTGATCACTAGAACGAAGGACTAGTAACTTGGTGATCCGAGTTCAAAACCCGGTCTCGGCTGATTGACACAAGCACCGCTGTAATAATTTACATGTGCTTTGTTTACAAACACATCGTAGACCTCCGTCGCTGATTAGCACGGATATATGAAAGCATAAATAGAAAGACGTTAAATAACATGAAAAAAGTTAACTTCTAGTTTACATTCTCCAGTTTTAAATGAAGTAATGACTTGTTGTAAGTTATGTTACGTTTGTACATTTTGCTTTAAGTTAATAAATGTGAACAAGGATATTTAGTTTATTATTACTGATGTGCAAATGTTATTTACATAAAATTTATATTGTGCATAAATTAAAAACTATGCACTAATTTGAATGATCTTTCAAAATATAAACCTCATAATTAAAATTATTAATTCTAATATTTTATCTAACATTGAATATACAATTATTGATAATAAGTTATTTATAGTTTGTAGTACTAGTGGCGGATTGAATAATGATTTAAAATATAAACCTCATAATTAGAATTATTAATTATAATATTTTATCATCATCATCATCATTATAGTATATTCGTTTTATTATTTACACATAATTTATAGTTATTATTAATAGGAAACTATTGTTAAAAATTAAATGCCCTTTACAAATATATATATATTGTTTTATAAATTCCTTCTCTCTTTCCATTCTATAACTTTAATCCTATAATAAATATAAATCTAAAGTTGGATATAATGAATACTAATAAATTACATAAAAAATAATAAATGACATTAGAAAAGAATTTCTAGGAATTCGATCTAATTAATTATATGATCAGATTTTAAAGATAAATCTTTATTCATAAACTTTGCACATGTACAACTTTTCTTCTCAAATTCCATTCTACATGAAATTGTATAACAATATTATTTACGTAAATTCATTAAAAAGTTCTACGTGTTTCAAACCCCATATGGTATCACTTAAAGTATATTTCAGTAATATTAATTCTTTCATTTTATGCTTTTTTAATAACATAGAAAATAGTTTTAAATATAATTATTAATAAAATATGCTAAATAACAGCTTTACTTATGCGCATATAATTTTGAATAATAGGACAAAAAATAAACAATAAGTTCACAAGTTATTTTCAAATAGAAACTAAAAAACACGTATAAAGCATAGAACTTTTATTTAATTAAAATTACTGTTAAATAGACATTGTTCGAGGTTTGCAAAGATACTTGAGTAGCTGATCCGACGGAATGGGAAACAGATTGCAGCGCAATCGCATACAGCTCAATTGGGCCTTCTTCTAATCTCTTGATTTACGACGAAGTATAATATGCATGGGCACAGTACTCTCCGCATGAAGTATAATATGCATGAGGACTGACGAATAAACCTAGAGCATATGCTGCCTCACGCGCAAATCGTACCGCTCAGACTGCAGGTACTCCCCTCCCTACCCTACTCTCGTACTAGGAGACGACGAGTAGGCCCAAGTGTATTCATTTGGTTTTAAAGTCTCGGGAAAATCGTACCATCGCGCTCCTCCCCTTCTAATTTATTCTGCGTATATTAATTATTATCGTATATCATGTGACTAGTATTAAAATAGACATATTTTTTATGTGTGTATGTTATAGAAGTTTGTGTGGCGCGAACTGACAGGCGCATCTGCGGGACAGAGAATTTAGCTCTGTGAAGATTACGCGTGGCGCGTCTCCGAGGAATTTCCCGTGTGGTAGATTGTACCCATTGTTCGTATTCGTGGTGAGGGCTGCACCGTTCCTGAGACGTCAGGGCCACGACACGGAACAGGAAAAAATCGTGGAATATTCCTTCCCCTTTTTGACCTCAACTGCCACGCGAGCACTACTCGTTATAAACTGCGCTGAAGATCTCCATTGTGTCAATTCATGTTTATATAGTGTGTCACATAGTAAGTGTGAAGCGTAGGATAAAATAAGTCGGCTGAGGCACACACAGATATTGTGCGTGTAAACTGTTTAGCGCTTTTATTATTAGAATTAAGTACGTAACATTTTGGATTTGTCCTCCACTCACTGAGTGAAGATTCTTTTATGCCTCGCAGATAAATTAATAAAAACTATATATATAAGTATAATAATTGATTCTTTTATTTCTCTCCTCCGACACTGGTGCACGCATCCACATTTGATTTCTCGACCTGTACTTCGAATATTACGCAACATTTTTTGGTGCCCCGGGTGAGCATGTCTGTCCGAGTTCGGCGTTAGAGTAAAATACTTGTAATCGCTATTTATAGTATTTAGATTCTCATACGTTGCGTTTAATATTTCGTATATTTTCTGTTCAATTTATCCTATTTTTTAGCTGTATACTTAAATGTAGTTTAGATTTCTAATTATTTTCTTCTACATTTATAATTATTTTATTTTATACTTATTATTATCTTATATACTTGTATTTATTTTTATTTTATTCTATGGTTATACTGAGTTTAAAAATTAGTATGTTGTATTGTTTTATTGCGAAGTAGCCGTATGTATACATATTGTTGTAACGTTGGTCCACTCAATAGTATTATTTAGTGTGTGTAAATTGCCGTTAAATTTTTGTTGGCAAAACAGTTTTGATTAGTCTATACTTCATTATAATTGCAATCAAAATCTTAACTTTTCGCGCGTTCCGTCAGATCGAGATAGCAATGAAGCCCGCGGCGTTTAAAAAATTGGCGGCGGCACAAAATGCTCGCCTAACGGATATAAAACTTCTCAGCTCACGGATAAGAGAAAAATCGTGAGATACTCTCAATAATAATATCGTACAGTGGCAACTTGATGCCATCAATGAAACCTGGTCTGAAGTGCGTAAGACCCACACGGAAATCATAGCTCCAGATGAGCCAGACACCGATCGTTACGTGACAAGCAGAATATTTACACAATGATAAACGACATACGAGGATACGCTTGATTTTTTTCTTGATCTTGGACGCAGAATTCGATAAGAGTAGCGACGCCGACCCACGAATGAAACGGCCCAAGACTCAACGTCTATTCTCCGGAAAGTATGAGGATTGGGAATGTTTTTAAGATCTGTTCACAGCGTTTGTACATAATGTTCCGGACTTATTCAACACGACGAAATTACAATACATGAAGTCGTGTCTCACGGGGCCCACTGCTGATCTTGTGAAAGACGTAACAACGACTAACGCGGATTATGTTTTAACGTGGAAGGCATTAAGATTCCGATTTTTTAATTCACGCATATCGGTTGCAAATCATTTAAATGCTCTAATGAATTTGCCTCACGGATTCACAGATGAAAGCCAGCGAATTGCGCGCGCCCTATTAAACATAAAATTCTTGTTGATCAGTGGGATGTTTAGCTAATGCACATTCTCAGTGTTCGATTGGATCCATAATCTCGAAGGTTGTGGGAATCCGAACTGAGCGAGAAGGATCGTGCAACGCTTGTCAGCCCACTTCCTGACTATATCGAATCGGAATACACGCCCCGTGTTCCTGCATTTGCAGAGCTCACGTTGTCCTTAGAAAAACGTGCTCCTGCTCTCAGTATGATGGGAGCCAATAATAAGCCGGATAAGCTGAATTCATCAGTTAATAAATATTTTCCGGGGTCACAGAAAATATTGCATGCGAGTACGTCTCGATCATTTAAGGCCAGCACTTCGAAATGTCCCTTATGCACGGCACGGCTCCCTCTTTCGAAATGTCCAACATTTAACGTGAAGACATCGTACCAACGTCGTTTGGACACGCGGGACTTACGTTTTTGTTTTAATTGTTTCGATCGACACAATTACAAAAATTTCAGCTCCATCAGACGAGGTGCTAAGTATCGCGATAGACATCATACACTTCTTCATTTCGAGGGAAATGCACGATTGCAGCCTAACAATTCAGCCTCCGAGCATAATTCTCGAAATGAACAAGCGGGAAGGAATAATTCCATAGGTCCTAATATACATACTGCAATCGTTGTTGCACCAAAATATCCTGTGATTCTCGCCACTACCTAGCTAATAATAGTACGCCCTAATGGTAATCATACTCGAACACGAGCTCTTTTAGATCAGAGTTCCGAGGGTTCATTTATTACGGCTGCAACAACACAGCTGCTCGGTCTTAAGCGACGACAAGTGAGAGTATCATTGAGCATAGTCGGAGGTAGTTGAGCAGCAACTGCATGTTCCAAAACATCCTTAATATTATTCGCAATCCGATCCGAACTTTAAACTTGAAGCAGAGGCCTCGTATTTCCGAAACTCAGTTCGCAATTACCATCGCACAAGATAGTAGAATTCAATTTCCGAGAATTCAAACAACTAAATTTGGCCGATCCACAGATTCATATTTCTAACGTTATTGACGTTATATTAGGAGCTAATATCTACGGGTTACTTTTAAAGCCGGGACTGCACCGCTTTTCCCCCTCCCAGCTCATTGCCCAAAACACCGCACTGAGCTAGATCATCTCGGGGTCGATCCAAGCGGCTCTTACGGCGGGCGGTACTGAGCTCTCAAGTACCTTTAAGGACATTGCACACAACCTCCGCGAATAATTTATATGATGCATTGGAGCGCTTTTCGATCCTCGAGAAAGTGAAGCAATACGGCAGCTATCTTAAACCGGAGGACTTAGCGTGTGAAAAACAATTCATCGATACGCACACGCGTGTGGCCGATGATCGCTACACCATCTGCTTACCAGTAAAAAGCGATCTGCCTCAAATTCGAACAGAGACACGCTGAATGGAATCGGGATCGTCAATCAAGATACATCGCCACTTTCGATATGACCCGGCTTTAGCGACGGCTTATAGATAATTTATGAGTATGTATGAAAGGGTAGGACATATAATACGTATTCCAGAGGCGCGACACGACAACCCGCGCGCATGGTATCTCGCCCATCACGCAGTCGAACACAATAAAAAAATTCGAGTCGTATTCGATGCCTCGCGCCAAACACACGAACGGTTTTGCTTGAATGGCTTCCTATCGTCTGGCCCTGCTCTTCCAAAGGATCTCTAGCTGATTCTCTAGAACTGGCGCCGTTACAGATTCGTATGGCGCGTCCGGATCGGAAACTACAGAAAGTAGTTTGGTCGACGAGCGATAGAGCGATAGAACCGCCTATTCTATATGATAGATAACGATACCGCCCCTTTAACATTATTAAAGCAGCCGGCATCGAGCTCGATAAATGGGCCGCGAACGATCAGAAAATTCTCCCCACGTATGTGCAATTAAACAATACGGTACGCGATAAATCAATTAATGAAGATGACACTGTTAAAACACTCGGCATGTACTGGAACGCGAACGAGGATATTCTTAAATTTATTGTTTTAATTGTAAATTGCAGTATGGATCGTTTGACAAAAAATGCACACTCTCGAATATGGCACGTCTCTTTGATCCTTTAAGATATCTCGCTCCGGTTACTATAAAAGTGAAGCTCATAATGCAAGATTTATGGATCCTTAAACGCGACTGGGACGACACAGTATCGACTCAAATAAAGGATTGGTGGCTAAAATATTGCAAATCGTTGCTAATACTTCCCATCCTGTCAATAAAACGATGGCTAGGTACTGGTAAAAATCAGATGTATCAAATCCACGGGTTTTCGGATGCTTCTACGCACGCATCTGCGGCTGCAGTTTCTTTGCGTATAGAAAATAGTTATGGAAATTTTCACATATATCTGCTAGCAGCTAAAACGAAAGTCGCTCCGGTAAAGACGGGTAGTGTCCCAAATTGGAAGCTATGTGGTGCAATCTTGCTTACTAAACTAGTCTGTCACTTGAAAAATTTAGAATTCATTAAAGTCTTCCGTTATATATGTGGTCGGATAGTGAGATCGTATTGAAGTGGCTAAATAAATATTCTTGCAATTGAAAAACCTTTGTTGCCAACCGCGTGTCACATATCCAAATAGAATTATCGGGCGCAAATTAGGCACACGTTCATTCAAAAGAAAACCCGGCCCACAGGTGGTCCGGACCTACCTGGCTCTCGTCTCCCGCTGAGAATTGGCCCCACCAACTTGAGACCTTTCAAATTATGCATGCACAAATTCTCGCGCACGAGCCAGAAATTTTAACTAAGTTTTCTAGCTTGACTCGTTTGTTACGCGTCCTAGCTTACTGCATGCGGCCATTATTAAAATTACGCAGACATAAAGAATGAGAGTCATACGGCTGGCGCAGTCTCACGCCTTTCCTATAGTGCTTGATTTGAAACGCGCGAGAAAAGATATTTCAAGGAGCAGTCCTTTGAGCAAACTCAACCCGAATGTGAATGAAAAGGACAGTGTCGTATGCGTTGGTTTTTGACTCTCGGAATCGAAGCTCTCATTGATCTAAAACATCCACCTATATTTCCGCACGCGTAGAATCTCAGCCGATTAATTATAAGGCACGTGCATATAATTGCTCTTCATGGTGAGCCAACGCTAACGTCAAATAATTTCCCGAAATTTGTGCAATTATTCTAAAAGAATTACCCATATACAGTTTTTGAAGACGATATTTTAACCGCGCTGCATTATACAAAATTAACTTCAAATAACCAAATTTCCAGATTGAAATATACATGTATAATTTGGAAATACAGTGCTATGAAACGATAATTTAACAATTATTTGGACATGTACTATAATTCAATAATTATTTTCAATAATTCATATATTCAATAATTCACATTTATTGTAAAGTTATATATAGTAGAACTAATATATAGATATCTTGAATTAATTTATAAAATTTTAATATACTTAGGACTGCACAAATTACGTAATTTATCATTTCTACAAATCGTTTCAATTTATGTGAAATCTATTTCAAAATAAAATTATATCTCTAGTAGTAACTGTATATCTAGATTTAATTTTGTAAACTAAATATATAAATGAAATAAAATGAATATTCTTATAAGAGCAAAGCTAAAGACTTTTCGCTGAAAGCTGAGTTTTGCTAAATGTAAAAATCAAGATAACAAAGTGACGTGCGCACAGAAGCAATTTGATACGTAAGCAAATAATGACAGATAGAATAAAAGATGAAAATGAGAATCAAATTGAGAATTTCATGATTGTAATAATATTTGATTGGTAATACATGAGTACGAATTCTAGATATATTTTGTAATAATTGTAATACCAGCAATATATGTTCATAGCAAGCAGAGCAGTTCTGAGAATAATTTTAATCTTACTGTAGATACTCATAAATAAATTATATAAAACTTTTGATTAAAAATATTATCAATATTATCAATTAAACAATTAGACATCTTTTTTTGTACTACTATGAACGTGTTCTTAAGATGATTTTTTGAGAATTCAAAACGTCAACAAATTTATAAATATAAAAACCAACAAATTTTAATTATGTATCCTATTTCACATCTTCATTCAATATTAATATTTTGTATATCTCTCTATTATATAATGATATATCTCGGGTGTAAAATGAAAATTTTGGAAATAAGAGGATGTTGTTTTCGTCTAGAAAAAAGTTATTTATTTTTCAAACAACATTCAATTATAGATTCAAATCGATCTGTGTAGTTAAAAAAATCATGTTCAATACAAGTTTCCGTCAACACGTTATATTTGATTGCTACAGTAAATAAAAATACTGAAGTATTTACTGGTTAAAAGATTTACATCGCCTTTACAGAAATGTTTGGGTGACATTATTCTAAATCATAGAGGATTATATTATGATAAGGGTTGTTGTGAATAAAAGCAGGAGTCTTCTTTACCATAAAGTATTTTGACATCGATTCTGACTTACATATTCTAATATCTCGAATAATTATAGGTGAAGCAAAAACTTATAGATAATGAAAAATACAATTGCAAAAAAATTTAATGAAAATGTATTCAAGAACATTTAGTAAAGTAAGATTTCGAACTAGTACGGGCAATCAATGTACAGCTTGTTTAATAGTAAACTTTTGCAAAATCCTTTCAGATTTGCTGATTTTTCTAGACGAAGTGTATATGTTTATTATATGAGCTTTGAAGATAACTCCTTAAAAGGTACCGGTGCTAACAATTAACTAAAGAAATAAGTCATAAAAAGTTTTAAAAATCTTTAAAAGGTTAATGAAAAATGAATGCGGGGATTGCAGAAGGGAATGTGAAAGGTCAGCGTACCGCGAAACTCGGAGCGGCTGCTAGGGCGATGAAACTAAAATTGACTGACTACTCACAGAAAGATTGGAGATTCACTTCGTGGCAACACCAATCTCGGCATGGCGATGGCCTTAGTTCTGCGTGACTTGAGTGTTTGCCCGGCGGCGAAAGCCTGCTGGTACTCGGAGGTCCCGATCGGCGAATGCGGACTCACGATCGTAATACGCCGATCGCTGCCGCCGGGGCTTGTCACCGATATGAAGTTGCTAGGTGGTAGTAGACTCAGGTGCTGGAGCTTGCTGCGGTCCAATCCAGCATAAAGGCCTCGCCGGATTTCAGCCTTGAGGCTGTCTTCGCGGTGCAAGTTGTCGATACTCCTCGACTCGACCGTATATACACGTTTGGCGTCGAGCCGCGACGTCCTGAGGAAGCTGCGATGGTGATTCCGGTTTGAGTCGTACGAATTACAGCTCGTGTAGAGGGACTCTAGCGAGCGAGAATCCTCGCCATATCCAGTCTCCGGGTCGAGGAAGTTGCGCGATGTCGTTCTTAGGGACTCCATAGAACGCGCGTTCATCTGGTTGCTTGTGTTTCCGCCAATCTGGAGGTTCTGCTTGCTCTTTTGTTCGAGCGGGATCTCCTCGGGCTCGAAGTCCTCCTGGCTGTAGCTCGACTGTGGGCTACGGGTTATCATCGTGAAAAGGTTCGGCCGACCCCCACGGTATTTCATTGTCGAGCAGAACCGGAAGCCGTCCCGGGAATTCGAGCCCTGCTGGTGTACTATCAATCGGGGTTTTTCATTTGTCGGTGAATCCTGAACAAGGCCGTCGAAGGTACAGGAGCGCCCGAATACAGGGTTCGCCTGGAGCACGTTCTTCTGTGGGTGCTGACTATCCTCGTCCTTCAGTATTTTCTCGACTTCGTTCTCCGAACAAGATATTATTTTTTGGGAGTTCTCCTCCGAATTTGTGTACTGGAGACCTCGTCTACTCATCGCGATTTTGCTCAGGGGTACCTTTTTTCCGTTGATGGAGTGACAGCCAGAATACTGGTTTATTTTCTCTGTCTCCTCGTTTTCCATCTTGAGAGGCCCGATCAAGGAGAAAATTTCGATTCAAATCTTGCGTTGCCTAGAACTGCACGGAATCAACTAAAGTATCAAAATAGCAGCCTTTCAACTAACGAAGCTTATCATTCTTAACTCGAGTGTGTTGCTGTTGCTGCTACTGTCGCTTCTGCCATTCTGCCTGCAAAGTAGTTTCATTCTTGTAAAGGCGAACATTGTGAGCGTGCTATCGTTTATCCACTCTCTGTACTTGCTCCGTAATGACTCGGTGAAGATGTTGCTGTTACTCCAGGTACTTGTGATGTTTTACAGCTGAAAACTTAATTAACACTTGATATGCGATATCGTTAGAGACTGTGCTCAGTTGAATGAAATACAGATAAAAAGACCGATCGCTATTACTGCTGTTTTAAAGCTACTTAATTTTACTTCTCCCATATTACCGTATTAGGCTTGAAGTGCTTTGGTCGATCGACCGTAAGGGCACAAAAGCATTATCAAGCCACGATATAGATATATAGCTATGCTTAAGCTTGTTCACGATTATTGTATTACTAAGAATATTTTAATAATGATTGCTTGATACTTCTGTTTAGCTTCTCTCTCTAATAGATAATCATTTATTAAGAAAAATGTCCACTCGTCGCGTTTATAATACTTAATAAATTACATTTTATTCGTAGAATATGCACAGACTACGCATAGAATATGTATAGGCTATGTTACCTATTCAACAACTAAAACGTATGTGTATTTGTAAAATTATTTCAAATAAAGGACTCTTATTAAATAAAAGCGTATGGGATTATTCCTGATCCCTAAATTTTGTTTTCTACATATACATATGGTCCCTGGTCGAAATATCACAATTTTCTGAGTTATAAAGTAGATACTATATATTAAAAATAGAATCAACTATGATGTAGGGAATCAACTAGGGAAAGCTTAGGATAAAAATGTGAAAGTTATTAATAAAATTAAGAAAGAGGTAGAAACTAGGTTTAACCTTGGCACTTTGTTCTGGCTAGTAAATAAACAATTTAATTTGAATGTAAGTTTTAATAATTAGAAAAAACAAATTGATATTTATACATGATAATATTGTGTTGTTCATTGAATAAGAGAAAAATTATAAGATACGTCAATTAACAGTTTGAAATAATTGCAAAGGAATATGAAAGTCTGTTTTGAAAATGAGCCTTTTGAATATCAGAACTTTATCTGGTTTAGTTTAACTCTTATGAGAAACCAACCGAAAATGAAATTTATTTTATTAATAATATTCATAAAAAATAAATGATCCGTTTGATAAATGATCCGCATATTGATTATTTATTGAAGATTCAAATGATATTATGAAAATTAAGTGTCAATAATATTTTGGAGGAAATGTTTAATTTAAAGTGAGTGCCCCTCATGCTTATCATCGATCAAAAGTAACAACGTATTGATGATTCGGAGCAATCTTTCGCGATATTCAACCGTAATAAAAACAAATTATTATATCCATATATATTATTGGATAAATCATGTCTAGATCACTACACTACAGAGTCAATCGACAGTTTGCCGAGTGGACTCAACGCCAGAAGACGCAACAGTCGATTGGCTAGGGTTATCAAATCAGTATTTTGGGATTTGCATGGTATAATATTCATCGACTACCTTGGGAAGAGGAATATCATCAATAGTAATGTTTACGTAGCGAAGAAATGACGAAAAACGACTCTAGTTGAAAAAGAAAAAAGGGTTGTTTCATCAAGATAATGTACCGTATCGTAAACAATGAAAACGATTACAAAATTGCATGAATTAGGTTATCAATTGCTTTTCCATATACCGTATTCTCCAAAGCTAACCCCACTGAGTTTTCCTTGTTTGCAGACCTCAAAAAAATAGGAGGTGGAAAAAATTTTAGCATTGATAAAGATCTTCTGATAAAGAAGTAAATTTGAATTGATATCGAAATTTTGATTTTTGAAAAGTGCAAACACTACGTGTCTGATGGCTGATCGCTCACGAAAGTGAAAAAATTACCTATTGGTCATTGTATATTAGTCCAATTAAAATTTTCAAAGTATAACATCGTATGCGAACGTGTAAGCTCATGTCAAAGCATTTAATATATATATATATATATATATATATATATATATATATATATATATATATAAGGTATAGTTTACGTATAAGTTAATTCCAAATTCAAAATTATAAACTCAATCAAAGTTTATAATTTATTAATTCAAATAACGATGATCATCAATGAATTTGTAGCAGTAATTTATGGACCTTCCAATTGTGGAAAAATCAATAGTTTATTGACTCTTATAATCCATCCGAATGGTCTTAGGTTTGAAAAGATATACATATATTCAAAATCATTAAATCAACAAAAATATAACTATTTAGAAAAACTTTTGTTACCAATAGAGACCACTAGTGGCTTGTTAGAACTATTATTTATAAAATTACCAGATGTAAAAGTCATTATCAATAACGATCGTCAAACTTATCAAAAAAGTCTCAGAGTATCCAATGCTCATAAAAAAGATTATGATGAGAATAAGGGAATTCGTGTAATGAAAATAAAAATTTTTTAGAAATTATTTTACCAATTTTTACGAAAAAAGGAGGTATTTTACCTCGATTTAAAATTTTACAAAAAAATATGTCCTTAAACTATGTATACTGGGCTAACCCGAATGAGTTAGTAAAACGACTAACGATATTGTTGGCTGAAAAGTCTGCGGGAATACAGAGTCAAACAAATGAAATATACTCTATTATCGAGGAATTACGTGAGGCTAGTATTATATTAATCTATAAACACAATACTCCAATCAGTTTAACAATGAGTGTCGTCGTATTCGGACGGAAGCTAGAAAAAACTGAAAGCAGTTAAGATCCAGCTGGCGTTGGATTTAAATTTACATATGATAGTCAATTTGATATGGAAAATAAATGACTCTGTAATCTCTCGTCGCCAGTTAAACTAAATGATGCCGTTGATTTATATACATTGAGAACTTATGTGCAAGAGGAAACTTCAACAATACCGCCATCTATTATAGAATTAGAAAAAAGAATTGCTGATTCAAAAACTTCATTCAATGCGTATAAATAAAAAATTATACGTAAATAGATTTCTATTAATAGCAAGATAAAACAAGTTATAGATTTAGCTGTAAAAACACACAATGAAGTATTCAAACAAAGAAAAAATGGAAACAGTGAAGGAAATTCATAAGCCTGCTCGTCGAAATTATATTTGAAGATAATTTGAACAACGTGATATAGATGAGACATGGCAAACAGATCTCATTGAAATAAGCCTGTATGCTCGAGAATGTACAGTATACAAATACATGATTACAGTCATAGATACCTTATCTAAATTTGCATGGACTATACCTTTGAAGCGAAAAACTGGTAAAGATGTAGCAACAGTTTTTAATACTATTCTCAAGCAGGGACGTGTACCAAAGAATTTACAAGCAAATAGAGGTAAAAAATTTTACAATCTATATTTTCAAGAACTAATGAGAAAAAATAATATGGATCTATACTCAATATATAGGAATATAAAATCGCATCTATATGCGAGCGTTTCAATTGTAATTTGAAAGAAAAAATGTGGATATAGTTTAGTCTTTGCGGAAATTATAAGTCGATTGATATTTTACCCAATTTACTTACTGCTTATAATGCGACAAAGCATAGAACTATCGGTGTTAAACCGAAAGATGTTGCGTCAACAAATAAATCACAAATTTTTAGAACGTTACTTACAAGGAGAGGTTCACCTTACGGAGAACCAATTTCCTCCAGAAGGTGAAAAATGTATTCAATGAGACAAAAAACTAAAAGCCTTATCATTTTTTTATTCAAATGGGCCTTCCCGCTCAGTAGTTTTTAAGTTAAAAGAGTATCTAAGTAATAAATTTTTATCCTATTATTACATATATAGTTACTGATGGATATTAACATTTTATGCGTTCTCGATACTTCAAATACCTCATTCTTAGCTAAAAGCATAAAATATATATTGTTTCTAACAGATGAATTACTATTTAAAATTAAAATTATGTTAAATTAAGTGAAATTTGTTAAATGTTTTAGAATATTTAAATAATTAGCGCATAAAATTTTCAAATATTTCTAAATATTTACATCAATGTTTTAATGAACCTTATATATAGTATAGAAGGTTTGTATACAAAAAAATGAATAAATAGAAATACTCAGTATAGCTTAAAATATTATATAGAATGTATTATTAACAAAAATTTTGAAAACAATCATAAAAATTAATAGTAACAGAATGAATATTTTAATAACTTCATAGTATTCATAGTACATAATTCCAACAATACTCTGAATTTATTAAAATATTCATTCCATTACTATTCAATTATATAAAATCAAAATATACTTTTAAACTTACCTACGGATCTTGGATGTACTTGATCACACATATTTGAAAATATTTTAAATGCTCGCTAAAATTACTCCAGATTCACAATTCATTTTTAATTTAATTTATTCTTTAACTCATATTTGTCTCAATAACTCATATTGGTCACTCGTATTTGAGTTTCATTCCCAAAATTTTTTGAGATTATTGATAGCAATCATTAGAAATCTAAAATGTCAAAAAACGATTTTTCACAAAGTAAATTTTTCTTCATTATAAATGAAAATTATTCTTGTTAAATTAAGACTAAAGAACTGCTTATCTGATACAATTTTTCTTCTTCATATTGCGTCTGCTTGATATAGCTATTGCGCATGCAAGATTATGCCTGATCAGCTGTTTTTCTGCTCTCTCTGTCTCTTTATTATTATCTCCAATCAAATGACAATAAAACTTTGGTTTCCTAATTTATTGTTAAAATCAAGCAAATTTGATTTTAACAATAATCTCAATTTGTAAACATTTCAAGCTTTTTTTACTTTAAAAAAATATTTTTCTCGTCCGCAGAGATGCTTAAAACAGCTTAAAATGTATTTCGAGGCAAGTACAACTCATTGCCACCTTTTCCTAACATATATTCGTCGTCCTGATGTTTACTGGGTGGAGAATGTAATGGTATGATGGTAATCAAACAACTTAATAAACATAAGGATCATCTCAGGATCTTAAGGATCTCAAGGATTATATCAGATAAGTAGTTCTTTAGTCTTAATTTAACAAAAATAATTTTTATTTAGAATTAAGAAAAATTTACTTTGTGAAAAATCGCTTTTTAACATTTCAGATTTCTAATGATTGCTATCAAGAATAACAACAAATTTTCAGAATGAACCGCAAATATGAGTAACCTGAAGAATAAATTAATAGATAATAAATTAATAAATAATAAATAAATAGCGAGCATTTAAAATATTTTCAAATATGTGTGATCAAGTACATCCAAGATCCGTAGGTAAGTTTAAAAGTATATTTTGATTTTATATAATTGAATAGTAATGGAATGAATATTTTAATAAATTCAAAGTATTATTGGAATTATGTACTATGAATACTATGAAGTTATTAAAATATTCATTCTGATATTATTACTTTTTATGATTGTTTTCAAAATTTTTTTTAATAATACATTCTATATAATATTTTAAGCTATAGTGAGTATTTCTATTTATTCATTTTTTTATATGCAAACCTTCTATAATATATATAAGGTTCATTAAAACATTGATGTAAATATTTAGAAATATTTGAAAATTTTTTGCGCTAATTATTTAAATATCCTAAAACATTTAACAAATTTCACTTAATTTAACATAATTTTAATTTTAAATAGGAATACATGTTAATATCCATCAGTAACTATATATGTAATAATAAGATAAAAATTTATTAATTAGATACTCTTTTAACTTAAAAATAATGGGAAGGAAGGCCCATTTGAATAAAAAAATGGTAAGGCTTTTAGATTTTTGTCCCATTAAATACATTTTTCACCTTCTGGAAGAAATTGGTTCTCCGGTGAGGTGAGCCTCTCCTTGTTAGTAGAGAAAAATAAAAAAGAAACTTAATAAATTTAATGTTGTAGATAAAGTACGACTGAGTAAACTGAAGCTGAGTTTTGAGAAAGGATATAAACCTAACTGGTCAGCAGAAATATTCATAATCAACAGAGTTGCAGCAACCAATCCTATAACTTACCATTTAAAAGATTATAAAAATCAATCTATCGCTGGATGACTCTATGAACAAAAGCTTCTAAAAACCAAGTATCCAGATGTTTACCTCGTTGAAAAAGTTCTTAAACGTCGAGGAGGTAAAGTTTTCGTCAAGTGGCTTGGATTTGATAGCTCTCTTGAAATTAATCCATGTTACGTTGAATGGGTTCTGTAATATGCGTTGGAAACCATTATTTTAAATCCGTAGTACTACATATTTCAGAATTTTTTGTATTGAAATACTTTATTTCTATTATTTGCTCTGAATTCTTAGATACAATATACTCTGCAGAGAGCACTGTATTAATTTTAATAGCTGTATGATTTTGTAAAGATAGTTTAATTTTCTGTTACAACCAATTTAAATGCATCATATAAAAATATATGAATATCTTGATGTTTGATATTCGTTGCAAGTGTAGATTTTATGCAATTGTTGAAAGCAGATTTAATATCACTCCAAGTTACCTTCTCGTCCACCTTTTGAAAATTATCGTCGAAGGCTGCAAGCAATTGATGAAACAGGTTTATTTTTAATGTATAAGTAATACGAGTAAAATGTATCTATAGAGAAAACTTTTCATTGATTTAATGTTTTCGAAATAGAGTTTCGACTGAGCTTCCTGCCTTGTGTAGAAAAATTTTCTTTCTCTTTACCTGCCTATGAAATACAGTAAGCGGCAATGAAAACGTCCTTCTCTACTGCTCGAACTGTCTCTAATGTAAACAACAGGGGAGCTCAGATTGACTCTGGTGTAAGCAGCAGGGGGCCTTGTATACGAATAGCTACACGACCTAGGCAAATGCGTAGGAAATGGAGACAGGCAATGAATTGGGAAAAAAGAGAAAATTGTGAAGAAATTTTCTAACTGTATATGTAGGTCTAACATCATGAGATCATTTAACAGTAGCATCAACTATCAATTTTAAACCATTTTTTTGCGGTTCACAACGTGGGTATGGATTGCAATTCTTAATCACGTAAATTTAATATTCCTGGAAATACGGGACACCGCTGAAGAGATTTATAAAACTTTAAAAAGTAAGCTGGAAGAAGAA
This sequence comes from Sycobia sp. Sy_11, assembly GCA_018907035.1. Lineage (NCBI taxonomy): Eukaryota > Metazoa > Arthropoda > Insecta > Hymenoptera > Epichrysomallidae > Sycobia > Sycobia sp. Sy_11. The sequence continues at coordinate 1,587,265 of JACCIC010000081.1, read as the reverse complement.
GAATATTCTAAAAAACTTTGTACTAACCATTCAGGAAGAGATATGTTTGAGGGATATGAAAATTTCCAATTTCAATATGGATGCAGTGATTTAGAAAGCAATGCAAAATACATGAAAGATTAGGAAGGAAGAGTGGCTGAAGTCTTTTCTATTTTATTAAATAAAATAAAAAAGAAATACATTATCGATGTGAAAAATGTAATTCGGAATTCATTACGATGGTTAAGTTTAGCCGATACTATAAATATTTCAGACAACAAGACTAACGAGTTCGACGAGCCTTGACAGTTTGAAGATTGTATTAGTGAAAATTTAACGAATACTGAAGTCGTGAAACATTTGGAGAAATGTAGGTGTTTTAATTTTCATATTATAACTCAGGAATTTTACAATTATTCTTGTTATGTACAAGAATTGGATGAAGAGATGGAACAAGAATTAGAAGAGTTTAAAAAGAGGAAGTTGGTATATAATTTAGTTATATATTTCAATCAAATTTAATGAAAAAAAATACTATTGTAATTAAATTTAATAAATTTATTGTATTGGAATAAAGAAACAGTGTTTTTATTGTAACTATATAATAACATAATATATAATATACGGGTACAGAGAGGGTGTACGAGAACAGGAAAAAGGTTTTAATCGGTATGTCTAATATTTAATTATATAATATATGGGCCCTGGCAGACAGACAGAGAAAGAGAGAAAGAGAGAGAGAGAGAGAGAGAGACTAAAGTATATTGTTCTCTCTCCATCTAGCTCCCATAGACATCATAGATCCTCCTCTGTAATACAGCAAGCGGTATTAGAAAAGTAGCTTTCTCTATCTCTCTCTCTCTCTCTCTCTCTCTCTCTCGAACACGGAACTAGTGTTGTCAGCGAGAAAAGTATATAGCGCACTCTCTCTTAGATATGCACTAATGGCCGTGCGGTGTAGTGTTTAAAACACACAGCGCATTATGAAAGAGAGAACTACATAGTTTTCTCTCCCTCTACCAGAGAGAGAAAAGTATATAGTGCTAAAAGTCGCTGACGTCAGGGCCCATGATGCCGACGCTGTAAGCAATGGGCGTTCTGGATCATCTCGGAACTGCGCGTGTCGTCAGTGTCCATAACATAACTGCTGTGAATTATGAGCGTTCTGGATCACCGGAAGTGATCCAGAACTATCATAGCTTATCTACTTATATTAAATACGGCTTCTACGGAGAAATATTGTATTTTCGTGTACAGGCGGTTGAATCGAATATCTCGGTACCTCAGGACGAATTCTACTGGGAGTTTTGTATCCGGATGTTAGAATGCGATGTCCTGATTTTTGCGAACGATTTCTACGGGAAATGTTGCGTTTAGTCTGTATGAAACGATATCTAGGTTCCTCGGGACACCTTCTAAGCATACTTTCGTAATCAGACGATAAATAACCACGTCCAGGTGTCTTTGCATGATTTCTACACGGAGAGAATTGTATTTAATTGGTAGAAAACAACGTTCAGCTATGTAGGAACGACTTCGATGGGAAGATTTGTAATGAGACGGTGGAATACGACGTCGCGGTGTTTTGAAACGACTCCTACCTGGAGTATCGTGTTAGTATGAACCTGGAGTATCGTAATAGTAGGAAAGGATGTCCAGGTATGCCGGCACAACTTCTACAGAGAGTTTCGTATTCTGACGGTAGAATATGATGTCCAGGTATTTCCGAACGATTTCTACGGGGAGTATTGTGTTTGGTCGTTAGAAAACGATGTCTAGCTTCCAAAGGATATCTTTTACGCAAATTTTCATGATCAAACGATAAAATACGATGCCCAGCTGCCTGTGAACGATTTCTACGGGGAGTAACGTATTTAATTAGTAAGAAACGATGTCCAGATACGTCGGAACGACTTTTAGCATCTTTGAAACTAAACGCAATGCTCCCCATAGAAGTTGTTCGAAAACACCTGGACATAGCATTCTATCATCTAAACAGAAAACTCCTAGTAAAAATCGTACTGACGAAATAGGATATCGTATTCCACCGCCCATACACATCAATACAATATTTCTTCGTAAAAGCCGTCTTTAAAATGTATATATATACACACACATGCACACACACCATATATATATATATATATATATATATATATATATATATATATATATATTTCATATATTTCCGTTTTTTTTTAATTAAATGCTGTGAATATTTCAATAGTGGTTTCACTTGAAATTAAAGCAAAATGATAGACTGCGAATAGCAAATATTGCCTTTTTATGCAGAAGTTACATATTTATTTTATTTATATATATATATATATATATATATATATATATATATATATATATATATATATATATATATATATTAATATACATAGTTTTGAGGTTATACCTTCGAGCCTATGTCACTTCTGAAGTTAATATAACGTATAAAAATAATACCATAATTTATCGTCAGAAATTATGTTCAGTATGATTTGTCATGTACAATCATTTTATAAGTGAAGACGGAGAAAGAGACAAATTCAGAGAGAGGAGAGACCAACAGAAATTTTGCCACATAAGGGAAAATAAAATTTACAAAAAATCAAAAGATATTCATAAGATGTGACAGTGGAGTCTGATTAATCTGATTAATCTAAATTCAGATTAATCTAAAGAACAAAAAGTATGTACCGACTAATTCACATCTTCATTAGGATACGAATCCCAAAGTTGGATATGAACATTCGTCTGATCTGGCCTGGTATTCATACTTTAAGCGGACTATTTTGAGTTGATGTCCGTGATTGAAGGCGCTACTTTTATTGATGAAACGCTACTATTTATTGAGGAAAGTAAAATGATTTTCAATAAAAAACATAGCCTACGTCCTTCCCAAGTTAATATAGAGTCTATATGTCGAAATTTCAGAACAATCGGTTCAGTAGTTTTTTTTGTTTATCGTGTACAAACAAAAACATCCTTTGTCTTTATAAATTAGTATATATGATATGATATATGATATATGATATGATATGATATGATATGAAATGATATGACATACATTAGCATCCCCTGACCCGGCTTCCCTGAGATAATAATTTAACTGATTTCTTAAACAGTTAAATAGTATATAAGTAAAAAATACTTATATAAAAATCTGTTGCAAAGCAGCTTCCTTGTAAAAAAACTGATATTTCAATGATCATTATATACAATAAATGTATATATATATATATTTATATATATATATATATATATATATATATATATATATATATATGCATATTACATACCGCTTTTATGGGAAAAATTGTAATTTCGACTTCGAGCGGTAGAAAATGATATCCATATGTCTCGAAACAACGTTTACGGAGAGTATCGTGTTCGCAGGATACAGTATATCTCGAGACGTGTTAAAATTGTGTAAAATATCTAGGAAGAAAGGTACTCCTCGTAGATGTCGTTCGAAAACAACTGGACATCGTATTCTATCATACGAGTACAGAACTCCCAGTAAAAATCGTTCTGCGGCACCGGAATATCGTATTCAATCGTCCGTACACACAAACACAATATTTCTCAATAGAAGCCGTATTTATAGTATCTATTATTCGTCTAGCTAATTTTAAGTGATCTTGTTACTTTTTCAATTGGTTTTCTGTTATTTTTATATTAATGTGTTTTAGAATATTAGATATATTTTGTGTAAATTATACATGTGATTATTTATAGAGATACATCTAAAATGCACTTAGCCATTATGAAAAAATTTACTATATAATTGCAAATATTATTATATTTGTATCTTTGTCTTAATATATTACTTAATTTAGAAATATACTTTATATAAAGTTTTTATAAAATACATATAAGCTTTATAAGTTGTAATTTTTTTAATATACTAAGAACATTTTTTTTCTTTTTTTTTTATTTAACTTCGCTCTATTTATGCTTCCAAATACTTGTGAAAATCATCCACAGAGGTCTATGACGTGTTTGTAAAGAAAGAACATTAATATTATTATAGCGGTACTAGCGTGAATCGGTCCAGACCGGAATTTGAACTTGGATCAAGAAAGTTACTAATCCTTCGCTTTAGGGGTCGAGCCATCATAGACCTTGTTTTATAGCATATAATATAAATAATATATGTATGAATATTTTTTAAGTAAATGGTAAGAAATCATATCACTAGATATATTGTAGAAAAGCGAGATAAATGGACATAATAGAAGACTGATAATCTTGTTAATAATAGAGAACGAAAAAATCATGACTTATAATTGGTATGTCATTATTTAAACTCAAATAAAATTATGAATCGAAAAAAGATAACTGAATAAATTTCTCGCGAGGAACGATCTATAATAACTTGGTTCAAGCAGTGGACTTATGTTTTCATATATTAGAGAGCTAACTACTTAAGGACTTTTCCCCTTCGTATACCGAATCCAGAAGAGAAAACGCACACGATTACTAGTTTAGGACACTACCTTAGGACTAAACTAAAATAAAAACATTGAAGATGAACTGTAGCTGTTTGAAATATCCGGTACTGAAGGTATATTTGAATTTAAAATGGTGGGGTCAATCAGATTGTCCTTTGCTAACATAGAATATAGTTTATTTTTATTATTTCTAATTTTTAATATAATTTAATTTAATTTTTAGTAGTATTATCTATTTCAAATTCTTCGGGTGTGGTTATAAACAAGGACAGTATGACGGTCATATTTGTATAATATATTATAGTATGAAGACTGTAAGACCGATAAAAGTATTTATTAATTTAATATTTACAAATTAAATTTCGCAGGTTACATGTTTGACCGATGCTTATAGGAAAGTTGTGTTCCTTGTCTCTCAGACGAGTATTACTTAATACCGCCTCTTTTTTATTTTTAACACTGTAGTTTATTAATAATATCTAGTACTGAATAGTTTTCCTGGGACGGATTGGAGTACATTATTTTAACATTAAAGTTCTAGTTAGATTAATAAATTTTTAGAATGCTCAGTACCGGTACCCATAATAGCAACATACTTATATATACAACGGAAAAATCAAGATCTGTTAATAAATTAAATAAATATTTATTAACATAGCTAGTAACAAGTTAAAATATTGTTATCGTTAGCTACTTAACTTTTTAAATTTATATTTTCATTATTTTTTGTTTTGATATGTCTACAAAAGTTTTATATTAACCTATAGAGGGACGGTTGATATCCATAGACGTCATATGTTTTTTCTTAATCAAGCATAACTAAGTAGGCCCTTAAGTTTATTTAGGTCTATGAATTCGATTCTGGCATAAAAATGAAAATTCGGGAAAAAATAGCGGAAGTAATATGTCGGACCAGCTGTTTTTTTTGAACTCACAAACCGCGGCGCGGATGGAAAATCGGTGAAATACTTATTCCATGAATTTGAGGAGGGACGAAAAACTATATAACTAGTTTTCTACCCAAAATGGGCACACTGCCCATATTAGGGTCAACTTGATTTTTTTGAAAAAAATCTAATTTTTATTTTCGCAACATGTTCTGCGCGGAAAAAATTAACTTGTATAGGAAAAATTGTTCTCCCCTCCTAAAATTTCGAGTTATTAATCCGGGAAAATTTGAATTGTAAATTGTCGTTTTTTTGCAAATTCTTCAACTCAATATCTCAGAAATTCCGGAAAAAATCGGTGAATATAATTAGTGAAAAAAAAACAAGTTTACTTCAAGTAGGTCGCCATCATGAATCCGCTATTTTGAATTTTAAGTGTCATTGCAGAATCGTATTCAGCAATCTCAGAAACTCCTAGTGAAACATTTTTGAGGCTTAGGAAATCTTCTAAACATTTTTTACAAAAAAGAAAAAAATTATCTTGTGCATTACAGTAACGAACCGAGATGACGTCTGGTGGCGTCATATTTCGATCTGCCAAAGGCTTAGCCTTAGTTTAGTCTTTTATACATGGCCAAATCTCACTTTTTTATAGAAAAACGGAGCTTTTGAAATTTTTTAAATCCCGGGACTCTAAAGGTTAAATTAGTCTCAATAAAACTAAGTAGAAAAAAATACGTAATTCTTCAATTTTGAAAGAGCATTAAGAAATATTTCACAAATTAACTTTAGAACAACGATTGTATAGAAGCTAATGAAATTTCAATTCCAAGTGTGCATTTATTAAATAGCTATCTGATTTTAAATTCGCGATACAGGTATTCTATAGTCATTTATTTTCACAAACTACGGCTATAATATTTATTAATTGTATTAAAAGTAATTTTACACATTAATATTATGAGATATTATAATCCTTATATGATAAGAAAATAACAATAATAAAATTTCTAAATTTTCTCTTCCAAACCTTTCTAGAGCTTGAATAAATAATATATCAGTGTCCTTTTTTTCCATTACTTATATGACAGAAATGAAATAGTCACCAGTCGAATACCTTATCAAACGGCCTCTCTTGTTTGTCCCTTAAGAAAATAAATATTGCAAAACAGTAAGAATATCTTGAGTTCACCCTGCTTCTCGACTTTCCGTTAATTCTAAAGAAATTCTTTTCACGATACAATGACTCAGTGGCGATTTCCGTCTCATGTTACGTCAGTATCGGCATAAGGCTATCTAGCTCAATTGCTGTTCTATCCAACAGCAATACTCTATTTTATTGAGAACTCCTTCAAATAATATAGGAAAAGTTTTGTGTGTAGAGAGACAGTAAGAGAGAGACAGAGAGAGAGAGAGAGAGATTTAATTTAATTTGATTCTGCCTTGGGGTAAAACTTTTTCTTTGAATACAATAATTAATGAACAGAGAAAATCAAACCTATTGGCAATGAATCTTAGAATATATAAGAAAATTATAAGAAAAGTTTTGAAATAAGAAGTAAAAACTTAATTTAAGGACTTAAGAAATAAAATAAAGTATACAATATAAATAGATATAAAACGACGCAATCATATAATCATAATTAAAATTAGAATTAGAACTGATGATCATGGCCAGACAATTGAACCAGATATATTTCCTTATGATCAACTTACCTTAAGTTAATTGAGACCTCTATTAATGATAGGGAGAGACCAATTATAAAGATCACAAGTATTATAGCTTCTTACATAATAATTGTTTAACTTCATTGAAATAATATAGATCTAGGTCATAAATCGATAATTTACTATTTAACATGGATGATTAAATAGCAAAGGAACCTTCAAAATATTCAGTAAGTTGTTTTGGAAACAACAGAGCTTGATGTTGATTTCGTGGAGATCGCCCAAGTGAGTTTAAAGAACAAATTTAGGAAGTTAGAGAAAAGGTAGATAAGATTTTTAGTACTTATAATGGAAGCACAAGTGAAATTATAAGAAATTCACGTCTACTTTCTACAAAGAATCGGGCGATTTATAATCTAAAAGAAGTCATATTTTGACGCAATCAAAATTTTTCTCTCAATAAATCGCACACAAATATTTTGCAGTCTCTGTTATTTAAGATTCAGAGTTGGATTCATAATATGATAAACAGAGTAAGCAGAATTAAATCTAGGAAAAATTAAACTTTTTATTAAGTTTCTCTGCAGGTGAAACGGTAGGGCATGCTTGTAAAATTTTAGCATGAGTAACCTATATCAAATATTTTTAGATGCATAGCTAACATGTATCTTCCATGATTCGAGGTTAACCAGATACCCAGATTCCGAGTCTTGCTGATGTTTAGCAGTTGAGAATAGTTCATTTAGGTAGGCTCGACTTCCCAGAATCATCGTTTTACATTTAGTCAGATATAGAAATAACCCATTATCCTTTGTTGAATTTACTACAACTTGATTTACTATCTTTTTTAATACAGTGAATTTACTACATCTCATTGTATTAATACCACACGAGTACATAATTCATTCCAATAAAAGTACCAATTAATTTGTAAATCATTCACAAAAATCATATATTCGTTGTACAACTTTACTCCCGCCGTTTTGAAATAAAAGGCTGTATCAGTAAGTGGTAGTCAAAATAAATGAATTGTAGATGTCATACAGTAAGCTTAGGTATTTGTAAACATAACGAAATATTATTCGATTTGTGTCTGTATCATAATGTTATTCTCGAGTAAATATGTCAGCTCACGAGCCCAATTCTCGTTATTTACGGCAGGTTTTCTGCTTTAAAATGAAGAAATTTGCGGTTGAGGCTCATCGAATGCTTTCAAATACCTATGGTGAGGCCGCTATTAATGACAAAACGTGCTGAGAGTGGTTTCAACGCTTCAAGAACGGTGACTTTCACGTCGAAGACCAGCATAGCCGTGGAAGAGAGAAGGTTTTGGAAGATGCAGAATTGGAGATATTAATTAATCAAGACACGTGCTGAACACAACAAGAGTTAGCAGGATCATTAGGAGTGATGCAACAAGCTATTTCAAAACGCCTGAAAGTCATGAGAATAATTCAGAAACAAGGAAATTGGGTACCATACGAGTTGAAGCCCAAAGATGTTGAACGGCGTTTATTTGCTTGTGAACAGCTGCTTGCAAGGAAAAAGAGTGCAGAGATTTTTGATTTGCACTGTGATTAAGAACGAAAAATGAGTTCATTACGATAATCACAATTGCAAAAAATCATGGGGATATTCTGGCCATGCTTCCACGTCGTCGGCCAAACCGAATATGCACGGTTCCAAAGTCTTGCTCAGTATTGGGTGAGACCAATTCGGCATAGTATATTATAAGTTAAAACCGACTGAAAATATCACAGGCGATTGTTATTGAACGCAATTAGTGCATTTCAATCGAGCATTGAAAGACAAACGGCCGCAATACAACGATAGACATAAAAGAGTGATTTTAGAGAATGACAATGCTCGACTTCATGTTGTGAAAGTGGTCCGGACATACTTGGAATCGTTGAGATGGGAAATTCTACTCCACCCGTCGTATTCTCCAGACGTTGATCCTTCAGACTATCACTTGTTTCAATCAATGGCATACGACCTGGCTGACCAGCACTTCCGGTCTTATGAACAAATAAAAATTATATCGATTCCTGGATCGATAAGCTGTCCGAAAAATAGAAGAAAGTAGTAATTAGCGATGCGCAATAAATTAAAATTTAAATTATAAATATATATACAGTTTTTTACAATAAAGCCTCGAAAGTCGGAAAAAACGGCTGAAGAGAAGTTATACAACTAATATTTAGCGTATGCCAGTACTAATGGTAGGTCATTGATATATTCCAAAAAAAATAAGATCCCAAGGACGCTACTTTGAGGGATACCAGAAGAAGTCGTTAGTCATGTAAAGATCTCTCTATACTGACCATTGACAGCTTGTGATTTGTTAGAGAGATAAAAGTAAAACGATCTGAGAGTGCGATTGGTTACGCTAAAACTTCTTATTTTCTTTAGAGGTTGGGAATAAGGAATAGAATTGAAGACTTTCAAAAAATTAAATAAGACGATGATAGTTCATTGTCTAGCATCAATGGCAGATGTAACATCATCAAGCACTCCTAATAAAACCAGCTGAGTGCTGTGACGTGGTTGCTTTGCGTCTAGAAAATTATGAGTCTAAAGAAAGCCCAAAAATGCAAAATTTCTGGAAGAACAGTTACAGGCCTTGTATTAGAACAAGAAGTTATTTCTTTAATTTTTGCTAACGTAACTTTTACAGCTTTATACGAAGGAAAAACAGAGCTACGGAAAAACGAATTGCAAAATTATGTGCGAAGCAAAAGAATGGTATGTAAAACACATTTTCTGAAGACTATAGTAAGTTTATTATGAACTTTGTTTTGGACAAAAATCTGAGTAATGCTTTGTAAATTTCATTTTCTGAACCCACTGGTTCACGGTAATTTTTTACAGACTGGAAAGACTTGTAACCGTGGTCGATGTTTATTAAAAATAGAAACATAAGAAACGGTAAGGATATCAGAAGTAAAAAGGTACAAAAGAGGTGAAGGTAATCCGGTCTTAGTTATGCGAAGAGATCTTAACACTCTCCATTTAGTAACAGGACTACGATCTGATTCAGGATTGGCAAGTTAAGGTCATTTTTAACCTCAGTCCTCAACTGCTTAAAATGTAAAATATGGGTATGGTTCTTAGTACTTTTTGCAATTGTTACAATTTTCTCTTTCTTTCATAACGTCTTGAATAGCTTTAGACACAAAGTTTCTACTTAGAGTTGACTTTTATTGTTTTTAAGAGAGAAAATTTATCAAATGCAGTAATCATAGCATTAGTAAACAATCGTCCTAATTCATCAACATAAAACAAGAGGATATCTAAAGTAATAACTGAAGGAAGCAACAATAAAAAAATATTGAAAATCATCTTCAATATTACAATAGATATTTATACAATTACCTTCAAATAAATTCCTTAAAGCCAATTTATTAATAATAAATCCTTAAAGCCAATTTATAAATAAAATCCTTAAAGCCAATTAATATTTATAAGACCCCGCGTTGTTATAAGCTCCATAATAGAGAAGATTTCATTTAAAATAATAAGAAAGATCGTATACTTGATCAATTTTGTTAGATTATTAAGGAATATTTTTAGTTCCAATTTTCCAGACTTTCACCTCGGCTTTGGATATCAAAGTTTTTTCATATATTTATACATATTAGCTCAATAATTTCACTTCGTATATGTAAATCTTTCCATTACGAACCCTTTGATTTATAGCAGAACGGTTATCTGGACATCGTAGCAGTGCGCTTCTGATGATTTTCTTTCAAATGGGGTGACAATAAATTTCGTGAAATCACTCGTCTTTTCGTGAACTCAACTGATTTCTTGGTCACTACCACATTTCCTTACTGATCAATGGAGTATTTAAAAACTTCTCAAATTTGGTAGAAAGAAATTAGAAGGTAAGAGAAAAAAAATATTCTATATACAAGTAAGTTTCGAGCGTTATCAAAATATGGCGTCATCAGGGGATCCCAAGCCGAAATGTCAGACCTTACATGCTATATTTGTAGGTTGTATATCTGACTTTGCAGCATTATATTTGTGCATTTCTTTCATAGTCGTTTCTTTTGCGGAACGCGCTGTTTTTATTTTTCAATACGAAATGTGGAAAAGTGCAGCTAAAACCTAACATTTGCATTCGGAAACTTATCGGGAGAAATGTATTCGTGAATCGATGTGCCGCGAGTGAATGAAAAGGTTTAAAAGTGGTTACTTAGAATCTGAAGGATTGCTCCGGATAGAAAAAAAGTTTTGAAGACGAGGAATTAGACGCTTTTGCTGGGTGAGGATCTTTGTCAAATTGAAAAAAACTTTCTGCATCATTGGGCGTTATGCAAGAAGCCGTTTCCCTACACGAAAATATGGGACAAAACGGACAAAATATAAGGCCAGGCAAGAGTCCTTCCTTTTGCATCACGACAATGTTCTTCCAAATTTTGCGACTTCTGTCAAAATGTATTTGGAGGATAGTGGATGAAAAATTTTACCCCACCCGTCTTATAGTCAAGACTTGGTACAATCTAACTAGCACTTTTTTCGATTAATATAGAATGCGCTTACGAAAATACGCTTCGGTTCAGTAGAGGGAATCAAAAATTGGTTCAATACGTTCGTGGGCTCGAAAGACAAGATATCTTTTCGTTTCACAATTCATAAATTACCAGAAAGTTGGTAAAAAGTTATAGCTTCCGATGAACGATACTTTGTATAATAGACATGAAATCATTTTGTTAATATCAATCCCCACATTTTGGAAAAAAGAACTGGAAACTTAGGACGATCAGGCTGTATTCCCCATTCAGCCTAATACGCGCAAAACTTTAAATAATTAATGTTTCAAAATTAAAATAAATCGGACAATGCTCCCGATTAGCGGTCAAACACGCAATTTTCAAAACAATATGATTGCGCGTATTAAATATATCTACCTTGCGAATGTAGGCCAAGGAAGAGCAGAGGGAAACTCAGGCGTGTCAAACAGTGTGGAAAAGATATCCCGCGCCAATGAACTCGAGAAGCAGTAAAGACATTAGCCGCCGCATTTTAAACACCCCATTTTTATTAAATAACGTGAATGTCTCATTTTTAGTGCTTTTATATTGTTTAATATACAACAGCCTAATAAAAGAATACGTGCAAATAAATATTATAATGACTACACGAATAATTAAGCGTGTGCTAACATCATAGAGGACAAAAGGATATAATTAAATATGATTATTGTCATTATAAGGGGTTATAATGATTATCGTGGCTATTATTATTAGAGCCAAATATTATCTAGAAACCTTAATAAGTTATTATCAAATTATTAATTTATGAATGTTATTATTAATAGCAGATAGAAAGATATGATTAATTATTGTTAATATAATCGTAATTCCTGTGTGCAATAATTAGATATTCAGAGTCGGTAAGAATTGAATACAAAAATAATTATTATTTGATTCCTATTATAAGTTGTTATAATAACTGTTATTGTTTCTTATTATGATAATTAATGTTGTTGTAAATATTATTATTTTTTAATTAATTTATTTTATTAATTAAGTTAATTTGTAATAATTATCATCAAAAGTATTATAATACCTAAATACTATTTAAATACGAGCGAAATAAATTAAGATAAACAGCGTCAGAATTATTATAATATAATTTATATTATAAAACACGAGTGTCGCCAAGAACGTAAATGTCAACTTAAATATTATTATCACAATTATTATTACTATAATAATTTGTTATAATAATAATTATGATTATTATTGTAATAAATAAATATCTGAGAGAACTAAATTATATCGAAATGATTATAAAAATACGAGCGTCTTGAAGGACAAATTCGCAAATTAGCCTTATAATTTACATAATTTTAATGCGATTTTTTTTTTTTCGGAGGCTCGATCCGAAATTAGTCGAACGGTGGCGTAAACACCCGATCGACTAATTTTTCGTTTATAAAAGGGCAAGTTTTCCACCCCAAAAGTAGTTCTCTCGACGATACGATCAAAAGAATCTCCCTAGAGCTATCCTGACTCCAGAGCTCTAGTAGTCTTGCACGTCCGAAAATTCTGAACAGTAGAATCGCGGTCATAGTTGCGCGACGCTCCATTAAAAACCAGCTGACCGAATCCTAGTGAAGCTTGACCCTGGTTGCGTGGAACGCGATTAAACACCAGCGGATTCACTTAAACTCCTCTCTTTTTCCTGGTATCATATACATTGATTACCTTGAAAAGGGTAAAACTATCACGGGTCAATACTACGCAGACTTATTGCAACGTTTGAGCCAGGACGTGAAAATTAAACGACCTCATCTGGCGAAGAAAAAAATCTGGTTTCATCACGTTAACGCACCAGTACACACGTCAATCGTTGCGATGGCTAAAACAATGATCTGAAGTTTGAATTGATGCCGCACCCTCCCTACTCTCCAGACCTAGCCCCGAGTGACTATTATCCGTTTCCTAACCTCAAAAAATGGCTTGGAATAAAGCGATTTGCGGACAATGAAGAAGTAATCGAAGCTGTAAATGGGTATTTTGAGGAGCTTGAAGAATACGTCTATAGAGATGGCATTACTAGAGTAGAACACTGTTATTAGAAATGTATCAGCCTTGGAGGAGATTGTGTTGAGAAATAAAAATAATTCTTAAAAACATTGTTTTTCTTGGTCAGACCGGAAACTTATCAATTACACTCTCGTAATTAGAAAATATAGTTAAAAATTAATAGAATGAACAGTGAATGTATAGTTTGTAAGAATTTTTTCTACAATGGCGTCTTTCATCTTTTTAATACGGGAACTAGATACCATAGAATGAACTTAGGAATTAAACTAATACTTTTGAGATTCTATAATGATTTAGCTTTCTAAGCTATTTATTTCAAATTTCAAAAAGATAAGTTTAGATTCATTTATGTCTTCGTTTCAGGCCACCTTATTACTCCTTCTCAAAAGCTAAACGTAACAATTATAAACAAATAATAATTTTACCAATAATACAGAATTCTAAAATTGTAAAAAAAGTAAAAAATAAAATTATTGTTTTTATGTAAGTGCTGAAAACTTCATAAAATAAATAGTGATAAATATATCTATCGATTTATGATATCAACTTAATTATATTTATAGTGAAATTAATAACAACCTTATTAAATCATTATCATATTTCATTTACCAATTATTTTTCGGTATTAATAAAAAATTAGGCATGAAACCGCTTCCTCAAATGAGAACGTAACGCTCATCACTTAGCGGTTAAATACCATTTACAGCGAATATCAATTGCGACAATCTGATTTATCCAAGCAAAATTGAGAATTAATAATATCGAAAATAGTGTTGCATGTGTGTGTGCACGTGCCTGCGTGCATGTGAATCATGGGTTGCGCGCGTGTGAAATCTTCACATGTCCTTTGCCATCACAACCACTGTGGCAACAAAATGATCCCAATAATTGCTATCTAAATTTCTCCATGACTACCTTATTACTTATTATAGATATTGGGCCGAAGTAAATCAGCCAGAATACACGTGCATCGAATCAGTAGTTATATCTGGGAATACGTAAAAATTATGTAACAATATAGGATTCTTTGGATCTTTCCTGGTTTTCTTTCGTTCTCTCTAGTACACTTCGAATCTCGTGTCTACTCTTGCTCGTATCGCTTATATAATCTTAAAGTTGAAATTTGATCAATTGTTTACTTTTAAGCGGTCCGATTGCAGAGGAGAATTAGGAAAACTAAAGAGAGCTCGAGGAGAGCCGAAGGAGAACTTTTTGAGAATTTCCTTCTGAATCAGAGTGAATAGCCCGTTGGCATAACGCGAATCTAATCGTTCTCGATAGAGACTGTCACATGTATAGTGCGACGCAATATTAATAAATCGAGTTTTTAATTTATATTTTATTTTTATTATTTTTAGAAGGTAAACATTTTACACTGTACTCCTTGGTATGAAGCTTGTCTCTTCAATACATCAGTGGTTGTATTTTACTTGTGAGCGAGTAAAAGTATACTGCACTTAGAATTCTACAGCTCGGTATTAATTTAAACTATTATTTTTACTCAAATTTTATTCTATATTGTATGTAGTGAATTATTAAGTAAATTATATACAGTCTATATATATATCATATCATATCATATCATGTCATACATATCATATCATACGTCATATCATACCAATTCATATCATATCATATCATGTCATATCATATTATACTTCATATCATATCATATCATATCATATAATATCATATCATATCATATCATACTAATTTATAAAGACGAAGCGTGTTTTTATTTATACACAATAACCGAAAAAACTAATGAACTGATTGTTCTGAAATTATTCACATAGATTCTATATTATCTTGGGAAGGACATAGGCTATGTTTTTTATTGAAAATCATTTTACTTTCATCAATAAATTAAGTTAATGGTTTTAACAATCAGTTTCACCAGCGGCTACTAGGTGGCTTCTTGAATCAGGAACATCAACTCAAAGTAGTCGGCTTAAAGTATTAATACCAGGCCAGCTCAGACTAATGTTGATATCCAACTTTGAGATTCGTATCATAAAGAAGGTGTGACGTTAGTCGGTATGAACCTGTTTGTTTTTCAGGTTCATCTGACATTACTCTCACTTATATCTTTTGTTTTTTGTAAATTTGATTTTCTCTTATGTGGGAAAATATCTCTCTCTCTCTCTCTCCCTCTCCCTCTCCCTTTCTTTCTCCGTCTTCTCTTATAAAATGGTTTTGTATACCAAAACATACTGAACATAATTTGTAACGACAAATTATTCTATATTTTTGTTCTTATACCTTATGTTAACTTCAGAATTGAGAATAGACTATGTTTTTTTTTTTAATTTGAACAAAAGAAATGTTTGAAAATAAAGGTTCTTAACAAATATCTCGGAACTATGTATATATATATATATATATATATATATATATAAATAATACATCATCACTTCTGCATAAATAAAAAAGTAATATCAGCGTCGGCTTAAAAAATACGCTATTCGCATACCAACATTTTGCTTGAATTTCAGAATTTCAGGCAACACTACTAAAATATTCACGATATTTAATTGAAAAAACGGAAATATACGAAAAAAACAATATATATATATATATATATATATATATATATATATATATTATTTATGTATATATATACATTTTAAATACGGTTTCTACTGAGAAATATTGTATTGGCGTGTACGGGCGGTTCAATACGATATCCCATTGACTCAGGACAATTTCTATTAGGAGTTTTGTGTTCAGATGATAGAATGCGATGTTCAGGTATCTTTGGACAATTTATACGAGGAATTTCGTATTCGGACGATAAAAGACGATGTCCAGATATGACGGGACGACTTCTACGGGGAATTTCATGTTCGGATGGTAGAAAACGATGTCCAGGTATGACGGGACGACTTATATGAGGAATTTCGTGTTCGGACGATAGAAGACAATGTCCAGGTATAACAGGACGACTTCTACGGGGAATTTCCTGTTCGGACGGTGGAAGACGATGTCCCGGTATGACGGGACGACTTCTTGGGCATCTTTTTCAACCGCCCGAAACCAAAAGAACAATTTTCCCCATAGAAGCCGTGTGTAATATAAATATATATGTGTATTAAATACGGCTATACATTCTGTATATACATACTGTATATACAGAAGCGACGATAGGTAAATTACGGTCAATTATTTATAGTAATATAGATTTTTATATATAGAGTACTTTTTACTTGACATTATTGAATTGTTTAATAAATCGGTGAAATTATTATCTCGGGGGAAGCAGAGACGGGGGTGCTAATATAATATATATAAATAAACCAATATAATGTACTATATTTATATATATAAATTAAATGTTTTCCCAATTAGACTTCTCAGTCAATTACACATAAATGTGCGATTCTTAGAAATGAAATTTTGACATAGTCATGTATATGTAAATATGTATGAGTACCAATTCGTCTAAGTTTCAGAATTCAGGTTAGCTTAACAGTTTTTGTCAAAAGTTTATTTTATTAAGTAAATAACAGAAAAACGTAAATATATATAGATTTTCTAAGAATTAAATGATATTTCAGGATTGTATTAAATTATTTCTAATTTAAGCAGCAGAAAGTATTGAAATCAATTTTTACATAGTCAAGTATATGTAAATATGTATGAATATCAATTCCTGTAAGATTCGAAATTATTACTTATTATTATTCAATAAATACGATATCTTTTAATTTTTGTAAATTTTATTTTCTCCTACATGGGAAAATCCCTCTCTCTCTCTCTGTCCGTCTCTCTGCCTTTCTTTCTGCTTCTCTTATAAAATGGTTCTTTCTGTCAAATCATACTGAATATAGATTGTGACGAAAAATTATATTTTTGTTGTTATACATTATATTAACTTCAGAATTGTGACAAGAGTGTTTTTTTAGTTTGAACAAAAGAAATGCTTACAAAATAGGGTTCTTTTACCAATAACCTCGATACTATGTATATTTATATATATAAAATATATGGTTACTTCTGTATAAAAAAGCAATATCCATCATCTACATAGAAAATATGCTATTCGCCATACCATTTTGCTTGAATTTCAGTTGGCATCACTATGAAAATATTCACGGTATTTAATTGAAAAAACAAAAATATATGAAATAAGTAACATATATTGTATGTATATTATATTGTACATCTTATATATACACATTTTAAAAACAGTTTCTACTGAGAAGTATTGTATTGGTGTGTACGAGCGGTTGATTACGATATCCCGTTGCCTCAAGACTATTTATATAGGCAGTTGTGTTCGGAGATGTTCAGGTGCTTCTGAGCGATTTCTACGTGGAATATTGTATTTAGTTGATAAAAATGACGTTGAGGTATGAGGAAATCAACTTCTATGGAAAGATTCGTGTTGGGAGGGTAAAATACGATATTTAGGCCTTTCCGAGAAATATTGTGTTTTGTCGTTAGGAAGCTATGCTAGCTTTCTCTGGATGACTGTGATTAGGACTATCGTGTTTAGTTGGTAGGAAACGATGTTTAGGTATGTTAGCACAACTTCTACGGAGAGATTCGTGTTCAGATGATAGAATGCGATTTCCAGATGATTTGGAAAGACTTCTACGGAGAATTTCTTGTTCGGACGGTAGAAGATGATGGTCCAGGTATAACTAGACGACTTCTACGGGGAGTGACGTGTATAGTTGGTTGGAAACAATGTCCAGGTATTTCAGTACGACTTCTATGAAGAGATTAGTATTCTATCATTCGAACAAGCACACTCCCAGTAAGAGTCGTTCCGGGATAACTGAATATTATATTCTATCTCCCCAACACAAAACTCTGTAGCAGTCATCCCTAGACATTTCCTATAGTCCAAACATGATACTCTGTAAACGTCGTTTCGAGACACTTGGACATCTTTTTCTACTGCTCGAACTCGAAAGTACAATTTTCTCCTTTGAAGCCGTATTAATATGCATATATATATATATATATATATATATATATATATATATATATGGAAAAATATAAACTTTTTAAAGTAGACGCTACATTGAAGCAGTTTTTTATACAGAAGCGAGGATAGGTAAATTACGGTCAATTATTTATAGAAATATAGATTTTTATATATAGAGTACTTTTTACTTAGATATTATTGAATTGTTTATGAAATCCGAAGCCGAAACGGGGGATGCTAGTATATATATATCACATGTCCCAGAACTGACTATGCACATTATCACATTTCTATAGATTATGAAAATCTAAATGTCACAATAAAACTTTGTTAGATTTCGAGTTATTTACCAATATTTAATAGCCAATCGAAAACGCAGACTTTGGATTTTCGGTCGAGAGGTTGGAATTAAAAAATACAGACGGAATGTTTGTAACGCCGATGTTCACCATTGTCTTAGTTCTCCTCTCCACCGCTAGTATCGTATATTATATTTTAAATTAGTAATAGGAGAGGGTGGTCCAATGACTGCATCATAATATGCTTTCTCGCTATCGAAAATAAAACAATTGGTTCACGTTTCCTTCAATTTCATTCAGTGTTCGCAAGGGACTCTGTCTTCATTTTCTAGGTCCAGCCTGTCGTCCGAAAATACAAATCCTGCGTTTTTGATTGGCCCTTAAGAATGCTCGATACCCCGCTTGCAGCTCGACCGTAAACTACTAGAACTCAAAATTGCATTGTAGACAGTAATAAAATTTAGTACAATTCTTTAGACATACCTAAATGTGGCGAAACATTCCTAGAGTTCATAACATTTCTCTAATTAGGATACAAAAGTAAAGAAAATTCGTACTAATTTGTCTTCCGCTCAACGTAGTGCTAGTGTTTTCAAATAAACTAATTATTATATATAATTTAAGTGTCATTTACATACATAACTCGACTGTCGCTACTTGTAGGACGAAATAATATCGAGCTTTCCATGATTATCCCGAGCGTCTCGGCGAGCATCTTCTTCCCAAAGTATCGACTATTAGCAGTAAGACAAGCGAGTGAGACAAAGCAAACTGTTTTCTGTATCGGGTTTTATTACTTTTACACTCTGTTCCAACAAAATCAACTTATTATATGAATTATATTTGTATCGTCCAGGCACTAGCGTAAAATTATTATATATATATATACCCACTTAACATCGTGGCTCCAGATTACCTCCAGACTGTGCCCGCATGAGTCTCGCGCATGGGTGCCATCTGTTGACCATGTAAGATACATTCTACGTTCAGACTGGATCCACTTTTTGAAGTAAAACGTGAAGATAATAAAGTCATAATGTAAAACGTAAAGTCATAATGCATCACACCACGACAATCGAAGAAAACAGGGAGCATAAATTTGATTTTTGTACGAAAGCATCATTTCTCAAAAATTGAGTGTTTTTGGCACCAATCGAGATTTTACTCTTTTCAGACTCAAAAATATCTTTCAAAATGATGTTGACTAATTCATTTGAAAATTCAACAATATCAGCAAGTGCTCTCGTAGTCAATCGACGGTTTTACAAAACGAATTCTTTGATTTTGTCGACCTGTAGCCCATCAATAGATATTTTTGGTCGTCTTTGATGTGGTTCGTCTTCAACGCATTCTCGACCTTCTTTGAACAATTTGTGCCAATCAAAATCAGTTGCTCTTGACATTGACTTCTCACCAAAGGCCTTCTGCAACATTCTGAACGTTTCGGCGGCAGATATTTTATTTCGCGCACAAAATTTAATGCTACTTCTTTGTTGAAGAATTTCAGGCATTATAAAATCGGAAAAACTTTTCTTTGTTCACAAAACACAAACGTAACTATATCACGAATGAAGATAATTGCATAAGATTCGGCACAGTTGGTAGTACTGCTAAGTACTACCTATTTAGAAATAAAAACAGTTGTCCGAATCGATACAGCAGAGAAGTTTGAATTGAAAAGTCTTACTCCTATTTGTTCACAGTAGTATATGTATATATATATATATATATATATATATATATGTATATATATATATATATGTATATATATATATATATATATATATATATATATATATATATATATGCAAAATATTGGTAAGCTTCTATAAAAGGATGACAAATAATACCTTATACATCTTGTTCCTTAACCCATTATTTCCATGCGAAAGTAAGACTCATTGTCGCTTGGAAACCCAAGACTATGAAACCTCGACTGCAACGATTACTGCTTATATATATATAATTCAGGGCTCAACTTGTCAAAAATTATAATATGTTGCATCAATAAAAAATCGGAATTGTGTAGAACATTCTATTTAATTCTTCAAATCACCGCAATTAATTTAATAAAAGTCGCTACGATCGATTTGGGGGTCCTTCCGAGATATCGAACACTCTTAAGAGTCTTGCATACCTCGACCGAAGTGCCACGCTGAACTACCAGAACGGAAGTACATTTACTGCGATCTCATTTGATCAATTTTGATTGTAAAAAGTTAAAAAAAATTTTGTATAAATCTTTATACATGCCTACATGTGGAAAATTTTCATAGAGTTAATAAAATTTCTCTAAGTAGGTTAGAAAAAATAAAGAAATTTCGTACAAATTTGTCTTCTGCTCCACACGGTGCTAGTGTTTTTAAAGAAAATAATTATTATAAATTTTAGATATCATTTACATACATCATTCGAGTGTCGCCATTTGCAGGACAAAATAAGAAATCAAATAAAATGTGTTTCACCGTCCTACGTATTGTATAAACAAAATGAGACGTCGAAGTAAATTTATAATGCACGAAATTCCCTGTAGCTGATAATCACTATTTCTATAGATCAAAAAGAGGGAAATTCAGTCTTGGCATATTCGAACAGATGTCGCAACAAGTAGCAGTCAGTACTGTATATATATTACCGAAATAAAAATTACCCTGATGCACATTGTAATATTTCAAATTCATATTTCACGTAAGTAATTATAAAAGAAAATTAGGAGATACAACTAAATATGTGTTGATGTTATTTTATATTATGTATTTAACTGTAGTTTTTACATATAAAAGAGATTTTATGTTTCATGGAAGCGTGCAAGCTCGCAATCATGCATATACACGCGCACAATATACAACATTCCATGAGTGAGTCGAGTGTTTCTGTGTGCGCCTTCTTATCTAAGTAGCATCTAGTAGCTGTAGTACGTCCTAGTGAGACAGAAAACAAAGATTTTTACTACTTCTGTAGTAAATCGTTAAAAATCTTGCAGAAGTATTTTGGGGAGTCTACTTTATCGCGAACACAAGTATTTGAGTAGTACAAAGCATTCAGTGACGGTCTTGAAGTCGTCGTAAACTTGCCTCATGCAAATGATTCATCCACCGAAAATAAAGATGATGCTCATCGATTTTTTCGATTACCATTGGGTGGTTCACCATGAATTCGTTCCAGGAGGTCAAGTGGTCAATACGGAGTACTACTTGGCCGTTTTAAAGCGTCTACGTGAAGCAATTCGTCGTAAAGGACTGGATTTATGGTCAGATAATTCATGGTTTTTTCATTACGATAATGCGGCGGCACATTCCAGCATGATTGTGTCTGATTTTTTATCAAACACGAAATTAAAATCATCGCTCAGCCACCGTATTCGCAAGATTTGATTCGCTGTGATATTTTCCTCTTTCTGAAACTCAAAAATTCGCTTCAGGGAACGCACCATGAGTCCATAGTCAATATCGCTGAATATACTTTTTGCGTCATAAACAAACAGCTGACAAACACACGCTAATGGAGATATGGCACTCAAATTTCACATCAAGAAAGGTTGTACCAATAAGGGCAAATAAAATTTAAAAATTTTTAAATTTTAGAAAAATATATATTTTTTGTGCAGGTAGCATTTCTCGAGAAAAAGTAAATGAAAGATAATATCCGAATTGGGTATTGACTAATTGGAAGTATATTCAAATTGTATAATAGCAAATCCATATCTCTACAAATATAGCAAAGAGTGTTTGTGCGTATCGACAAGGTGTGACAAACACAAAGTTTTAGTAAAAAATATTTGATCTGCTCTAGGGAAAAGTGAATTCGCGGCTCCCTAAAATGGGTCCATGCAGCTCCAACATGACTTGCACGGAACTAACCGCATATAGAAACAGATGTAAAAATCTCGTTTAGTTGCTCGGGAGAATTCAGAATCATTTCCAAATACACACACACACACACACACACACACACACACACACACACACACACACACACACACACACACACACACACACACATATATATATATATATATATATATATATATATATATTGTGAGGAAGGTCACAACGAACGACGGCCTCTGCCTCGGGTTCCTCAGAAGAAGGTGTGCGAATTAATTACTAATTGCTATTTTCTGCTCTTTCGAGGTACTGCCGAGTGAAGCTACAGCAAAAAGAGAGGAGCCATGACTACAAGCCCGAACCGATGCGCGTGCACATGTCCTAACGAGAGCGAAAAGCGTATGTCGCCGCCCCGCGAAAGAACGAGAGAAAGGAGAGGGAAAGGGGAAGACGCGTCGAGCAGAGAGACAGCACTGAACGTTCGACGGTCGAGTGATACAGAGTTTGGCGAGGTTTTCCCCGATTTGTTGAGCTAGTGACGATTATCTGGCCGTGTTGTATTAAGTTTTCGGTGTTTTGCCCGTTTTTCCGATAGCTCCACGAGTTTCAGAGAGGAAAATATAGACTAGAGACAAGCTCTTGGAGTGTGAGTGCAGTATTTGCGAGGACGAAGCGTGCCGTAGAATACCGCGACGCCGGCTACATAGTTGGCGGGCCGCCAAGCCCGTGCCATGAGGAAGAGGGAGGTGACAGCTAGAGCTAACTTGAGCCGATTACAACCAGCCCGAACGAGAGGAAGAGTACCCAACAGCGCCTTCCACCGACAGTCCGGTGACAGCAACGGTGAGTACCGACGGCAAGCGATCGCGTAATTGTAAGCCCGGGCCACGGACCGCGGCGCGACGGTGGCGTATACGTGAACGGGAGGACGTGCGCGCGCGGAATAGAAAGCTGTCCGAGAAGAAGAGTTGGTATACCAGTAACGACGATCGTGAGCTAGCGAGTGCGTGTGTGTGTGTGTGAGAGAGAGAGCCAGAATGCGTGTGCCGCGGGACGGTATGTGAGTGCGAGTGAGAGAAGTGGATAGCGAGATCGGGAGTGCGAGAGAGACGAAGTGTGAGACGCCTCGTGTCTGAGAGTGTGTGTGCACGATTCCGAGCGTACGCGAGAATGAGAGAGGTATGAATACGGTCGAAGTATTTGTACGGTCGTGTGAATAAAAAGGAAATTCTTACAGTGAATGATGCGTTCTCATTGATTGCCGCCCCCCCCCATTTTTTATTCTTTATTTAGTGTTGCCGCTCTATCAGCGGACCCCCTCGTGGAGAGAGGACCAGTCGTCGTCCGCCGGAGGACTCAGCAGGTAGGTGCTGAGAGTGCATTTGAAATATATATTCTGTGGCGGCGGCCAGGGCAAGGGCGGCAACGTTACAGTGACGCCCATCGTGCGGCAGCGCTGAACGGGGAGGACGGCAGTGCGCGGGAATGTCTTTTCGACTTAACCTATTCCGGCCACGTGACGCGGAAAGTCCGCCATTGTTGTGCGCGTGCGGGCCGAAGTGCGTCGTTGAGCAGACGCAACGTGAACCATGTGAGGCGATCACCGCCATTTGTCGAGCGCGCCGGCAGACCAATGAGGTGCGACGCGAACATCACAGTCGACGTTAGGCGACCGGCCGAGTTAGGCCGCGCTAGAGAGAGAGCGCGCCAGTAGTAGTGGCTAGGAGTAGGTTAGACAGCCTGCCGCTGGCCGCTCGAGAGACGAGCCGGCGTAGTAGTCACGTCCGAGTGGGTCGGACGTGGACTTAGAAAATTTTTCATCGACTCGCCCCGGAGACTAAGTGCCCGAGCCGTGGGACTATTTTATTAATTTTGAAAGATTTTGTTTTAACATTTAAAAACTTTTAATTAATTTGTTGTGTTTAATGATTATATTCAGAATGCAAAATATATAAAAAATATATATAAAATATATAATTTATAATATAGAAAATTATAATATAAAAATTATAAATATATTAATAAATATAATAATACAAATATTAATTATAACTTATATTTATAATATGAATATTTTCGAATCTAATAGATTTGAAATTTAATATTTAATAAATTATATGTACGTAATGTTTAAATAATATATAAAACTCAAATTAAATTGCTCAAATTACTGACGGGTGTTGGTATAGATTGCACTAAATACGCTTCATTTGGTCGGTCCGAGAGCAAATACAGGAAGTGCCCGATATATATTACCAATTTGTTTGTCACTTTAGCAAGATTAATTATTCGTGGGCCATTCATATAGTCTAGACGAGTGAGAAGAGAATTTTAAATTACTTTAATAGAAAAAGAAAATCACTTTACCATTACGTTCATAGATCGGACGCGGGTCAAGATGGAACGGTCAGGAGGTAACGTAACTCAATCTGAGCAATACCAGAGGTTGATGCGACAAATGCTCACCGGTGATAGAGATATGTGGCACAGACTATGAAACTTAAGAGCTGAGAGTCGAGAAAGTCTAGCAAATAGGCTACGAGAGCTACGCCTTAGCCCGAGAGGAGACGTACCGGTCTTAGCCGAGTTGCTGCTACGATATGCGTACAAAGCGCTCGGAACTCGAGAGGACGTACCGTGATACCCCGAATGGAATGAGAACACGGGAGATGATACAGCTGAGGAGATGCTGCCAGTCCTGAAAATATCTGCCATCGAGGAGGCAGAGGAGATGCCGCTATTAGGAGCAAGCGCGTTCACCACCATCGCGGAGGCCGTAAGCACATCAGCAGCTATGTTTGGTCGGACGGAGGTGACCACGACGATTACCACGTCATTCTCGACGGCATTCAGTGAAATGCCATTTACAAGGATCACCCGGCCTATCCTGTCAACGCTGACCGGAGCAGTCTCTGACATGTCGCAGAGAGATGGCCATAGAGGGTTATCACCATGGGTGCCATATCGAAGTAATGATGCATATTGGCCATCCGGATGGATATCGGCATACGGGCAAGACCCACGACCGACGGGATGGCAAACGAGTATAGCCCGCGGGACCCAGCTGCCGCGGATACCCAGGGAGATCCCTACGTCAGGAGGTACGGACCAGATGGTACGTTTGGTGCATCCGTCAGCCTCATAATATAATATAATGGAGCGTAGCCTCAGCTAGACCGGAAGTGTATTAGGGGGACACGGAAAGTGTAAGACGAGCCACGGAAACACCCGACAACGACAACCAACAAACAGAGGTACCTAGGACTAGCGGAACAACGAAACAGAAACAAAGAAATAGAAAAGAGAGTACGCCATCGAACGAGCCCGCGAGAACTAATAGGAAAGAAACCAAAACAGAGCGTAGACGAAAATGCAGGAAATTGAAAGGCAATGCGGCATACTCGAAAGGACGAGTGCATCAACGGCAGCATTCCGAATCACCATCCGGCTAACAATTCAGAGGCTATAGCTCGTCCGAGGAGTCCTCGGACAGCCAAAGCGAGGCATTTCGACCTGCAGACAGCAGCACTGATGAAAGTCAGACTGATGGAAGTCACTCAGAATGTAAGTCTGCACGAAGCCCGGTGAGAAAAAGACCGCAAGAAAGAAAGCAGCGATCACCTCAAACCGTACACAGCGATATACGAACACTGCAAAGCTAGAGAATAAAATTTTTAGGTGAATCCTATGATGACTCGAAGGAATACTTAGAGCAATTGATCGACTGCCAAAGAAGTTTTGGAATGTCGGAAGAAGTCCTGCTCAAAGCCATGCCATACACCTTACGTCGTGGAGCCCGAAGCTGGTTTAGGAGCATTCGAGATGAATTGCATATGTGGAGAGATTTCATATGTCGTATGCGGCACCAGTACGCGAAGCCACTGGATCGGGACGAACTGTGGAGCGAATTAAAAGTACAGGCCCAAGGTGATGGCGAAACCACCACGCAGTATCTGGCAAGGCTGAATATCATTTTTGGCCGATTCAAGAGGAAACCTTCGGTGCGGCGGCTTCTAAAAATAGTCTATCGCAATCTACGGCTAATATATAGGAAATATTTGAGATAAAAGGCGATATATACCCTGGATCACTTAGAGAAGTATGGTCGTAGATTCGAGAGGGAAATAGACTACGATAAAAGGTATACTCCGCCTCCACCGAAGGAAAAATGCCAGATACCGCAGGCCGTCTATCATGCACCAAAAGGTAGGTCAAAGAAATCGACGCCCCTGGACACCAAGAGCCAATCGTACAGTAACAGTTCGTCCGAGAGTGATACGGACCGAGGTCACAGCCGAACAGAGCGTCGAAGACGGCGGAAGAAATGGGATCGACAAATCGTCGCAGTCGATGAAAATAGGACCTCTACCAATAGCCCAAAGCAAGAGACTTGGGCAGAGATTGTGAAGAGTCGACCGTCGAACAATAACGTGCGAGAGATTCGCAAGAACCGATCAGATGGACGAGAGAATACACGTAGTGACCGGCGAATATAGCGCAAATTAGGCCAATGGCGCAATTTGAGAATGCGTCCGAGAGAAGACCTACGTCTATGCCGAAGGAGACAACGTTCACTGGTGTATGTTATACTTGTTACGTATCGGGGCACCGAGCGGCAGAATGCCCGCCTCGACAGTGCTTTATTTGTCACCAAGTCGAGCATAGTTCAGCACAGTACCGACGGAAGTCGTGGCCAAAGCAACAAATAATAGATGGAGAAACTTGTCAAGTCTGACAAGCGCGTGGTGTGACTTTTCAGACGTGTACGAACTATGCGGCAAGACGCTCGCAGTGGGAAAACAAGAGCGCGGGTAGGCTACGCAGTCCCCAGTCGCCTGCACGAAGTCAGGGACTTTTGGCGAACCAATAGATGAGAGAGTATCAAGCCAAGGGCGCAAAGGAGTTGACTCTACCTGAAGCGCCGGAGCTCGCGAATTTTATCCGGCCCGTGAGCGTGAAAACGTGGCTCAGCAACGACTGTCTATCAAGCGGACTGATAAGCTGATTGAACCACCTTCTGCAGTCCAGGAGCGGGGAGAGACTGTACATCATACAGTCGAAAGCAAAAGCCAAGAGTCGAATTACTGGGAAGAAGCTGGGCCTTCGTGGAGAGATTGCCCGAGAGCTGCGCAGCTGGTGAAAACGAGGGAGCTGCGTCGACTAGACGAGAGCAGCGAGTATGAGGAGGAAACTAGACCAGCGGAAATCAAGGAGACGACTAGCCCCACGCAGCCCGCAAGGGAAAAGGTAACCCGAAACTGGACGGAGAACTGACGCTATATTATAATATGCATTGGAGGAGAGATATGCGGTGCATTATTTGATCCAGGAGCTATGTGTACACTGTTTGGACCTGTACTGACAGCCAGATATAGAAATCGGCTAGAGAGGTCATGCACAACTGTAAAAGGAGCGACGGGAGACCGAGTAATAATAGCAGGAGAGATAAAGATGCGAATGGACATCGAAGGCCACAAGGATTATGTGATGGTAAGAGCACTTAACGCTCTCGACCACGATGTCATACTCGGCTTGGACTTCTGTTATGCGTGGGATATCAAAGCCAAGGTAGGCCGTGGATTATGGCGTGCCCGAGAAGGAGAGTCGAGAGAATTTGACCGGGGTGCTGACGATGAGAGAGCACAAATTATAGCCGAGTGTATTTTACAGGCATTTTAGAACTGAGGCCCGCAGAGCAACAAGAGATAGAGAGGCGAGTGGAGAATATACTCCACAGCCAACGAGAGAGCGGTATGACGAACCTCACTGAGTACCAGATCATCGTCGAGGACGAAACGGCGGTAAAGCACCATCCGAGGCGCATGTCACCGAAAATATGGCAGGTATTGCAGGAAGAGGTCGAGAGAATGTACCGAAAAGGTATTATTGAAAATTTCGCGAGTGACTGGTGTAGCGCGTCCGTGATCGTCAAGAAGTCAGATGGAAGTTATAGGTTCTCTATAGACTAGAGAGGCCTAAACAAACGGACGAAGAAGGTTGCCTATCTGATACCGATCATAGACGCAATTCTGAACAAACTACGGAAAGCCCGATATATCTAGACCATCGATTTGAAACAGGCGTATTTCCAAGTACCGATGGCCGAAAGCAGTAAACGTTACACCGCCTATGCCGTAACAGGCTCGGGGCTGTGGCAATTTAAGAGAATGCCATTCGGGCTAACGAACGCGTCGATGACATTTCAGCGACTCGTAGATGCGTTGTTCGGGCCCGAATACGAGCCTTGGGTGTTCGCGTACCTAGACGACATCATCGTCGTCACCGAGAGTTTTGAGGACCATATTAAGTATCTGGAAGCAGTACTACGGAAATTGCTTGATGCGGGACTGCAAATCAACCGCAAGAAGTATGAGTTTGGCTGCACTAGAGTCGCGTACTTGGGCTACGTTCTAGACCGAGAGGGGCTACGAAAAAACACGGAGAAGGTCATGCCCGTCTTGGAATATCCAGCACCCAAGAATAAGCGGCAGCTCCGACGATTCCTAGGTATGGTAGCGTGGTATGCCTGTTTCATCGAGCATGATTCGCAGATTAAAGTGCCACCGTGTAAGCTGCTGAAAAAGAATCAAGCGTGGATATGGGGCGAGGATCAGGAGGAGGCATTTCAGACATTGAAGACAGCCTTGAAACGAGCGCCTGTGATAGCGCGACCTGGTTTTGCTCGAGAGTTCACCATCCAGAGCGATGCGAGTGACTGCGATTGGGGCTGTGCTCACGCAAGAGTTCGAGAACAGAGAGCACCCCATCGTATACGTCAGCAGAGTATTAACATCCATGGAGAGAACTTATACGACGTCCGAGAAGGAGTGCTTAGCACTCATCTGGGCTATCAAGAAACTGCGTCCGTACCTTGAAGGTTACCATTTTAGGCCATAATGGATCACAGCGCTTTACGATATCTCCAGAACTTATGTGAGCCAATGGGACGCCTAGTGAGATGGGATTAGAGATGCAACAATGGAGCTTCCAAACACTTCATAGTAAAGGAGCCATGCATTACGTCCCTGATACTTTGTCACGAGGAGTAGGTGAAGAGGACGAGAATGCTGCGTTTGAGAAAATTGACGACTCCTAGTACCTGTAGAGAGTACATGAGGTGCAAAGTAACCCCAGCAAGTTCGTCAGCTGGAGGGTCGAGAATGGACTACTCTACAAGCACCGTAAAGATCGGCTACTTGATCCCATCGAATTCTCTGAGGAAGAATGGCGGTTCATGGTGCCGGTCGAAGCCCGGAGAAGAGTACTGGAGGACGCGCCTAGCATAGCCTCGTCAGAACATTTGGGAGTCGAGAATACTTATGATAGAGTAGCCCGCTAGTACTATTGGCCAGGAGTATGGCACGATGTCTACGAATACTTTGGCAGTTGTGAAGAGTGCCAGAGATATAAAGTGTCGCAGACTGGTCCGGTAGACTTAATCGGTCAGAGAATCGTAGAACGCCCGTGGGCAGTCGTGGCAGCAGATATGATAGAGTTCCCCAAGAGTAAAGGACAATACGCTATATCTTGTTCTTTCAAGACCTATTTACCCGATGTATTGAAATGAAGCTTCTCCGTACTGCGGACGGCAAGACAGTCGCACGAGCCTTGAAGGAGCTCATTCTCTTCTGGTGGGAAACTCCGGATTATCTGCTGACCGACAACGGGAAGGAGTTTGACAACAAAGTACTAAAGCAGGTACTAGAGGAATACGGTGTAAGGCACGTGATCACATCGCCATATCATCCTCAGGCGAATCCTGTTGAAAGGAGCAACCGGACACTGAAGACAATGATCGCTACGTTCGTCGGAAGCGATCATAAGAGCTGGGATCAGCACCTGCACGAACTGCGCCACGCCCTCAATACGGCGGGAAGGTCAAGCAGGAAGGTGACGCCGGCATTCCTGAATTACGGGAGACACCCCAGCCCGGTGAAGAGACTACGCCGAGAGGTAGAGACGGGAGGCCAGTTAGTGAAATTGAGCTCTGATATATGACAGAACCGCATGAAGGGCCTCGATGCTCTGCGCGACATCGTAGCACGCCATATCGACGAAGCCAAGGAGAAGCAAGCTCAACACTACAACAAAGGCCGACACGATATCAGATACGCCGTAGGCGACCTCGTACTGCGCCGAGTACGCATATTGTTGAACGCAGCGCAAGGATTTTCAGCGAAATTGGCACAAATTGGCGAACTTATTGCGCAAACTGCGGACGAAGGGGCGCTCCAGTATATGACTGCTCGCGATGCGCAGAGGTCTACCGCGTGCGAACGGAGGCGGACGAGACGCGACCCGTACGGGCGATTAGACAGCCCACCAGAGGATCTGAGAGGACCGAGGTACACCGAGAGAAGCCGGCTAATTCCCAAAGACCACGACAGGACCGTCGGCCGAAGAACAACGGACACTGCTGCGCAGCACCCGACACCTCCCAGCGTCACTGCGTAGTCGCCTGATGGCGGTTTGAACCGGGGTCAACCGGACCATAACAATGGTCCAAAGGCGATGGCTGATCGAAGCGTGGCGAGAATTGGACGACCTGCCGACGGAGGGGCAGCGCGTCATGATGGCGGCCAGCCTAGCGGAACGTTTGGCGCAGCCCAGAAGAGAGGAAAGAGAAGAACACGAAATAGACCGAGAGTAGAAACCGAATAGAGCGAATAAATCGCCTTGCCCGAGAGAGAAAGAAGGTAAGGACCAAATGACGTAGGGGTTGTATTTGGGACGCGTACGATTGGGTAAAATAGTTAATAGTAAATTGGGTAAGATAGTTAATAGTAAATTAGTTCACTTAGAGTAGGAACGAAAAAAAATTATATAATTATAATTATAAAAGCCACGACTACAAGCCCGAACCGATGCGCGCGCACGCGTCGTAACGAGAGCGAAAAGCGTATGCCACCGCGTCGCGAAAGAACGAGAGAAAGGAGAGGGCCCGGCGAAGAGACGGGGAAGGGGAAGATGCGCCGAGCAGAGAGACAGCACTGCACGTTCGACGGTCGAGTGATACAGAGTTTGGCGAGGTTTTCCCCGATTTGTTGAGCTAGTGACGATTATCTGGCCGTGTTGTGTTAAGTTTTCGGTGTTTTGCCCGTTATTCCGACAGCTCCACGAGTTTCAGAGAGGAAAATATAGACTGGAGACAAGCTCTTGGAGTGTGAGTGCAGTATTTGCGAGGACGAAGCGTGCCGTAGAATATCGTGACGCCGGCTACATAGTTGGCGGGCCGCCAAGCCCGCGCCACGAGGAAGAGGGAGGTGACAGCTAGAGCTAACTTGAGCCGATTGCAACCAATCCGAACGAGAGGAAGAGTACCCAACAGCGCCTTCCACCGACAGTCAACTCCCAATGCTTCAGCAAGTTCTTCTTGACCGAACAATCATTTCCAAGCGTTTGAAAGCCATGGGAATGATCGAAAAGCAAGGAAATTGGGTGCCGTACGAACTGAAGCTGAGAGACGTCGAACGGCGTTTTTTCACTTGCGAACAGCTGCTTCAGCGACATAAAAGAAAGGGTTTTCTGCATCGTATCGTGACTGGCGATGAAAAGTGGATACGTTACGATAATCCGAAGCGAAGAAAATCCTGGGGACTACCCGGCCATGCATCATCATCGACGGCCAAGCCAAATATTCATGGCGCCAAGCTCATGCTCTGTATATGGTGGGACCAGCTAGGTGTGGTTTACTATAAGCTTCTGAAACCGAATGAAAGGATCACAGGCGAGGTCTATCGACGACAATTGATGCGTTTGAGCCGCGCACTGCGAGAAAAACGGCCACAATACTTCGACAGGCACGACAAAGTTATTTTGCAACATGACAATGCTCGCCCACATGTTGCACCGCCGGTGAAAACATACTTAGAAACGCTCAAATGGGAAGTCCTACACCACCCGCCATATAGTCCAGACGTTGCTCCGTCTGATTATCATCTCTTCAGATCGATGACGCATGGCCTGGCTGACCAGCACTTCCATTCCTACGAGGAAGCCAAAAAATGGGTGGAATGAAAGGCTCAAAATTTGAAAAAAAACGGGAAAGACTTATTCACATACCTGGTATATATTCTTGCACTTATATTTTAATAGTCATTATAATTATAACATTAATTTTTAATTCTTACTTAGCTATAAAATAGAGGTGTGGCCCTGCACGTACTCTCTTATACATTTATATTATCAATATATTCATTAGATTAGCCCAAAATTTCTTTCACATTTTCATTAATATTTAATAATTAATGCCGAAAAACTTTTAACTTTAACATACAACGAATGTTAAATTTTGAAATTATAAAAGTTTTTTTATTTTATTTTATTTTATTTTATTTTATTTTATTCGAAATTTATTCTAATACTCTCATTACGAAATATTATACAGAAAAACAAAACTAATTATAATATTAGAACTTCATTTTAAATCATTTTTTAAATTTTATTTTGTAATTCTTAGAGGTTTTCACTTACTTTAATGAATTGATAAAGATTTAAATTTTGATTTTTTTGAATTCGGCCTTAATTCGTTAAAACATCCAGTGATCCTTTTGTTTAACTGAGGAAATAATTTTTAGCCAAGTATTTATTATATGTAATAATTATTTGCATCCATGTGATTTATATTTATTCTAGAATCAATATTTATTCGTCAAAAAAAATAAGACACAAAATAAGTTACAAAAAAAATTGAAAAAAATATAAACGCAAAATTATCTATTTTAATAAGATTTACAACTTTTATTTTAAATATATGTATAAATTACATATATACATATATTTTTTTTATATATGTATGTATTTGGAAATGATTCTGAATTCTCCCGAGCACGTCCGAGCAACTAAGTGAGATTTTTGCATATTTTTTTGTTGAGATGGTTTGTTACGAACAAAACGAGAATAGATTTAAGAATTAGTGTCAACTCTAATAGTAAATCTCCACCTTTATAATTTCTAGCATTAAAGTATTTATTTATTGATTAAAATTCTGTTTATTATTATATAATAATTAGCTTCACGTAAAACGTCTCTACATTGTCTGCATTACAATTTAAAAATAAGATACTTTCATTATCACTGATAGATTTATCTATGTTTATAGTTTAATAAAGTAGAGCTATAAATTTAAACGTAATTTTATGATTTTCAATGTTAGAATTATTTAGTCTGATAATATATTAAACTAATGTATAGTAGTTTCTAAGAAGTTTAATAATATTGCTTTAACATTATATATATGGTTGAAAAAATACAAATACGAGGGTGGATTGATAAGTTTCTGGCCTGACCAAGAAAAACAACGTTTTTAAGAATTTTTTTTTATTTGTCAACATAATCTCCTACAATGCTGATACATTTCTCATAGCGGTGTTCTAGTCTAGTAATGCCATCTCTATGAACTGATTTGTCAAGCTCCTCAAAATACCCATTTACAGCTTCGATTACTTCTTCATTGTCTGCAAATCTCTTACAGCCAAGCCATTTTTTGAGATTAGGAAACAGATAATAATCACTCGGGGCTAAGTTTGGAGAGTAGGGAGAGTGCGGCATCAATTCAAATTTCAGATAGTTGATTGACTATTGCCACCGCAATGATTGACGTGTGCGCTGGTGCGTTATCGTGATGAAACAAGATTTTTTTTCCAGATGAGGTCGATTAACTTCCACTTCGTGGCTCAATCGTTGCAATAAGTCTACGTAGTATTTACCAGTGATAGTTTTACCCTTTTCAAGGTAATTAATGTATATAATACCTCTTGCATCCGAAAAAACAGTAGCCATAACCTTATTCGCCGAAAAAATTGTTTTTGCCCTCTTTGGAGTTGGTTCCCCTGGTCCAATCCACTGTTTAGACAGTTGTGTGGTTTCAGGAGCGTAGTGGTCAACGGTTACGAATCGACGCAAAAATTCGCTTGGATTACGCTTATACAACACCAAACTGGCGGTATGCGAATGCTCTTTTGAATCAATTTTTGGTCGACTGTTAGCAAATGCGGGACCCATCGTGCACAGAGCTTTTCAATATACAAATGTTGGTGCAAAATATTTATTACACGTTCATATGAATCTTATAGGTCTCAGCTATCTCACGCACTTTTAATCTGCGGTCTTTCAGCACTATTTACTGGATTTTTTCAATCATACCTGGAATTGTGACCTCAATGGGGCGTCCTGAGCGAGGCTCATCAGAGGTGCTCACACGACCCTTTATAAACTCGGAAACTCACTGCTTAACGCTTGAATATGATGGGAAGAATTTCCCCAGTGTTGAGTCCATCTCTTCTTTAATTTCCTTCGGCGTTCACCCCTTCAAATAAAAGTATTTGATGATAGCACGATTTTCCAGCTTTTCCATTTTTACGAAAAACACTGAGGCGTCTTATTCAGCGTGCTCTCAAACCTAAACTAATATGGCGATCGGACTGAAACTATAACTATAAGCTATCTAAGGATGGTACTATAGAACGCCACCTCAAGGTAGGCCTAGTGGCACCATCTCTTGATCAGGCCGGAAACTTATCAATCCACCCTCGTATAATAGAAAATAAATCCTTCAGTTTAAAGGTGTGACTGATATAGCAACACCTGAAAATATTTCATTCCAGTGTTCACTATTATCTAATAGTCCAAGAAATTGGCCAGTTGCTTGAAAAGTAGAATAAATAACATCATTAACATTTTATTTGGATTCAAATGAAGTTGGCCTAGGAAATGAGGCAGTAATATTCTCAAATGCAAATATTTAAATTCATTTGGATAAACCGTATAAACTCTACTAAAGGCATTTTCTTGTATAGTACCTATATATCCTTTGAAAGTATGTTCACGTTTTCTTTTAGAAAATTTCTTAATATTCCAAATATAATATGAATGTAATTCATGATCTCAAGAAAATAGGAAGAGTAATTTTTTTTAGTTTAAAGATCTTGTGAATATTTTCCTCAGTAGATTTAAGACGTTGGTAGTAAACAAGTAAATAGCAGAATTAATTATAGATCGATAGCTTTCGTGTATGGGAAAGTCAAAAATCTACACTCAGTCTCTGAAGTACATATGTATACAGAGTGTGTCGCAAAAGTTATAAAGCTATAATCCGTACACTACTTACGCAAACTTCATAAAACTTTGGCCACTAGTTACTACAACCGAAGATGAATCGAGATTACCAGGGCCCATGTAAATCAATGCTTCCAAATTGGCACCACAGCCTACTGTGGTAGGTGCCCGAACAAGGTCCGTCTGCGATGTCGATTGTCGGTAATTTCAGTGCACTGCTGAAAAATGTCCGAATAGAAAATAATAGAAATAACACATCTAAAGCAATAAAGGAGAAACGGCGGGCGCGAGTATAGACTGTTATTAAAGGCAGGGGCAATCTGACAGATAGGCACGAGACCGAAAAGGAGAAGTAGGGAAGTAAAGGACTGAGCGAAAGAGGAAACCACTACACGTATATACTTATACTAGCATCTCCCGTCTCGGCTATGTCGAAGATAATAATTTAACCAATTTCATAAACAATTCAATAATATCTCAGTAAAAGTACTCAATATGTACAATCTATATATCTATAAATAATTGACCGTAATTTATCTATCGTCGCTTCTGTATAAAAAGCTGCTTCAATGTAGCGTCCACTTCCAAAAGTTGATATTTTGCCGACAATTTTATAATTAATATATATATGCATATTAAATACGGCTTAGTTGGAGAAAATTGTACTTTCGAGTTCAACCGATAGAAAAAGATGTCCAAGTGACTCGAGACGACATTTTTGGAGAGTACTATGCTCGGATTATAGGAAATGTCTCGGACTATAGGAAATATATACATATATATATATATATATATATATATATATATGCATATTAAATACGGCTTAGTAGGAGAAAATTATACTTTCGAGTTCAACCGATAGAAAAAGATGTCCAAGTGACTTGAGACGACGTTTTCGGAGAGTACCATGCTCGGACTATAGGAAATGTCTCGGGACGACTGCTATAGAGAGTTTTGTGCTGGGCAGGTAGAATACAATGTCCAGGTATCCCGGGACGACACTCACGGGAGTGTGCGTGTTCGAATAATAGAATAC
This sequence comes from Sycobia sp. Sy_11, assembly GCA_018907035.1. Taxonomy (NCBI): domain Eukaryota; kingdom Metazoa; phylum Arthropoda; class Insecta; order Hymenoptera; family Epichrysomallidae; genus Sycobia; species Sycobia sp. Sy_11. The sequence goes on along the minus strand of JACCIC010000081.1, from coordinate 1,550,572 downwards.
GAATCTCTTCATAGAAGTCGTACTGACATACTTGGATTTGGTTTCCCACCAACTATACACGAAACTCCCTGTAGAAGTCGTTCCATAACATCTGGAAATCGTATTCTATGATCCGAATAAGTTACTCCCCGTAGAAGTTGTCCGACATACCTAGGCATCGTTTTCTACCGTCCGAACACAAAATTTCCAATAGAAGTTCTCCCGTCATACCTGGACCTCGCATTCTATCATCCAAACACACAACTGCCTACAGAAATCGTCTTGAGGCAACGGGATATCGTAATCCAGCGCCCGTACACGCCAATACAATATTTCTCAGTAGAAACCGTATTTAAAATGTGTATATATAATATGTACAATTAATATACATACAATATATATTACATATTGCGTATATTTTCATTTTTTCAATTAAATACCGTGAATTTTCTTAGTGATGCCAACTGAAATTCAAGCAAAATGTGGTGGTCTGCGCAGAGCATATTTTTTAAGCAGACGATAGATCTTGCATTTTTATGGAGAAGTGACGATATATTTATTTATATATACATTGTTTCGAGGTTGTTGGTAAAGAACCTTAATTTTGCCATCATTTCTTCTGTTCATAATTCACAATTCCGCAGTTAATAGAATGTATAAAATGAAATATATAACTTGTAGTCACAAACTATATTCAGTATGATTTGGCATACAGAACCATTTTATGAGAGAAGTAGAAAGAAAGATAGAGAGAGAGAGAGAGAGAGAGAGAAATGTTCCCACGTAAGAGAAAATAAAATTTACAAAAATCAAAAGATATCCATAAAGTGTGAGAGTAATGTCAGATACACCTGAAGAACAATAAAGGTAATATCGACTAACGTCACACCTTCTTTAGGATAAGAATCCCAAAGTTGGATATGAACATTCGTATGAACTGACCTGGTATTAATAGTTTAAGCGGACTTCTTTGAGTTGATGTTCGTGATTCAAGATACAGCAAAGTGGCCACTGGTGAAACTGATTGTTAAAACAATTATATTAATTTATTGATGAAAGTAAAATGATTTTCAATAAAAAACATAGCCTATGCCCTTCCCAAGATAATATAGAATCTATATGTCGAATTTCAGAACAATCGTTTCAGTAGTTCTTTCGTTTATCATGTACAAACAAAAACACGCTTTGTCTTTATAAATTAGTATGATGTGATATGATATGATATGATATGATATGATTTGATATGATATGATATGATATGATTTGATATGATATGATATGATATGATATGAAGTGTAATATATTTCCATAACTCTACTTTATCAGCACAATATAGATTTGAATTATTGTACTTCAAATAAAGTTGGTTGAAATGATAATATTGTTGAAATTAGAATATTAGAAATTAGAAATTAGAAAATTTTAAAAAGCTGCTTATTATCACTTAAAATGATTTCTGGAAAGAAATTTGAAATTGTTAAGACCATTGAATCCTTATAAATTAGTATACATATATATATATATATATATATATATATATAATATATATATATATATATATATATATATATATATATTATAATATATATATATATATATATATATATATATATATATATATATATATATAGGAAATGCGTGCATTAATTCTGTTCTCTATTTCCGCAAGTTCGGACACATTCCAACCGCTATCAAAATCCTCTCATTCTCTCTCTCTCTCTCTCTCTCTCCCTCTCTCTCTTTCTCTCTCTCTTTCTATATATATATACATATATATATATATATATATATATATACATATATACATACATTTATGGACAGATTAAATATTAATACTAATTATTGATATGCTTTTTACAAACACACACACACACACACACACACACACACACACACACACACACACACACACACACACACACACACACACACACACACACACACACATACACACACACACACACACACACACACACACACACACACACACACACACACACACACACACACACACACACACAGAACGGACAGCCAAAGATGCACATGAGTTGGCACGCATTGTTGAATCTAAGGTTGGCCATAGCGCATCCACTTCGGTCCTGAGTAATCTCATTACATTGGAGATTAAAGATATAGATGAGGTCACTTCAAAGGATGAAGTATTAGAGGCTCTGAGAACACACCTCGAGCTAAAGGAGACTAACCTACTAATTGCTCGTTCCTTGCGGCAAGCTTATGGGGGTACTCAGACGGCGGTGGTGTCTGTACCATATAGCCACGCAGCTGAGCTACTACGTGTAGGGCATGTTCGAATCGGATGGGTCAGCTGCAGAGTTCGAAAAAAAACAGAAATAAAGCGCTGCTTCAAGTGTTGGCAGATTGGCCATTTAGCGTCCGTGTGCTCGGGCCCTGACAGAACTAAACTTTGCAGGTACTGCGGTGGAAAAGACCATCTATCCAAGCTGTGTGTAAACGGGCCCTGTTGTTTACTCTGTAAATGTGAAGGAAAAAAGGAGATTAACCATCCAGCATACAGCTATAAGTGCCCGATTACCATGGAGTTTTTAAACAGACATAAAACATGAAAATACTCCAACTGAATACCAACCATTGCGTAGCAGCTCATGACCTGCTGAAACAGACAATAAAGGAGCTAAGAATAGACATTGATGTAATCTCCGAACCATATTGTGACAGGGTCAGACCACAGCGCTGGATAAGTGACACAAGCAATAGAGCTGCCCTCTGGATTGGTCAAAATAGGCAGGTACTAAAGCAGTCGAGTCATCGGAGCGAATTGATATCCTGGGCTAAAATACAAGAAATATACGTCTTTAGTGTATATGCTCCTCCAAGCTTGACGGACAAGCAGTTTGAAATCCTTGTAGCTAAATTAGTTGATGAAGCCATGGACAAGAAACCATTATTAATCGGTGGCGATTTTAACGCGTGGTCCACAGCCTGGGGAAGCGCTTCAACAAATAACAGAGGTAGTATGCTGCTTGATGGCCTTAATTCTCTTCAACTCCACGTGGTTAATAAGGGATCTGAATCCACTTTCATTAGGGGTGATAAACAATCAGTCATTGATGTAACATTCGCCAGTGATGACTTGATTCAGCGGATCCTTAATTGGAGAGTAAGCGACCTTTACACCCACAGTGATCACAGGGCGATCTTGTATGAGATTGAAGAGAAGAAAGTAAAGAACAAGTGCAATGAGTGGATGCCCACACGGAAATGGAACATCAGATCGCTAGACTGTGAAGTGTTCGTCACTATAATATCAGAAGACCGTTTAGAATATGGTGCACCAGGCCATCTGGCAAATGCACTCATGAAGCATATCTCTGAAGCATGTGATGTATCGATGACTAGGACTAAGAGCGGATTTAAACATCGTCAATCTGTCTACTGGTGGACAAATGAAATTGCAGAATTGCGCAAACAATGTCATCGCGCACGTAGACTTGCCCAGAGAGCCCGCACCCATCGTGATACGTTTAATAGTTTATTTAAAGAAGCACAGAGAGTGCTTGTCAAGGCGATTAAGGCAAGCAAGCGTCGATGCTGGCTTGAACTGTGGGCAGAGGCCAACAATGACTTATGGGGACGACCATACAAAACAGTCATGGCACGATTGAGTAGGGCACCAATACAACCCACTAGCACGGTATTGATTGATAAGATTGTTTCCGCTCTCTTTCCCAATGACATTCATGGGACTGTACTGCGCACGCAACACTCGGACGATATACCTCCTATAACAGAAATGGAACTACATAATGCTTACGCTAAGACTAGAGACAATGCTGCACCTAGCCCTGATGGTATCCCTAATGCGGCAGTTAAGTTGGCGATACAGAAGAATCCAGCTATATTTCTAAAAGTATATAATGCTTGTCTTCTTGAGGGTATTTTTCCTGATTGCTGGAAAACTCAAAGGTTAGTCCTGTTACCTAAGGGCAATAAGCCACTTGATGATCCTTCATCTACAGGCCATTGTGTATCCTCGACACGGTAGGTAAAATATTTGAAAAAATAATATGTAGCCGACTGGAAGCATTCACTGAAGGATTGCACGGCTTATCCTCACGCCAATTTGGATTTCGGAAATCAAAATCAACAGTCGATGCCATTAAACTGGTAGTGTGTACCGCAAGAAATGCAATCAGTGGTAAGAGATAGAAAGGTGGCACTAAACAGTATTGTGCCATTGTCGCTCTAGATGTCAAGAATGCCTTTAATTCAGCGCGCTGGTCTTCTATTATGAGTTCTCTTAAAGAGTTCGGAGTACCTGGTTATTTACAGAATGTCGTGGCCAGCTACTTTGAGAATAGGATAATATTATACCAAACGGATGAAGGCACTGTATCGCATAAGCTTACTGCGGGAGTCCCCCAGGGCTCAGTTATGGGACCTATATTGTGGAATATTATGTATGATGGCGTGTTGAGGATTCCACAACCGCCTGGTTCAATAACAGTAGGGTACGCCGACGATATCGCTCTAGTAGTGACGGCTAAGACCCTTGATGAACTTACTGAAAATGCCAATGAGGCAATCAGCAACATCAGTAGATGGATTAAGACGGTTGGTCTACAATTAGCGGAGCACAAGACAGAAGTAGTTCTTGTCAGCAGTCGTAAGAAGGTAGATAGTATTACTCTTAAAGTTGGTAGCTCCCGCATTAGTTCTGCGCCATCTTTACGATACTTGGGTGTCCAGCTTGATGCCAGGTTAAATTTCAAAGAACATCTAAAGATATCTGGCGAAAAAGCGCAACGAGTTTCAGCTGCCTTGTGTCGGCTCATGCCTAACATTGGTGGCCCACGTCCACCCCAGAGGAAACTATTAGCTTATGTTGTTAATTCTGTCAGCATGTATGCAGCACCAATCTGGCATCATGCATGCGGAATTAAATCGTATTGTGAGTTGGCCATTGCGACCCGTCGTCGCTCCTGTATACGTATTATTAGTGGTTACAGGACGGTATCCACCGACGCAGCTGAGGTACTTGCCGGAATTCTTCCTTTCGATTTAGCTGCAGATGAACTGGCTAGGCTGCATAACATATGTAAGGCCGCAGTGGATTCCCTACAAGGTGCTAAAAATGTGGAACGTCATCGTTCTATAGAAATATGGCAAAAACGATGGACCGATTCTAGCAAAGGCCGATGGACTTATCGTATCCTCCCAGACATACACAGATGGATCAACAGGAAACACGGGGAATTAGATTTCCACCTAACTCAGTTGTTGACTGGACATGGTTGTTTTAGGTCCTATTTCCACCGCTTTCACCTGGATAATAATGATCTCTGCCCCATCTGTCCGATTTTGGTCGAGGATGCTGAGCATATATTGGTGAGCTGTCCTCGTTTTAGAACACAACGTCAGCACTTGATGAACATCATCAATAAGCCAATAAGACCAGAGAGCATCCTATCAATAATGCTGGAATCTTCTGAAAACTGGAAGGCAGTAGCCAGTTTCGCAAAAGAGGTGATGACCAAACTTAGATATGCCGATAGAACTAGGCGAATGGCCCAGGATGAACGAGGCCAACTGATCCTATTTTAAGATACAGAGGACGAACACCGAACCCCTGATCACCTGTGTGGATGGGGGACGTAGGATAGTGTCATAAGAAGAGGAGTCGTATAGGCTTATAAACAGCCCCGCCGAAGTAATATTCCCGGATAGTTCCGGCGGGATGCTGGTTTCGAGAGGCCACTAGTGCAGAGCTTGCTCTGCCTACGCCTAATAAAAAAAAAAAAACACACACACACACACACACACGCACACGCACACGCACACGCACGCACATACACACACACACACACATAAAAGAAATAAATAGTGTAGTGTTTCTTTTCTTTACTTCGGCAGCCCATTCTCTCTCTTTGCGTGCCCGTATATATATATATATATATATATATATATATATATATATATATATATATATATAAACTAGCATTCCCGTCTCAGCTTCGCTCGAGATAGTAACATAATGGAGTTATCAAATAGTTAAATACTACTTATGTAAAAATACTCAATGTATAAAAATATATTATCAAGATAATTTTACCTATGATAATATTATCATGTATAATATTAAATATCTGCAGAAAAAAATAATGAAGCTTCAGGGCTCGCCGAAGCAATATCAGTGGTGTGGCTGTATCCATTTTAGTTCCAAGAAAATTCCCCTGCATTATTTTTCGGAATATTTATGATTTTTGGGGAACTAATTACGAATATCGTAACAGCTTTAGACGGAAATTGAATATTTATTTCTAAATCCATGCAAAGTGCATAAAAGGTCATGGTTTGTTCAATTTCTCTTAGAAAAGAAAAACAGTTGGAAACAATTTTAAACCATAATCACAGAGCTCATTAAAATACATATTTTTCATTCTATACAGTTTTCGGTGCAAATAATATTCCTCGACAAAGTTTAACTATTCCGTTTCGGAGACCCGTGAACGGTTCCCCACATATACTCAATACAGTTATCTTCGTAACATTTTTTTCGAGAAATACTGCTTGTAGAGACGAATTAAATAGAATAAAAAATATGTATTTTAGTGAAATGTACAGCGGTTTTTTAAAATATATTTTTGTATATTTTAATATTTCCCGAGATACGTCCAAAAGACTCTGTGTTTATAGTTTTTAATTTGAGAATTAAATTTACATCAAACGCTACTCTGAGAATTTTAATCAGCATCCAAAAACAATCGACTAGTCGATTATGTTCGTTTTTTGGAATTGCATCCATGATCTTTGTTATAGACTCACACATAGCAATTTTTATTGAAGCATGCTTGCTGCGAGCACGCATTTAGATTGCCGTATGATTGCATCAGCCTTGGAGCAAGGCTGTGTTATCAAAAAATCTTCGCGCCATTTACATTGCAGCGATCATACTACAAGCATGTACTATTAAAAAAATTTTTTTTTAAATTCGTGGTGAAACCATCGAAACGTATTACACTGTTATATTTTTTAATATATATATATATATATATATATATATATATATATATATATCAGGTATGTGAATAAGTCTTTCCCGTTTTTTTTCAAATTTTGAGCCTTTATTGTGAAAAAATGGTTACAAATGAATTATTGAAAGTATTGGCCATCGCTAGCTACAACTTTTTCCCATCTTTCTGGCAACATACGAATCCCGTTGCGAAAAAATTCGACCGGTTTGGCCTCTATCCAGTCATCCACCCATTTTTTGGCTTCCTCGTAGGAATGGAAGTGCTGGTCAGCCAGGCCATGCGTCATCGATCTGAAGAGATGGTAATCAGACGGAGCAACGTCTGGACTATACGGCGGGTGGGGTAGGACTTCCCATTTGAGCGTTTCTAAGTATGTTTTCACCGGCGGTTCAACATGTGGGCGAGCATTGTCATGTTGCAAAATAACTTTGTCGTGCCTGTCGGAGTATTATGGCCGTTTTTCTCGCAGTGCGCGGCTCAAACGCTTCAATTGTCGTCGATAGACCTCGCCTGTGATCCTTTCATTCGGTTTCAGAAGCTCATAGTAAACCACACCCAGCTGGTCCCACCATATACAGAGCATGAGCTTGGCGCCATGAATATTTGGCTTGGCCGTCGATGATGATGCATGGCCGGGTAGTCCCCATGATTTTCTTCGCTTCGGATTATCGTAACGTATCCACTTTTCATCGCCAGTCACGATACGATGCAGAAAACCCTTTCTTTTATGTCGCTGAAGCAGCTGTTCGCAAGTGAAAAAACGCCGTTCGACGTCTCTCAGCTTCAGTTCGTACGGCACCCAATTTCCTTGCTTTTCGATCATTCCCATGGCTTTCAAACGCTTGGAAATGGTTGTTCGGTCAACTCCCAATGCTTCAGCAAGTTCTTCTTGCGTTTGACAAGAATCTTCATCAAGCAAAGTCGCCAATTCTCGATCTTCAAAGATTTGCGGCCGCCCGGAACGCTCCTTGTCTTCCACGTCGAAATCACCGCTTTTGAAGCGTCGAAACCATCCGCGAACACTTGAATCATCGACACAACCTTTTCCATAAGCCTCCTGAAGCAATCGATGCGTCTCGGCAGCAGATTTCTTCAAATTGAACCAATAAAGTGAAACTTCCCGCAAATGACGTCGACTCGGCTCAAATTTCGACATTTTCACGATATCAAAAATTTATGATGCGAAAAAATTTTAACTAATGTGTTAGTATGGAATTGTTGACATATGAATAAGCTTTGATTATGACATATGTAACCATTGAATACTCGCACAGTATTGGTGGCGCCATCTCTTACAAAAAACGGGAAAGACTTATTCACACTCCTAATATATATAGGGGACGACGTATTGGACATATATGTATAAGGGCGTATTGGACACCCTTTTTTGATGCTCATTGAAAAAAATTCTGTATAATTTTTTAGATCAAAAACTACACCGATTAAAATTTGAATATCTAAAGATATATTTTCTAAAATTTTAATTTTTAATAACAATTATTTGTTTCAAAAGAATGAAAAATATGAAATTCATAAATCGGGGCATGACGGGGCACAAATGGTCATTCATCGAGACACGATAGGCACGAATGGTTCAGTGAAAAGACCAAATTTTTAATTGTATACTATCTTAATTTCCAAATGTAAATATTAATAAGTTGAAAACAGAAGAATAATAGAAATGTAATTATAATTATAAATCTTAATAAGAATGTTAATAATAAGAATCTCGGAATCTTCTATAACTATAAATAATTAACATTAAAATTTTGAACTGCAATAGCTGGATACGTTATTTCATATTCCGTATTATTGGGTATATTCGAATCAGAAAAATATTAAAAATATAAAAAAAACACACAATATATATTATTTTATACGAGAAAGAACATCTATGCAAGAGAAAAATTATCTAAAGAATGCAGACTTTTCAAAAAGTATTCACATGTTGTAGATGGAGATAACATTATAAAAATGTGAGCCAAACATGCCCCGCCTTTGGGTACCGATCATGCCCCGATCAACAACTTTTGCTAATTTGTCAATAACTGTATGTTTTGCAACAATATTAGAAAATTAAAAATATATGAATCCATAGAAAAAATCGTCAGCTTTCTAACGGTGTTCATTTCATATATTAAGTTGTCAAATATCTTCAATTCGCCTTTTGGCTATGTACAAAGCGCTACAGAGCTCGTATCTGGCAATACTATACATCATTTGAAAGGTCTTAACATAACGTCAAAAACGACGCTATGCATGATTAGTTTTGATATTGCGTTGAAAAGTTATAGACATGTAAACATGGAGTTCACTAACGCCAAAATTCGCGCTATTTTAAAGTTTTCCTTCGTCAAAGATAAATCCGCTAGAGAACTGTTTCGTGAGATTAATGATGTTTTGGGGGATGGCACGTTCTCACTTCGAACCGCAGAGGAATGGTTTGGACGATTCAGAGCTGTTGAAAACGACATCATGGATAAGCCAGCCGGCGGAGGATCTGTAACGACGAATACCGATCATATCAACGAATTTATGGAATGAGACTGGCATGTGGCATCTCGTGAGATCACCCAAGAGATAAGAGTTAGTCACCAGATCACTTTAAGCCATCTGCAGAAGGCTGGATACAAAAAAAGCTTGATGTTTGGCTGCCGTATGATTTGACGAAAAAAAAACCTTCTGGACCGAATCAACACCTGCGATGTGCTGCTGAAACGGTACGAACTCGACCCATTTTTGAAGCGGATGGTGACTGGCGATGAAAAATGGATCACATACGACAATATCAAATGAAAACGGTCGTGGTCCAAGGCCGATGGACCGTCCCAAACAGTGACCAAGCCGGGATTGGCGGATAGGAAGGTTTACTTGTGTGTTTGGTGGGATTGGAAGCGAATCATCCACTATGAGCTGCTCTCATATGGTCAGATGCTTAATTCTACCATCTACTGTGAACAACTGGACCGCTTGAAGCAGGTTATCGACAAATACGATCTACATTTGGGCAACAGGAAGGGTGTAGCGTTCCAGAACAAGGCTAGACGACACACTTCGTTAATGACTCGTCAGAAGCTACGGGAGGTCGGATGGGAGGTAGTATCCCATCCACCATATAGCCCGGAAATAGCGCCAAGTGATTACCACCTGTTCCTGTGCATCTCAAACGCCCTTGTGGTGGACTCAAAAGAGGTTTGTGAAAAGTGGCTGTCCGAGTTCATCGCAAATAAGGGAAGGTGTTTCTACGAAACGGGTATTATGAAGTTGCCGTTAAGATGGAAACAGATTATCGACCAAAACGGCGCATATTTGAAGTAAATCCGACCATTGCAACACTTTCTATAAAGCATTGAATGAAGAGTAAAATAGCGGAAAGGAGATATTTGACAACCTAATATTAAAAATGTAATTTTCTTGTTCAATTTGGTGCTTTGAAGGATAGCTACCAAAAAAATTTTGAGCACTTTTTTAAAATTTATTAATAACTGAATTAAAGTAATATAATTCATCAAAATTTTTTGATATACAAAAAATTTACATTATTCGTAACGATTTCATACATAGTTGAGTAATTAAAATTTATTTTAATTAATAAAAATTATATGCCAAACTGACCCAGCAACCCACGCATGCCACGCTTTACCCTATCTCTGTCTGTCTCTCTCTCCCTCTCTCTCTCTCTCTCTCTCTCTCTATATATATATATATATATATATATATATATATATATCCCATCTCGGCTTTGCCCAAGATATTAATTTAACCGATTTCATAAATAATTCAATAATATCTAAGCTTCGTTGGAGAAAATTGTACTTTCGAGTTTGAGCGGTAAAAAAAGATGTGCAAATGTCTCGAGACGACGTTTACAGAGAGTATCATCTTCGGACTGTAGGAAATATCTCGGGACGACTGCTATAGAGAGTTTTATATGGGGAAGGTAGAATACAATGTCCAGTTATCCCGGGACGACTCTTAATGATAGTGTGCGTGTTCGAATAATAGAATACTAATCTCTTCGTAGAAGTCGTACTGACATAGCTGGACATTGTTTCCCACCAATTATGTACGACACTCCCGGTAGAAGTCTTTCCAAATCATCTGGAAATCACATTTTATCATCCGAACACGAAACTCCCTGCAGAAGTTGTCACGACATACCTGAGCATCGTTTTCTACCAACTAAACACGATATTCTCCATAGAAATCGTCTCGTCATACCTGGACATAGTCTTCTACCGTTCGAACACGAAACTCCCCGTAGAAATTGTTCCATAACACCTGGAAATGGCATTCTATCATCCGAACACGAAACTCTCCGTAGAACTTGCATCCGACTTAGCTAAACATCGTTTCCTACCAACTAAACACGATAGTCCCCAGAAAGTTAGCATCGCTTCCTAATGAGTAATCACAATACTCCCCGTACTAGTCACTCGGAAAAACGTTGATATCGTATTTTACCGTCTTAACACGAATCTTTGCATAGAAGTTGATTTCCTCATATCTGGACGTCGTTTTCCATCAACTAAATACAATATTCCCCGTAGAAATCACCCAGAAACACCTGGACATCGCATTCTATCATCCGAACACACAAATGCCTATATAAACCGTCTTGAGGCAACGGGATATCGTAATCAACCGGCCGTACACGTAAATGCAATATTTTTCTCAGTAGAAACCGTATTTAAAATGTGTATATATAATATGTACAATTAATATATATACAATATATATATTACATATTGCGTATATTTTCATTTTTTCAATTAAATACCGTGAATATTTTCGTAGTGATGCCAACTGAAATTCAAGCAAAATGGGATGTCCAATAGCAACTTTTCTAAGAAGACGATGGACATTGCCTTTTGATTCAGAAGGTACGATATACATATATATATATATATATATCCATAGTTTCGACATTAGTAAAAAACCCTGTTTTGCCATCATTTCTTTTGGTCAAACTAAAAAAACATAATCTCTGTCACAATTTTGAAGTTAATATAAAGTATAAAAACAAAAATATAATTTATCGTCACAAACTATATTCAGTATGATTTGGCATACAGAACCAATTTATAAGAGAAGAAGAAAGAAAGACACGGAGAGAGAGAAAGAGAGAAAGAGAGGAGACAGATTTTCTCATATAAGAGAAAATAAAATTTACAAAAATCAAAAGGTATCCAGAAGGTGTGAGTGTAGTGTCAGATTAACCTCAAGAACAAAAAAGGTAATATCGACTAACGTCACACCTTCTTTAGGGTACGAATCCCGAAGTTGGATATGAACATTCGTATGAACTGACCTGGTATTAATAGTTTAAGCGGACTTCTTTGAGTTGATGTTCGTGATTCAAGATACAGCAAAGTGAAATGATTTTCAATAAAAAACATAGCCTATGCCCTTCCCAAGATAATATACAATTTATATGCCAAATTTCAGAATAATCGGTTCAGTAGTATTTTGGTTATCGTATACAAAGTAGAATGCACTTTGTCTTTATAAATTAGGATGATATGACGTATGATATGATATGATATGGTATGATTATGATATATATATACATAGAAAACTCTTTCCTTCTCTCTCCTTTAGGCTTGAAGAATGATATATATATATATATATATATATATATATATATATATATATATATATATAATTAATAAATAATTTATATAAATTGAGAAAAAAATGATTGATAGGTAAGCAATCAATGCATAAAATTGGCCAAAACAAGTATCTGTCAATCAGGAATTCACCACATCATTCAGATAATCAAACAAGAATTTTTTTATATTATTGATTATAACAATTAATGTTTCATTACCATATTTTGTTATAAAGTCTTGGATTTTCAGTGCCGATATAGAGAAAATGATTACTACACGCATTTCATATATATATATATATATATATATATATATATAGGTGCAGTGTTCTTTAACTAAAAACTGATGTTCAAATTTCGATCTCCTAATTTTGACGTATTGTAATGTGTGTGTGTGTGTGTGTGCGCGCGCGAGCACGCAAAAATAGTATTAATAATTAATCTGATATTTACTATATATATATATATATATATATATATATATATATATATATCCTTCAGTACTACCAGTGTACCTATTTTGATGTTTTCTACCTTCTGTATTTGCCATTTGCTTTTCACATTCAAGCCATTGATATATTCCTTGGACCAACGTTTCCAGAAATGCTGCTTTATAAACTGAATATGTTGCCATGTTGACAATAAATTGCGATTCACATGCGCAAGTTCTTGATCAAATAAGGTTGTAAGTATTACTCCGATGAGGAAATGGGAGAGTGAAAGTGCATTTAGGTCATTTGGATCCGTGGATAGTGGGGTGATAAAATGTGACTTTAGGACTGCCTCTATTTCATTTACATAAGTAAGTAATTCTTCATATGTGAATAATGCATTTCCGATTGTGCGATAAAAATGGCGCTTAAAGGAGTTGACAGCTACCTCCCACAAGCCACAGAAATGGAGGATCTTGGAGGAGAAGAATGCCAAGTTATTTTTAAATTTAAGGAAAAGGAAGCCATGTCATTATCATACTTTTTTGAACTAACAAAGTCACTCAACAATTGATTTCTTTAGTCGCGCCAATGAAATTAGTCGCGTTGTCACAATATATATTAACTGATTTCCCTCGTCTAGCAAAAACACGCCTCAGTGTCGCAATAAACGCATCTGTTGTCAAATCAGTCACTATTTCAATATGACATGCTTTGGTAGCGAAACAAACAAAATTGCCAAATATACTTTTAATTTAATTCGACTTCTGGATTTCTTTTCCTTTATAAAAAATGGTCCGCAATAATCTCTTCTTATATTCAGAAATGGACATGCTTGTATAATTCTATTACGCAATAGATTCCTCATTATATACTCGTATTTATCGGTTTTGCTCGAAAACATTTCACGTACCTTCTGAAAACACCTTTCACGGTGTTTATACCTGAAATTAGCCAATATTTTTCTCTGACAGAATAGAGCGTAGCTTGATTACTCCCGTATAGTAATTTTACATGCTATTTCTCTATAATAAAATACGTAATATGGTGTTTTTTGGGTAAAATAATCGAATGCTTTGCATCGAAAGAGAGCGCGTAATTTTTTAATCGGCCATCGACTCTAATCAGACCATCTCTATCGATGAACGAATTTAATTCGGGTAGTGTACTAGAATTTGACAAAATTTTATCTTCATTCAAACTATTTATCTCCACTTTAAATAATTCGGATTGCATTCATTTTAATATTATCTTCGTTCATTTATTTAATTCATCAACAGTTAAAACCTTTACCCTTTTTTCGCGACCTGGTTTACAACTATTTAAAAATCTCAGACAATACGCCATAACACGCACTAATTTGTTTATAGACGAATATTTATTTAGTATTTGAATGAAATTATTGCTATTGTCTAAAACATTTAAAACGATAGTTGCTTTTACGTCTGGCAGCTGTTCAATTAGATTATTAGGCCAACATTCAGATGATTGTTTTAACAAGTTGTGTGGGAGTTTGACCTCTGGACAAACAATCAGCTGGATTTTCCTTGGATGGTACTTGTCTCCAGTTTGCTCGGTTAGTCTGAGTTCAAATTTCCGAGACTCGGTTTGCCACGAATGTCTTCAATAAATGAGGTTGCATTTTTATCCATTGAAGCACGATGCTTGAATCCGACCATAAATAAATTTGATTGATATTTATACATAAAATAGACAGAACTGAATTTAATAATCTCGACAACAGTACTGCGACGCATAATTCTAATTTAGGGAGAGATATGGATTTAAGTGGCGTACTTCTACTCTTCGAGTACAATAAATTAATCATGACATTGTTGCGTTTGTCTATCGATTTTAAGTAAATGCATGCTCCATACGCTCTTTCGGAAGCATTGCAGAACCCGTGTATCTCGATTCTCTTCGCGTTTTTTATAATACCTTTTCTATTGAATTTGATTTTCTCAGGCAAAGGTAATTCAGTTTTTAAGTTGATCCAAGCTGTATGCATATCAACTGATACTGATTGATCCTACTTAGCATCATATTTCCATAGACTCTGCATGATAAGATTTGCGGAAACTATTGCTAGGCCTAACAATCCAATGGGATCGAAAAGTTGCGCGACGTTCGATAAAATTATGCGTTTCGTAACCTTTGAATCATCACGCCGCAGGATATTATATCTTATTTCATCGTCGACTGTATCCCAATTTATGCCTAACGTTTTTTGTTCGGTATCCATAGCTAAAAAATGTCAGTCATTTGACGTGTGTGTAAAATTTTTAATAATTTCGAGATTATTTGATGACCTTTTTCTGAAAGCAAACCCGGTGAACTTCAGTACATTAAGCAAATTGTCGCATAGTAATACTGCTTCCCTTAAACTATCCGTGCCTGTTAAAATATCATCGACTTAAAAATTTTGTTTAATAATCGTTGAGATTCTAACTCTATATCGTTTGCTAATTGGAATAAACTATGTATTGCTAAAAATGGAGCCGATGTTGTACCGTAAGTTACCGTATTGACACGACATACTCTCAAAGATTCGTGCGGAACCGAATAATTATAGAAAATATATCCTGTTGTATCGTAGGGCCTGACTTTAAACAATCATTTAAAGAAATACCGGTATTAGTTTTGGCTGACGCATTAAATACTACACGAACTTTCGTATTTTGATTCGAGAACTTTTGTACAGTATGATGCGGTAAAAAATAATTTCTTTCGGTAACATTGTTCGTAACATCAGTCATGTGCCCTAATAAATGAATATATTCTTGCATAAATTCATGATAT
This sequence comes from Sycobia sp. Sy_11, assembly GCA_018907035.1. NCBI lineage: Eukaryota > Metazoa > Arthropoda > Insecta > Hymenoptera > Epichrysomallidae > Sycobia > Sycobia sp. Sy_11. Next base: position 1,534,736 of record JACCIC010000081.1, on the reverse strand, counting down.
TCATTATACAAATTTCTGTCGCGTGAAAGTTTTCATTCTAGCGCATAAAACCGTCGACGCGCGCCTCCAAACGATTCGCCTAATTCTTCTATTTTACTATTAAAGGGTAAACGCACTATAAACCATCCCGTATCTGAATCGCGACGCGTAGTTTCGGTATAAAACTTCTCGATTTTCTGTTCTTCTTCGGATAAGAATTTTTCATTCCTTACTTCCTCAATTTCCCAAAATTTTGCCACTTCCTTATGGAGAGTATCTAGCGATAAAAAACACCCCTTTTTTATATTTGGTAATTTAATTCTACTACATACTCTTCCCGAAAGGATCCAACCTGGTTTTGTCTTTATAAGTTTTGCGTTCCGGCCTTCTATTTGTATTTGGTCTACGCATAACAAATCATAAAAAATTTCCACGTCGAGCAGTGCGTGTATTTCCCTTAATTTTGGTTTCATAATGAAGCATGCTATGATGTTTATTATTACATTTTTTGCAACCGTGCATTCTACATTATAGATTTAAATTTATTTATCGCGTTATTATTTTTTATACTGTTACTCGCGTTAGTAAATTTATTCGCAACGTTATTTACTTGAAATATGTATACTAATGAATTATAAGACAAGATACCGATTTTCTAAAAAAATCCAAGAATTTCTTCATCGTAGACATTGACGTACTGTTTACAGATTTTTCCCATTCTGTATGCGTTGACCTATCGAGCTTAGATGTAATTGCATAAATCAAAATCGCGTCCCGTTCATTTACCTGTTGTCCTAAATTTTACAGAGCTCTAAGATGTGTTTTTATATTGTCAGTTAGCTTCCTAATTTCACTCGCGGATTCTCTACCTATAATCAGTAATTGCATTAGTGTTTTCACTTCCTGTGTAGAAATTTATTCTCGAATCTAACTAGTATCAGATGAGTTTTCCTTATCAAATGTTCGGACCGAGAAGGGAAATCTAGGCTGATCCTAGTTCCGATTTGTCCCACTTTTAATGGCATTTTTAATAGGGAACGAGCTTAGATTTTTGTAGGTATACCAACCTAGAAACTAGACAAAATCTAGTCAGAAAATCTAGAAATTAAGCCAATAATAAATTATTCTAATTTTGTATCCTCGATTAAGTGAATAATTTTTTGACTCTTTAATATTTATTTATTTAAAATAAAAAAATATATTTACGTATTTAGGTGACCCATACCATTTAATTAGAATTCATAAATTATGTTCTATATGACTATTACGCATTACGATTTACAATAACAATTAATAATTATTAATATATTTTTTATACACTAATTATTGTAAATTTTAATGTTAAACACCTCTGCTGAACATATAATATTTTATTCGATGAAAAAAATTCCGACCTCCGCTGAGTATCGAACCCACGACCCTACGATTCGAAAGCTAACGCATTATTCACTATGCTAAAACACAATATGCGATTACTATACTATAGTTTGCATATGACTATAAAGCACTTAAGATAATATCATAATTTTATAAACACAAGATAAAACATACATAGGAAATCAATTTTTTAAATTCTTTCCCATGTTGGAAAGATCTGCGGGTGTTTATATACTATATATGTACACATACACGCGCGCGCGCACACACACACACACACACACACACACACACACATACACACATTTATTATATATATATATATAGAAATAATATCTAATTTTCGTACATATAAGCTCTTGATTAGAAAAGACGTCGTTCTTTCCAATATTAGAAAAAGTTGAGGAAATCTAACTAGAATCAAAATAGAAAGTCCAACCATTTCCTGAATTCTCCTACTTGGCAGATTCCGCCTAGAAAAAAGCTATTCTTTCTAAAATAGGGAGAAGTTAAGGAAATCTGACTAGATCCAAGATAGAAAGCCTGATAATTTCTTTAAGTTTTCTACTTGTAAAATTTTGACTAGTGAAAACACGTATTTCTTTCTAACATCAATAAATGATAAGGAAATCTGAATAAATTCGAGAAAGTAATAATTAATACATGACGATTATTAGATGATCGTAGGGAAATCAAACTCGGATCTGGCGAATATTACCTACACGAGGAAATCATCAGTAATACTGACTAGGATCTAGCCCGAACTAGGGATATATCGAGTATATTTCTGCACGGGTTGTTCCTGTAGGATAACTCGGGGATTATCAAAGCGCTCCTTTAACAACTCCCAAGCTATCTCATAATTTTCTGCTGAAGTTTCTAGCGAACGAAAAACTGCAGCAGCTTCATTAAGTAGCGAGGAGCGAAAATAATATAGTTTCTGAATGCTCGGAATATTCATATTGCTATGCACCATCTTGAAACTCAAACCATTTATCGAATGGTCCGTCAAAGGTTTTCAATTCGATTCGCGGTAGTTCAAAGCAATTCTGACCTGAATTCATTACGGCCGGCATGCCACTTCGTTGCTGACTATACTGATTTGACGAATTTATATTTTGCGGTGCGATTATAGCTTGCTGTATATTTAACAGATTATTCGCGCGGTAAATTTGTTCGTAGTATGAATTTTCAAATTCATACATTTCGCGATCACTCTCTTCATATAACGCTTCAATTTTTTGTTGAATGACTTCGAATTGTTCTAAAACATTTTCTAGTTTATTTAAACGCGAGCGTATTTGTGTATAATCATCTTGATTATTTTCATCATTTAAGAAATTTGCAAATCTCGTTAACTTTCCTTTAACGGAAGCTCGTTCCCTTTTTAATTGATTTATTTCGGTTTGAGACTCCATGATTATAACACGATTCACCAGTGTAAATGAAATATTAGCGCATGAATAAGGTAATGGAGATTCGACTTACTACTTAACTCGTACACAGGGCTAGTTAGCATTTAAGGTTCTGGTGGCTTGATAATTAGACTCAAACGAATTCTGCTTCAAAAAACGATATTGAACTCAATCTTGACTTAGAGACCTCCTGTTTTATCCTTATTTCTAGACCTTAAGTTAACCAAATACATTTATTTGGCTTCTCAAATTGATTGAACTCAGGTAACCTTCGTGATTGAACTCAGCTTAGTTTGCTAATGAAAACCCGCAGTTCTTCACCACGTGGAACCGAAAAAGGAGGGCGGTGATCGGATCAACGCAAGGATAATTGCTTTTTTATTTGCTTATATTTACATACAATGATGATCCTTACATTTATATTCAGTTATGCGGATTAGAACTTAACAATATCATTTAATATAAATACATTACATTACAGAGGTTTTTAAATGATTAAAATGTCCAATACACCATACTTGACTTATTTTCTACTTTTGTATAAAATAATTTTAAAGAGATAATATATTCCTTTGATAGATCAACTAACTATTTCGTTAAAACTAAAAGACAATAAGCACATTATAGTTATTTAGTTTATGTATAATGGTTAACTATGAAGTGAGTTAAATTTAATAATTATTTATTTTGCCTAAGAAATAATTCGTTGCAACAAGTAAATATTTAGTTGTTTTAAAGAAACATTATTTTGTGATTAGTAATTTTTTAACCGATATTTCATTTAGTCCCTTTTGCTAAATAGTCAATTAACTTTATTAATTGCTCTTTTTAAAAGCAAGAAACAAATTTTAAGATAAGAAATTTTTTTTTTATGTTTTTTAACGTTGCTCTATTTATGCTTCCAAATATTGGTGCTAATCAGCGACGGAGGTCTACGATGTGTTTATAAACAAAACACATGTAAATTATTAGCGGTGCTTGTGTCAATCGGCCGAGACCGGGATTTGAACTCGGATCACCAAGTTACTAGTCCTTCGCTCTAGCGATCGAGCCATCGTAGGCCTCAAAAAAAAAAAAAAAATTTATTTAAATTTAATTGCTTGTTGCTGCAATATGAGTTCAGTTATGAATACTAAACTATATACAAAATTTAACTGTAATGGCTTTGAACTAACTATAATTTAGTTAGATGTACTAAATATTATTTTTACTAAATCATTTAGTGAATTTTCTTCTTTCTTTATTGGTATCAATGAAATATTTATTTAAGTGAACTGAATATATTTTACTAATTCCTTTTACTAAATATTTCATAGAAGTAACTAATCTTTTTTTTCAATGTATTATACACGCTTTGTATGAAGTCACATTTTTCTTTAACAAACACATTTTCTTTACAGTCCATATACTAAGAATTATGTTTTTCAGCAATATTTCAGAAAGTAAACGATTTTTATTAATGCAATGCATTTATTAAAAATCTTCGCTGTATTACAATAGTTTATAATGAAAATAATTCATAATAAATTAAAAAAAATCAAATAAACAGTTAATTACTTATATACACATATGGGTCATTTTCATAATTTTAACGTCACAATACATCATTAACCTCTGCAAGTGGTTTAGAATATTAATGAAATAGACTGTAAAGATTTTTATTAGTTAAAAAAAGGATCGTATTTTTAAATGCTAAGACTACATCGTAAAATAATATTGATTTCGATTATATATTTAAAACCCTTAATATAGAATTATAATCGTATTTACGGTCATGTACTGACATATTGATAGCCATTGGCAGAGATAATAAGGAGAGATTGCCAATGCCATATACGAACGACTCGACGATTTTCGAGCTCCGGGAATGTGCGCCCTCAATAGGGCCAATTGCTACACTAATGAACTAACACGACGTCACAGCTGCGTCAACATAAATTAGTGTGTGCATTTACACACAGCTCGTGACGTAGGCAATAAATATATATAGATATAGCTTTGTGCTCTGTTCAATGCGACGTTGATGTTTTGTTTTAATCATACAGAGGCTAAGCCAAATAATATCTAATATGCGCACGAGCATCAGAAAGCAATTCAGACCCAAACTCCAATGCCGGCTTCATAATACAGAAGAATGTTTTAGTCTGCAAAAAATCAAGACTTCTTTCTTCTATTGTAGAAATTCAACTTGAGTGTTATGATTTTGTGCTAAAATGGATATTTCATAATTAGTTTAAAAAATTTATTTTTAATATTTTATGGTTATATAATATTGTAGGAACAAAAGGAGAAAATTCATTAATTGTTTCAAATATTAAAAATATAAATAACAATATAAACAAAAATTAAAAAGTTAAACAGTTATACGTTTTCTAAATTATAACTATAAGATATACAAAATTAGTAAATAAATAAGATTTATATTCTGTAACGTTTTGCAATAGGATAGAATTTGAAGTTTTGTATTTTCTACAATATGCATTATCAATAAAAAAATGCATAAGTATTTTAAATAATTGTAAGTTATGACACGAGCTTAAACATGTTTAAAAAAAATAGGAGTATGACGTAGATGTTAATGTTAAGTCGTTGATCAACCCATGTCTCTGATACTACATATTAAATATAATTCATAAATCAGATACATTATTCCTAGTTTTCTTCACATTCAAACAGCATAATTTTCATTTCTATTTATTTTAATCTACTCTTTATTGCTGCTTATTGACATTTTAAACAATTCGTGGAATTTCGATTTAACACAAAGGTTGGTCTAAGAATTAGAGTCATTTACTGTATAAACTAATAACGAAATTCTTCTGTTTGTTTATTATAAATATTACAGTGATTGTGGACATAACCTCACCTATGATGACATTATCTATTGAATAAATTGTTAAAAATACATTATCTGAATGACTCATGCATATTATAGAGTAATACAATAATTTATTTTATTCTGAAAATTATAGTATAAAATTTTAAAGAATATATATGAAATTGTTTATAATCTTAAATATATATTATTCAATATATGTAATTGAATACAGAGTTGTTTCGAAAGAATTGTCAGATTTTTATAAAAAACTGTTAAAAGTTCTACATAGATAGATTACGTATAGATTTTGAGTCGCTTGGTTACTAATATTAGAGAAACTGAAACCAAAAAAGGTTTTGGAATAAATTGAATAAAAAAATATAGATCATATCAAAATATAATACTTACTTTCCATGCAATTATTCTCTCAAAGAAAAAAAAAACTTGAAGACAATAACATCGATTGAAAAAGAAATTGCAGAAAAAAAATTTGGTGGAAAAAATTTGTGAGATAAAAAAAATTATAAAAATCAAACCAGTTAAAATAAAACATAAAATAATCCAGAAAAAAATTAATTAAAAAAATTAAATATCGATAGACTACTACTGTATAAAAAAACTGCTTATTATCTCTGTCTAAACTATACATTCTGTTATTTATGAGAATGCGAATAAAATGTACTTAGTCATTTGTTTTAATGGTCCATTGTTGTTAGTTGTAATTTCGTTATATAATTTAATTTTTTGAACTATTTAGGAATATTTACGAAAAATATTTTATATAAATATTGTTCTTATATACGAACGTTTGTTTTTCTTTTTCTACGGAAAGATTTACATATACAAATATTTTTAGTTTACTGTTTACAAATCTACCGATGTATTATTATTATTATATAATTATTATTAGTTCAAATAATAGTAATAAACGGCATTAATTAATAGAATAAAACTTATGTTTTATATAAAATTGTTTGGTTGATACATCTTTTAGAAATAAATTTTTTATATACTGTTGGTTCCGTTAACTATTTTAGAAACTACGATATTTAAAAACAACGTTCGGAGATCTTTTTGGATCTGCGAGTATCGCCAGACCACTTTGGAGTACAACAATCTGACAAAAGGAGTTTTTTATTACGTTTTGCATGAGGATACAGTCTTATAGCAAACACTGTTGGGGCATTTTCTGTACCCTATTATTGTGTTTTTGTCCTATTACTTGTGTTCTTCTATAAGCGTCTCTCTTCTTTGGTATTATTACAATACTATTAATGTATGTAATAAACTCGGCTACAGATCATAGTGTCAAGTTTGGACGGTCCAAGCAGATGTCTAAGTGTGTCGTGATGACTTCTACGGTGAGTTTCGTGTTTGGACGGTAGAACACAATGTCCAGGTGTGTCGAGATGACTTCTACAGAGAGTTTCGTGTTTGGACGGTAGAACACGATATTTAAATGTCTGTAGACGACTTTCACGAGGAGTTTCGTGCATTAATTGAAAATCAGATCTATCTAATATGTTTAAAGATGTTTGATATTAAAAAAAAGTTATAGTATAGTAAAATATTCTTCAATAATGTATAAAAAAGTTTTTAGTCTCTTTAAGATCATGCACTCCTTTGTAAAAATAACATATATGCTTCTAGTAATATTCATCTAGAAGTCTTTCTTTAATCCAGAAAGAAAAAATATATTATTTACGGCAGAAAACAAATGACATTTCAGAATATAAATATAGTAGAAATAACTCTCAAAAATTTGTGAAATCTCTTTAAAATTACATTCTACGATAGTATAAAATAAGGCAAGTATGGTGTATTCGAATTCCTTATCATTTGACTCTTTTGAATATAATACATTTATCAATCATATCATATCGTATCACATTATATCATATCATATCATATACTAATTTATAAGGACAAAGCGTGTTTTTGTTTGTACACGATAACCGAAAAAACTACTAAACCGATTGTTCTGAAATTTGACATATAGATTCTATATTATCTTGGGAAGGACATAGGCTATGTTTTTTATTGAAAATCATTTTACTTTCATCAATAAATTAAGTTAATGGTTTTAACAATCAGTTTCACCAGCGGCTACTAGGTGGCTTCTTGAATCAGGAACATCAACTCAAAGTAGTCGGCTTAAAGTATTAATACCAGGCCAGCTCAGACTAATGTTGATATCCAACTTTGAGATTCGTATCATAAAGAAGGTGTGACGTTAGTCGGTATGAACCTGTTTGTTTTTCAGGTTCATCTGACATTACTCTCACTTATATCTTTTGTTTTTTGTAAATTTGATTTTCTCTTATGTGGGAAAATATCTCTCTCTCTCTCTTTCTCCCTCTCCCTCTCCCTTTCTTTCTCCGTCTTCTCTTATAAAATGGTTTTGTATACCAAAACATACTGAACATAATTTGTAACGACAAATTATTCTATATTTTTGTTCTTATACCTTATGTTAACTTCAGAATTGAGAATAGACTATGTTTTTTTTTTTAATTTGAACAAAAGAAATGTTTGAAAATAAAGGTTCTTAACAAATATCTCGGAACTATGTATATATATATATATATATATATATATATATATATATATATATATATAAATAATACATCATCACTTCTGCATAAATAAAAAAGTAATATCAGCGTCGGCTTAAAAAATACGCTATTCGCATACCAACATTTTGCTTGAATTTCAGAATTTCAGGCAACACTACTAAAATATTCACGATATTTAATTGAAAAAACGGAAATATACGAAAAAAACAATATATATATATATATATATATATATATATATATTTATTTATTTATGTATATATATACATTTTAAATACGGTTTCTACTGAGAAATATTGTATTGGCGTGTACGGGCGGTTCAATACGATATCCCATTGACTCAGGACAATTTCTATTAGGAGTTTTGTGTTCAGATGATAGAATGCGATGTTCAGGTGTCTTTGGACAATTTATACGAGGAATTTCGTATTCGGACGATAAAAGACGATGTCCAGATATGACGGGACGACTTCTACGGGGAATTTCATGTTCGGATGGTAGAAAACGATGTCCAGGTATGACGGGACGACTTATATGAGGAATTTCGTGTTCGGACGATAGAAGACAATGTCCAGGTATAACAGGACGACTTCTACGGGGAATTTCCTGTTCGGACGGTGGAAGACGATGTCCCGGTATGACGGGACGACTTCTTGGGCATCTTTTTCAACCGCCCGAAACCAGAAGAACAATTTTCCCCATAGAAGCCGTGTGTAATGTAAATATATATGTGTATTAAATACGGCTATACATTCTGTATATACATACTGTATATACAGAAGCGACGATAGGTAAATTACGGTCAATTATTTATAGTAATATAGATTTTTATATATAGAGTACTTTTTACTTGACATTATTGAATTGTTTAATAAATCGGTGAAATTATTATCTCGGGGGAAGCAGAGACGGGGGTGCTAATATAATATATATAAATAAACCAATATAATGTACTATATTTATATATATAAATTAAATGTTTTCCCAATTAGACTTCTCAGTCAATTACACATAAATGTGCGATTCTTAGAAATGAAATTTTGACATAGTCATGTATATGTAAATATGTATGAGTACCAATTCGTCTAAGTTTCAGAATTCAGGTTAGCTTAACAGTTTTTGTCAAAAGTTTATTTTATTAAGTAAATAACAGAAAAACGTAAATATATATAGATTTTCTAAGAATTAAATGATATTTCAGGATTGTATTAAATTATTTCTAATTTAAGCAGCAGAAAGTATTGAAATCAATTTTTACATAGTCAAGTATATGTAAATATGTATGAATATCAATTCCTGTAAGATTCGAAATTATTACTTATTATTATTCAATAAATACTTTGCATATTAAAAATACACCCATGCACTCACTTATTTATAGCGTGAAAATACAGTACTTTGAAAATATAATTTAAAAATTATTTTAACATGTACTTGCGGGCCTGTTTTTGAAAAGCTTATGGTAATATAAATGGTTAAAAACTATTGAGGAATAGTATCTTTTACAGATAGCGCTTCGAAGGCGAGTTTGATTTATCTATATGCATCTGTATGTACGAGTAAAGAACCCTGTTTGTCCATCGTATCTTTTGTTCAAACTGAACAAAAAACATACAGCCTCTGCACTTCTGAAGATAATAAAAGCGTGTAAAAACAAAATCATAATTTATTGTCACAAATTATCTTTAGTATTATTTGGCATGCAATCATTTCATAAGAGAAGATGAAGAGAGAGAGAGAGAGAGAGAGAGAGAGAGAGAGAGAAAGAGAGAGAGGAGTGATAGAAAGAGTGAGAACAAGTGAGATTTTCCCACATAAGTGAAAACAAAATTTACAAAATTCAAAAGATATCCACAAGGTGTAGATGGTGTCAGATTAACCTGAAAAACAGCAAGGATAATGCTGACTAATCACATCTTCTTTAGGATAATAATCCCATAGTTAGATGTAATCATTCAAATGAATTGGCTTGGTATTAATACTTTAAGCTGACGACTCAGATAACAGCGCGTGCCAAGCGTACGCGCGCCTGCGTGGTTTGCCGTCCAGTTGTCTCAAATTTGCGCAAGCGTATTGCGAGGCAACAAAATAGAACTATTGCCGGCATCACATAAGCGAAAGTTGATTGACGAACGAGCAAAAATCTTCGGCTTTTGGCGCAATATATGCAAGAGAAATAATTCAAAATTTTTATGCAATAGAGTATGCACGTGCGTTCCATGTATTTTGATGGACTTTCCTTCTTCAATCAAACAATTATATTCATCGTCCCACTAATGGTATGTTTTACACACACACACGCGCGCGCGCGCGCACACACACACAGAAATTTATATTAATTAAAAATGTAAATACAGAATTTAAAAAAACACTGCTAATATTTATACTATTACATAATTGTTTTTCGAACGACGATTTTATATAAAAAAGTAACATATATTTATATTTTAAGGTTATAATATAAATTATCAGTGTATCATTTATAAGTGTTAGATTATTTTAGCCTTCTATAAATACTAAAGCAAAAAATATTTTAAACTAAATATTAGACAGTATCGTAAAAGGATGTAAACATATGAGTCCACTGGGTCTTATTACGATCTGCGTCTTTGCTGCCCTGCGTGGCAAATGATTTATGAGTTTATTGTTTAGATGCCTGATGTTTTTTATAAGTTTTAAGCTTCTAACAAAGGCTTGCAGAGTTTCAATTTCGAGTACTGTAGTTAGTCTTGTGTTGTCCTTTCGTTTGAACATACGCCTTTTCTTTCTTCGTTTGAAATAAAGTTCATGTTAAAAGATTATTTCGTGTATCTTTATTTTAATATTCCACCTACTATATTTAATATAAATTCAATAGGTTATCGGCTCAGATTTCGCAAGTAAACTTTCTCTGATTTTCTGGATTGTGTAATCTTTTAGTAAAATACTGTGTGAAATAGACAAAAGAAAAGTTTTTTTCTATTAAGTGAACAATGGAATCCGTTAAAACAAAAAGGAATATTAAGCCTTTTAACTACTCTATTTAATTACTCTACTCATTTTAATTACTCTCTCTCTCTCTCTCTCTCTCTCTCTCTCTCTCTCTCTCTCTCCAAATATCTTTCTGCCGAGCCGTAGATACGTTTATTTATTTTTATACCTCTGTCTTTCTTACCAGGACAGAATTATTGGGAAACGCGATACTATCGGTGAGACTAATTTGTGTGCCTCGGTACGTATTTTTTACTTGCGAGCTCGCGCTATTTCGGTCTCAACTCCCACGTCTTTTCTCTCCGGATCTTTTCCTTCACCCGAGCCTGTCATTACGAATTTTATATATATAAGCATCTCGTGTATAAAGTTACTTCCAATCATTTCTTCAACATGTCAGCTTTGGTATATTCATCGGCTCTTTACGGCCCTTTTACCCCCACTGCAAGAACGATTGATCACGCTAGCGACAAAAGACAGAAATATTCGAGGGAAAATGATATAGGAAAAAAATTATGCAATGCATACGAAAATTGTGCAAGGAATTAAAATGCAATTCTTCAATTCAGTTTACTTTCCGGCATTTATCATATTTAAACAGTAGCGATGCCATGATATAATTGGTCTTTCTATCATTTCTTCTTCTTGCTTTACTCGACAGTATACGTGAGTACCCGATTACCCTTTGGAAATTATTTTTCCTTTTGGAGCAGCTATTACAGGAATAATACACACGGATGGAACCGTTTGATTGCTCACAACGTAATCGCTACGATTCGATTAACTCAGGTGAGCCAAACGAAACTATTACTATTAGGTGTGGCTATAATAGACGATATAGTATGTACGTGTGCTCATGCCTGCATATATTCTATGTGTTTTATTTTTCCGGATTGAAAACGAAATATTAAACTTTTGAGACCTATACATAATATTGAATTTATTAGATGGATGATTTTTACCATTTTATGATTTGAAGTATCCTTGAAATATAATTTATGCAATATGAACGTTTTATCAATAAACATTGTCAAAATGTGTGCGAATGTAAAGGATTTTTTAATTATATTGCAGTGAATTGACATAGATCGCTTGTGTATTTTACGTTGACATTTTATCGGTATAAAACTACTTCCTGACTGCTAAGAAATATAAATAACATTGAAATACTGAAAAATGATGAATTTAGAAAATTTAGAGGAAACGATTTTAAACACTTTTGCTTCATCGCGATAAAATGATAATGTAACGCATCATCAATATTTTACTTAAACTTATATTACACACTAGGAAATAATACTATTCAATTAAGATTACTTTTCGATGACTCTTTTATCATTCTGATAAATAATCTTATCTTTTTGAACATTATATTCCACAATACATTATAGAATTACGCGTTTATATAGAAGTTCAATGCTGCATATTTTCTTAAATGAATTATTTGATTTACATCGTCGTTGGTTTTAAAATGTACTCAAATTAATTTATAGAATCCTATATAAGATTAGGCTTACTCCATAATTAATACTCGAAACTTACGTGAAATTTTATATATCAGATTATATAATAATAATTATTCATATTTGGTCAAAGCATTTATCGTTGATGCTTATATCTGCGAGTGTTCGTGAACGTAATATATGGTAAAAATTAGCAATAATGTTAAAAATAGCTTCACAAAGTAAATTTTAAGAATTTAATATGTACGCCGAGGTGTACGCAAAGAAGAATTTCAAAATTGCACAGAACTTGCAAAGATAAAATAAGATTGGAACAAATATGAGGTTTACTCTAAATAAAAATTCTTATAATCATAAATTTGTTTTTATTTTTCAGGAAATCTTTTATAACCATACTAATTGTAATTATTTTGGACTTATTAAAGTCTTTTGTTTTAATGAATTGCAGATGTTCAGATATAGGATTAAAATAATGCTAATCATATTACTATAAATTCATGTCACTTTTTCTGTACGGAAAATAGGATACGTCAAGTTTTAGTACTTTACATTTACGGAGTACGTTTCTAACCGAAAGGCACAATCGCCTATATTTTAGAGGGATCGCTACTTTTAAATTACAAAATAAAAAAACACTTGATAATATGTTATGAATATTATATATAAAACTTATCGTTTCTGCAATAAGTAGATATTATAATCTATAGTTTGAGAGCTTGAAGACTTATTTGAATCCACATGATTTGAAGTTACAGTAGGAAGTACGTACCAAATATACTGACTGAATACAAATTCCTGTGAAATCAATGGATCAAATGATTTCAAATTTCAGGATATTGTTCAACATTTCTTTTGAAACCAACAAAAGTAATTGGATTTAAGCAAATCTAAAAATTAATCAATAATTAAGGAAAAACCAGTAATATATTTCTTAAAAATTTTCTAAATGTGCATTTTGAAATTTCTCTGTTCATATCATAACAAATTTATTGAACAACAATATCTTCAGATTTGCTTGATATTATAGATATTTTCTATTATAGTTTCAAATCATGCGGATATAAATAAGACTTAAGCCCTTCAAATTATAACTCATAATGTCTCTTATCTTCTTGTAAAAAGATCAGTTTTATATATAATATTTATAACATATTTACAGTATTTTTTTATTTTGTAATATAAACTTGGTGTGTGTTTTTAAGTATTGTTCATTTGAGAAGACATCGCGGTTTCTTAGTACATTCCAATTGCTAATTAGTTTAAACACTTTTTTGCAACTGGTCCTTCTCGACTAACAACTTTAATCAATAATGCAGTAAGACTATAAAATGTCCAGTTTTTTACGAATGTAGACAATTGGATTGTTGGTTAAGTACTTCTAGCATATGAATCAATAAAAAAAACGAAGATCAAGACAAAGTTGCAGCGCTGCTTTTTTCTCCGAAGAACGATGCGCCGCGACGCGTATTGCATCAGGGGCACTCACCTTGCGAATGTGTCACGACGGATACTTTTATGTATTTTTACACATGCACTACGCACACACATGAATTTTACGAAAATTGCTTTTATTTTATGGATTTTCTACTGTTCTGGCAACTCTTAGAACTGAAACCCAGAATGAATAAACGTGTACTATTCCGAGCGAATGAAACTTCAGTAATATATAACATGTAACTCTAAGGCGTAGTACACGCAGCTATAACACTCACGTGCATGGAACAGCTCGATTCGACGCGCGCGCACAAGCTATATTTCTTCGATGAAGTTCTCCGTCCTCCGATAATAATAATAATCATAATAATAACAACAATAATAATTAAAGTTTTTGTTTTCCAAGTTGGGAGGGGGTTATTTGCCGACTGGCAGTAAGAGCTACGAGACAGAGTCAAGGCGTGCCCGAGGGAGTTGATCTGCTTGGATCGTGCAAGTTTCCAACGGAACTGATGGAAGAGTTCGAGCTGAAGAGATAGAAAGGGAGAGTGAGTTATAGAGAGAGAGAGAGAGAGAGAGAGAGAGAGATAGAGAGAGAGAGAGATAGAGAGAGAGAGAGAGAGAGAGAGAGAAATATTGCGTCTCCACGTCGAACCTGGGAAAGTGGAGAGGATTATTCGGAGACAACGGTCGTCTTGAACACTGCAAAACACGAAATATTGCAAGCAAACACCGTCGCGCATGCTGCTGCTGGACTGAGCCAACATGGCGAACTCGCCTGCCGCCGCCACCACCGCAGTTACCATCGGTGGCGGCGGTAGAAGCGGTATCGAGCGCCCCTACCACTCCGAACACGTCGCACTGTGTAGCATCGCGTGAGCCCCAGCGCCACCTCCGCAGCGTGCGTCACTCTGATGCTCCGCGCAGCCCTTGCTATAAAGAGCACAGATTGCAGTGCAGTACTCTACTCCACCCCCTATTCTTTCCCTCCATGCTACCGTTGCTCGGTATGCTTCAAAAAGGTGCTGATAATACGTGTTCTCAAAATAT
Source organism: Sycobia sp. Sy_11 (assembly GCA_018907035.1). Lineage (NCBI taxonomy): Eukaryota > Metazoa > Arthropoda > Insecta > Hymenoptera > Epichrysomallidae > Sycobia > Sycobia sp. Sy_11. The sequence continues at coordinate 1,519,654 of JACCIC010000081.1, read as the reverse complement.
CCGCCTGCTCCAGCCTCTCAAACGCACAACAAAAGTTTGAGATGTACAGAAAAATAGCGGGGAGGGAGTGGTAGTGACATTCAAGTTATATGAAAACGTCAAGGGAAATTAGAGGAGGGGACGATATTAAGAATAAATTCTCAGTACGAAGTGTGAGTGAAAAATTCAGACAAACAGTTAAAGTAATTAACGTATAGATTATGATACATATTGAATTTTTATTAAATATAGTAGGTGGAATGTTAAAATAAAGATACACGAAATAATCTTTTAACATGAACTTTATTTCAAACGAGGAAAGAAAAGATGTCTGTTCAAACGAAAGGACAACGCAAGACTAACTACAGTACTCGATAAAGAAAACTCTGCAAGCCCTTGTGAGATGCTTAAAACCTATATAAAAATATCAGGCATCTCAACAAGAAACTCATAAATCATTTGCCACGCAGGGCAGCTAAGACGCAGATCGTAATAAGACCGAGCGGACACATATGTTTACATCCTTTTACGATACTCTCCAATATTTAGTTTCAAGTATTTTTTGCTTTATTATTTATAGAAGGCTAAATAAATAATAAAAATAAATAATCTAACAAAACAAATAATGTAGAAATTTTCTATAATTGCAATATACGTATCAAAGATTTATCGTTCTTAAATTCAAGATTATAATTAGTTTTGGCATTAACAAAGACCAAGAATTTTCATAAAAATATACTTGACAATTAACATTTATAAGTGAATAAAATAAAACTCTCGTATCAAATCTATCATCTGCGCGCGCACAGATAGATATAAAATAAATAAACACGAAACTAAATACTGAATCTAGTGTAAAAAAGTGTATGTATGTTCAATTTGAGTGGATTTATACAAATGAAGAATTTTAATTTTCAGCAAATAGAATGAAAGGATCGTATTCCAGATCCATTGTTAATTGAAGCCGATCCGTACTCTTTTGCTTCACCTTTCGAAGAATTTCTAAGGATATATTTAGAGAACAGACAGGTCAATTAATTCAACAAATGTATAAATACAACTTTAATGTAATAGTAGTATAGACATGAAATAGAGAGACAAAGGAAGAAAGAGATAGATAGATAGATAGAGAGAGAGAGAGAGAGAGAGAGAGAGAGAGAGAGAGAGAGAGAGAGAGAAAGAGAGAAGATTATATATCAAAAACATATAAACTAAAAATAATATAATATTCTGTGGAGTATATATAATTGAAAACAACTTAAGTAATAACGTAATTGTATATACTGCAATGAATTAACACACGAATGTGACCACTGGAAAAACAGTTCTGTGATCCACAATATACATTTAATATATTATAAGCCAATCATTGTTGATAAATGCATTTTAATTTAGTTCGCAATAATAAAGGTATAGGGAGAGAATAAAATGTCAAATGCACATCTACAAACATAAAAAAATAAAAAACTATAAACCTACAAGTGAACATGGCCTGATATATATATATATATATATATATATATATATATATATATATATATATATATATATATATAAACGTTGAATGATGACAAGAGTCTTAAATTAGAAAAAAAAATTCCAAAAATGCGTTTCCTGCTCTAAAAATAAATCAGTACATTTTTCACTAACTTCCTTAGTAACTCCTCAGTGAATTTTCACTGTTAAATCAATAAACTTTCGCACATGCGCAGTTCATTAAATACCTTATAGGAATATACGTACACGAGAGTTGCCTTTAGCACAGTCTAGCAAGCTGTAGTTGAATGAACCAAGCAGAATTGTTCGAACACTTAATATACGTTACACCGTGACATACTTAATTATTGTTGATCACGAATCAGAAGACAATTCGCATTCCAAATATTTTTTAGTATTTTGTCAAGAATTTAAGCTGAATGACAATATTATTTTTTAAATACATATAATATTAATATTTCAAGTTTCTTTATATAAGTAAGTAATAAAGAATAACTGGAACTAGAAGAAATGTTTCCGTTTATATATTTGTAGTTAAAAAAAGTATGGTTAAACTTATAATAATCATTTATAGATATAAGTAATGAAGGATATTTATGCAGAAATCTTCACAATCACTATAGAAAAACTGAATTTTACGCTTACAATTCTTGGGTTATCAAAAGAAATTATATTAATATTAGAATTCCTCATCTTGGCTTCGCCTAAATTAATAGTTTCACCGATTTATTAAAATAATAATATAACTATGTAAATAGACCATCCGAATATGATACTACCCGTAGAAGTCGTCCCGAAACAGCTGAACATCATTTCCTATCGACTAAACATGATACTCCCTGTAGATGCCATTCCGACACACCTACACATCATATTCTACCGCCTAAATACGCAAATCCCCATAAAATTCGTCCAGAGATACCTGAACATCGCCTCCTATCATCAAAACACTAAACTCGCCCTAGAAGACGTCGCCTGGCAACTGGACATCTTATTCTACTATCCGAACACAAAATACCCTAGAGAAGTCGAACAGACACTTGGGCATTGTCTTCTATCGTCCAAACACTAAACTTCTTGCAGAAGTCGCTTCGATATATCTTGGCATCGTTTCCTACCGACTAAAGACAAAACTTCCCGTCGATGTCTTTTCGAGACAGCTGAACATCTTAGGTTACCATCTAAACACGAAACTCCCCGTAGAAATCGTCCTGAGATACCGTGATATCGTATTCCACCGGCCGAAGACGAAACTAAAATATCTCCCCATAGAAGCCGCATTTAATATATATATATATATTGTGACGGTTTACAAGGCGGACGCGCCGACCTGCCCGGGCGAAGACGACGCGCGCACCGTCGTCCAATCAAGAAGCATTATGGCGCTCGTGCGCGCCCGCGCCGTCGCGGACTGTACTCAATACCATCACCCGCCCTTTACCTCAGCGTGCTCCCATACTTACGTGTCTTGCTAACCGTATCTAACAACGTGACTCGAAAAAGTTCGGTAACAAGGAATGATGTTGATTGTATCAGTGCTACCTAAAATGAAATCGAAGACCCTTTGAGTGGCGACACAAAAATTTCAGTTTATTTATAATTAAAAAAGTTCGATGTAGTTATAATTATATAATTGAACTTCGCAATAAACTTGAAAGAGGGCATAGAAATGTAGTGGAAGATTGAGACTGCACTTTAATTTTTAAGTTATAATTAATGTTATAAATTTTTGTCGCGTTATGACTACGTCTTCGTAGCCTCGTGAACGATGATAATTTTTAAAGTTAAAAATTAATTTTATTTGTAACAGCATACTTGCGAAATACCCCAATCATTTGAAAAAAAGAGAAAACATAATTATAACAAATAAATTAAAAAAAAGTGTATAAAAATAATCTTATGATAGGGTTAAGGAGTGCAATTTGTAGTATTTTTTTCGGAACAATGAATGTATATTAAACAATAAGTGTTCGATGTAGAATTGTTAGTAAATACGTTAAATTTCAGAAGGTTAAATTTAGTTTAATAAAGACGGACTAGTATTTATTTATTTTATGAACAGTAGAGAACTGATTTTTTTTTTATATAAAGCAGATTTGTAGTTGGTGCTGCTGGTATTTACACCTGGTGCCGCCCGATCGCCGTCGTCCACCGTCGCCGTATCCCCCCTTTTACCTAAATTCGCTTCAACCGTTGAAAGAGGAGACAGGAAAGACAAAAGAATACGTGAGGAGTAGTAGAACGGGCTCAGTGGAAAGAAGAGAGTGGGAATGCCCGGGTTTGCTTTACTGTTTGTGTGCCGAAAATAATATGGATAGTGACAGACGGACAACGATAGATAGATAGAAAGAGTGTGAAGAGAAGCAATGGAGTATAAGAAAGAAAGGAAAACAGGAGAGGCGTAGAGATAGAGAAAGACACGGAACGCAGAAAAAAACGAGAGAATTGGCGAGAGAGCGAAGATCTGGTGGTGAATAAAGAGAAGAGAGAAAAGGATGAGAGAAATAAAAAGGGAGAGCAGAATAGCAAGTGAGTGAAGAGATGAGTGGAAGAAGCAAGGGGAAGAATAGAGAGAGAGAAACAGAGCGAGGAGCAGAGGAGAAAAGAAACGGGCGATCAGGGAGGAGACGGCATCATCTCCGATATTGGAGCCTCGACACACCTCCAACCCTCCCGCCATTCCATCATCCGACCCCGGATATACCCATGATCGTCCACCGAGGAATAGAGTGATAGATGCGCGTGGCGAGACATAATGCGGATTCGATTCCGCGATGATCCCCGGTGAGTGCGACGGGCCTGCGGCGACGGTTGTTTGGTGGTGTCGGAAGCAGGATTCACGCGTCGGCTGTATCAATCTTGAATAAGTGAACCGCCTATATTGGTATTAAAACAAAAAAAAACAAAACAAAAAATGTTTACATAAATGTGAATTTAATTTCAACGATCATCCAAACAAAAAAAGAAATTTGTAAAATAAGTTTCCAATAATGATCTTATTTCCATATTTTTACGTTTGAATGAAACTCATAAAATTAGTTGTTAAAACTTTTTGGAGATTACTCTGTAACTACAAATTTTGAGTACAGGATGGAAGATGCTACGTTGTAGATATTAGGAGACGAACTGAGTTTCCGACCATTTTTTAACGAAAAAGGAACATTTATGATTGAAAATGGATACACGTTAGCTTAATCAAAATATTTTCCGTCATTTTCTTCTACTTTTTTCCATCTTTCTGGCAAGATGGCGATACCGTGGCGAAAGAACGATGGCAGTTTCAAGGCGATGCAATCATCCACCAAATTCTCTCACTTCTTGAACATATCGGAACTGCGTATCAACAAGGTCGTACTGCATTGATCTTAATAGGTGGTAATAAGAAGGCGCTATGTCTGGCGAGTACGCTGAGTGTAGGAACACTACCCATTCGAGTTCCAACAGGGTGTTTTTAACGGCTTTCGCAACATGTAGCAGAGCGTTGTCATGTAAGAGAATGGCTTTGCGCCTATTGCTCGCGATTGCTGATCTATTTTCGATCAATTTCTGTTGCAAATCATTGAGTTGACGTTTGTATACCTCGGCAGTGGCGGTTTCATTTGGTTTTAGCAGCTCGTAGTACAGCACATCCTATTATTCCCACCAAGTGCACATCAATCCCTTTTGGCTGTGGATATTCCATTTTAGTGTTGATGTGGACGATCGGCCTGGATCCTCCCATGACTTGTTGCACTTAGGATTGTCGTAGTAGATTTACTTTTCATCACCAGTTTCAATACGCTACAAAAAACTCTTCTTTTTTGCCTGACAAGTAAAGACAGTGCGATATTGTATCGATTCGTAATGGCACTTTCGGTCCAATCGTGTGTCATTCATTTTCCTTCTTTATGAATCTTTATGAGTACAAACTTATTAGCGCGTTTTTTCTGTGTTTGAACTGAATTTTCGTTTTGAGTTTTCGTCCAATATTGCTTGCATTCACTACCTTGAAACTTTATCGATTGTCCAGAACGTTTTTTAATATTAACATTGGTATCTTCACTTCTAAACCGCTGAAACTACTCTTTAAACGTTGTAAGCGAGGGAACTTGTTCACCATGTTCAGCATTCTTGAAGCAATCGATAAGCTTCTGCTATACTTTTTTCAAATCAAAATAGTGCAAAAGGACATGTCGAAAAAACGATTTATCACAATTTATTTTTTACTGATCAAAAAATTATAACGCTTACAGAAATGATGGCATCTGTTAATTGCATTTTATTGGTAAATGTCAAAACTAAAAAATAAATACCAGATCCGATACATCTAAGTTTTCGCACTACTTATATCGCCATCTAAACATAAAGGCCGGAAACTAAGTTCGCCTCCTAATACTTCCTGCAATACCATTTTTTATTTTAATAGCGACAAGCGAGTTTGAATAAAAATAAGAGAAACTCATTTAGTCACCGGTTATCTAAAGGATGCGTAGAAAGTAATTAATCTGGATAATCAAAAAAAAAGAGAACAAAATTTTATATTACCTTCATCATAGTGTGTAAGTTTACACACACATACACACACACACACACACACACACACATACACATACCTAAAATAACTCTCGGATCAAGTACAGAAATGAACTAAGACACACTTGAGATAGAATTACAAACTCATTAACTCGGTAAATGTGACGTGTGAACGTAACACTTTTAAGTTGATGTGCGACGAAGAAAATGTGTCACATGCAGTTGAGAAGTGGCTGCTTACGCGTCCTTTGATAAGAACATTGACGGTTTTGAGACCGGTTTACGCTGATCTTGAATTACGCGCCATTTGAAATAATAGATATATGCGTTATCTCTGCTGGAGACCTGAATAAATTTTCTATGAATCTCACATTTTTGTTATTAGAATTTTGTGTATGCATACTAACTAAAAGGGGAAGCTGAACTATCTCATGGAATATGAAGTTTTTAAGTAGAAAGATCCACGACACATTAGTACCAAGAATCGCTGAGATTACGAAGATGCTTTACAGAACTCCTAGGAGTTTCAAAGCGTAGTAGAATTCGAAAAAAATATCATCATCGCTTCAGAAGTCAAAGGGGTGAGAAAAATAAAAACAGATCGGGTAAGTGCTAATACTATAGGAGGTTTGGAAATCATTCAATCAGGTGCCATTTATCGTGCTCAAGGAAGTCGAAAAATGAGGAAAATCGGCAGTGAATCAATATTAAAAGAGGACTCCATAAAATTGTACTTCATACCGCCCGGTTCGCTTCCTTTTGGCGGCTTATGGGAGGCTGCTATCAAGGTATTTAAACATCATACGCTTTGAATAGTAGAGAACACGTTAATCACATATCAGGTTTTACATAGAATAAAGACTCAAATTGAAGCTATTATAAACTGACGACCTCTGACTCCCTTATAATCAGAACCTAATGGTTTACAAGCCCTTACTCCGTCCCACTACTTAATCGGTAACCCGTTAACAGATATATTAGATTACGATTACAGTAATATAACGACCGGTCGTTTGTCTATTTAGCAACATACACAGCAGCTAAATCATCACTTCTGAAAAAGGTGGAGTAAGGAATATCTTCACCAACAAAATGTCCGTGCAAAATGGAATACGGAGCTACGGATAACATAAAAGTAGTCATGGTCGTAATAGTGCACGAGGACAATTGTCCAACCTTTCGATGGAAGCTCGCTCGTGAGATTAATATTCATTCTGGTGAAGACGGAGTAACACGAGTAGCAACAGTAAAGACTGCAACTGGCAAACATAAACGAAGCGTCAAGAAGCTGTCTCCATTGCTCATTGAATACAATTAATTAATATTTATTGACTGTAAAACTGTATCTTATCTTTATAACCATGTAAATTCTAACATGGGATGAAGAATTCTAATTTATAAGAATCCATATTGTAAAAAAAATGTTCTATTTCACATATGTCATGTACTTTACAGACGTAGTCAAATACAATTTCCTTTTTTATAAGGAGTATGGTATATTATACTTCATCATCCTATTAGACCTAGTCTCTAGAATGAAACAGGTTTATATGAATGAAAATGATTTTTTTATACAGTATAGCTAGTTTCAGGGGGCATCTCTAGTCTTTTTGTATAAATTTTGAAGATTTTTTTCTTGCAGTCAACTTTATTATCACACTACAATTTTTTTATATTAAAAAAATACATATTGAAGTTTGCAAAAAAATTTTGTTTTTTCATTTTTATCCAATATGGCCCAGATATGCCTGCCACAACGAAGCTTGCTTTTTTTTGGCTGACATCATATCTTAACACAGGAAGCTCTAAAATGAAAAATTCAAAAAGCATATCAAAGTATAAAAAAGTGGCTATAGCCCGTACTATAATTATGAATATTCGATTACATTGGAGCACTTTTTTCAACAACATAACCTCAAAAAATATGCCGAAAATTAGAAAAGCCCGCCATTTTGTTTTTATTTTACTTAAACTTCTTGATTTTAGTATGGACTATAGCCACTTTCTCATACTTTAATATGCTTTTTGAATTTTTCATTTCAGAGCTTCCTGTGTAGAGATATGATGTCAGCCAAGAAAAAGCAAGCTTCGTTGTGGCAGCGATATCTGGGCCATATTAGATGAAAAATGAAAAAAAAATTTTTTTTGCAGACTTCAATATGTATTTTTTTAATATAAAAAAAATTATAGTGTGATAATAAAGTTTACTGCAAGAAAAAAATCTTGAACATTTATGCAAAAAGACTAGAGATGCCCCCTTAAGTACTAGCACAGATTTCATTCCCTAATCAAAATATATAAAAAGCCTTTTATTTTCTCAATATTAACTTGGACTAAGAATTTTTATCAAATGATATCTTGTTAATTAAATAATAAGGGTAAGAAAAACATTTTACTCACTTAGAAAATAAATAAAATTTCAGAAATATATTATATTTTTCGAAAGGATAGACAAGAATATATTAAAATCATTTTATACAAAGTCAGGTATATGCAAAAAATAAAAAATTTGTTGTATTAAGTCTGATATATTCAAGTTATACAAGTCAAGTAATAAAAATAATGTTTTCATAAATTGTATAATGAATTAGTACTATATGCATATTGACCAGATTAAATTTACCGGAATATATTTAAACAAAAAATTTAAAACAAAAATTATTGAGCTCATCAAAATACATATTTTTTAATCTAAACGCTTTTTCGATGCAAACAATAGTTCTGGATAAAATTTCAATAATTCCGTTTTGAAATCCATAATGGTTTCTCTTATATACTTTTTTTTTATGTTATTTAACGTTGCTCTATTTATGTTTCCATATATCTGTGCTAATCAGCGACGGAAGTCTACAATGTGTTTGTAAATAAAGCACATGTAAATTATTACAGCGTGCCTGTGTCCATTGGCCGAGACCGGGATTTGAACTCGGATCACCAAGTTATTAGTCCTTCGGTCTAGCAATCGAGCCATAGTAGGCCTCTCGTATATACTTAATACATGTACCTGCGAACATTTTCCTCGAGAAATGCTGTACGTAGAGAATAAATACATAGAGTTAAAAAATTTCCGAAATATGTTCGAAAGACTGTTTTATGATTTTTCCATGAAAATGCCATTTCCGGTAAAATCCATTATTATTGTAATCCACACCCCAAAAAATACAAGAATGGACAAATCAAAGCTAGTCGCCTGTCGGAAGTCTAGTCACGATCTCTGTAAAATGGCGAGCTGTCCTTGACGGATTCGCCCGCTGATTAATGCGATCTTCAGTTGTCTTTTTACAGGTTGTTAGGTTAAATAAAAAATGTGTTTATTTGAGCTAAGAGGGGAACTTGTCCTTTATTGCTCGGAGGAAAAACCTGCGAACAGGCATAAAAACCTCCAGAAAAAAGGGGGGGGGGAATTACAAATTATAAACGCAGACAAAAAAGAAGTACTAATCGATCGAAAGTATTAATCGATAACATAATTAATTAATCTAACAAATAAGTGCAATATGTAAATTAAGTATGAATTAAATATAAGAATAAACATATTATAAATTATAGCTTATAAAGAATAAACATATATAAATTTATCCATTTCTGCCGTTTTTGCAGTTCACTCAGGTACTTCAGATGCCATCGTCTCTAGAAGTGGTGGTGTGTCTTGGTGATCAAGCGCCAGGGTGACAAACGGTTATCTGGAATTAATAAATAATTAGTTTCCGGAAGCATTGTAAGCGGCCTACCTATGAAAAAATGTGCTGGTGTTAATGCTAACGGATCATTTGGATCAGATGAAAGTGAGCATATGGGTCTCGAATTTAATATAGCCTGTATTTCAGACGCTAGTGTATAAAATTCTTCGTAAGTAAATAAGCAACCCCCGACTAGTCTTCTTATATGATGCTCGAATGATTTCAAGGCCGCCTCCCATAACCCGCCAAAATATGGAGACAGAGGTGGAGTGAATTGCCAAGAAATCTTATTTTGAACTGCGAAATCGTATATTTTGCCGATCAACTCATTCGATTTTATCAATGCGTATAATTCTCTAGCTTATTATTTGCACCAACATAATTAGTTTCATCATCCAAATAAACGTGGGAAGGAATTCCTCTACGTGAAATAAATCGCTTGAATGCTGCCAAAAGGAATCTGTCGTTATGTCACTTACTATTTCGAAATGGACCACTGTAGTAGCCTTACAAATAAAAACGTAACCATATAATTTGATACACACGCGGTTACGATGCTTTTTCTCTTTGGCCGAAAATGGACCGAAAAAATCAGTTCCTGTATGCATAAATGACATAGCCTGTTCTATTTGCGATTGAGACAAATCTGCCATTTGATACTCGATTGGTTTCGCTTTAAATCTAATACATCGCACGCATTGACGAATAATTTTTCTGACCGGGTTTTTCCCATCTAATAGCCAAAAGTGATGTGTGATCGAGTATAAAGTGGATTTAATTCCCGCATCGAAGAGTTTCTCGTGCGTCTTGCGAATGATAAGGTCGGAGACGTGATACCGAGAAGGTAAAATAATGGGATGCTTATTATCGAACTCTAATTTGAATTTTTTAACCTGCCTCCTACACGCAGCAGGCCTTCATTGTCAACATAAGGATTAAGCGCGGCAAAAGTACGACCCTTTCTATTATCATCATCTTCTAATTGCTTGATCTCGTTCAAGAATTTACGTCTCTGAATGATTTTAAGTATGCGCTTTTCTGTTTCATTAAATTCTTGAATCGTAACAGCTCCTTTAAAAACGTTTTTTCGTAAAAATCGAAGACACAAAGACAGCACTCGTACCATATGCGAATTCGATGAAAATCTATCAAAAAGGTCTTCCGATTCTTCGAATTGAGTTGTAAGACAAATTATTTTTTTCAGTCCGGGCAAATCGATCTCAGGCAATCCTTCACTAACAGGCCAGTCTGAATCAGGTTGTCGAAGCCATGGAGGCCCAGTCACCCAGAGTTTATTCTTGGTAAAATCACCGGAAGTTGACCCCTGGACAGTGCGTCAGCCGGATTATGGTGTGTTCTAACATGCTTCCATATCACACCTGTACAATTTTGTTGTATCTCCGCCACTCGATTGGCTTCGAAAATCTTAAGCAGATTCGAAAATTTTGCTAGCCAATGCAAGACGATCAACGAGTCACACCAAAATACAACTTGATCTATGGGAAAACGAGATTCGTAGAAAGTTCCTTCAGCAATCGACCGAGCGTGAAAGCTCCGCAAAGCTCAAGTCGAGGAATGGATACTTGCTTCAGAGGATCTACGCGCGACTTCGCACAAAAGAGTCGCACCACAACATTTTCTTGTGTATCACAAGATCTTACATATAAGCACGCTCCGTAACCTATCTTACTAGCGTCACAGAAACCATACAATTAGATGTTCAACGGGTTTTCGATGAGAAGATGTCGCTCGAAACTGATGTTGTTAATAAGAGGAAGTTATCTGGTTAAAGCCATCCCAGAAGTATTCAGCTCAATGGCAAGAGATTCATTCCAATCAACCTTTGCCTCCCAACACCCTCGCATCAAGACTTTAGCATGTAGCACGATTGGTCCCAACAGCCCTAAAGGGTCGAAAATTTTAGCGACTTCGGAAGAAATAATGTGCTTTGTCGCTATAGTAGACATCGAATTTACTTTGTAAAATAGTCTATCGTCTTGAACGTTCCAAAAAATGCCTAGAGCACTTACATTAGATTTATCATCAATCGCGAAATTCCAATCTTTACAATCCTCATTTAAATCGTCGAGTGCTTGAGGATGATTCGACGTCCACTGACGAATATTAAATCCTCCTCTTTTCAGCAAGTTGATGAACTGATCGCGAATAGTTAAAATTTCCTCTAAAGAATTCGTCCCAGTTATTAAATCGTTTACGTATAGGTCTTGTTTTACAACTGTCGCCGCGATGGGAAAACTCTCACCTTCATCATTAGCTAGCTGCTCGATCGTGCCAATCGATAATTATGAAGCTGACGAAACAGGGAACGTAACAGTGTTCAATTGAAAGATTTGAATTCGATCCTTATCGTACCAAAATATATATTGATACTTTCGATCATCTGAATGCACTAGAATCTGTTGATATCTTTTCTCAATGTCGGGAGTGACAATATATTCAAACGTCCTAAATCTTAATAAATGAGCAAATAATTTTGGTTGGATAATGAGTCTGACCATAAGAGTATTATTTAAACTCATCCCTGTGTTTGCTTGAGCGAATGCGTCGAATACGACGTGAACCTTAGTTGTCGCGTTGGAAGATTTGATGACGGCTTGGTGGGGAACATAATAGCCGTTCGGTTCTTCTTCCCGCACGATCGACATGTGTCCCAATGCAAGATATTCGCACATGAGTCATTCCTATTTAATTCTTAAAGAGGGATCGGTGTTAAGCTTCCTTTGCAAGCTATAAAACCGTCTAATCGTGGCTAGTCGTGAATTTCCGAAATCCACATTGGTAGTTTTGAAGGGAAGTCGAACAACATACCTACCCGACTTATCTCGTGTGGTAAATTTCTTATAATGAATCTCGCAGTCATTATTTTCCGGCAACTTTGCATCCTTTGAACCGATATCATCAATCTCCCAAAATTCAGAAATTTGCAATGATAAATCAGCTAATTTACAATGTGCAATCTTGTTGGTGTGTGGACTTAATGAACCACCTACAATTACCCATCCTAACAGTGTTTTTTGCAGATGAATATCAGAGCCATCTTGAGACAATTTCTTTTGCCCAACACTAAGAAATGACAAGGTAGCGCCGGATCCGATTAGTAAATCGACGGGTCTAGGGATATGAAATTGATTATCGGACAGTTTTATATTATGCGGTAAATTCAAAGCATTTCGAAGAAAAACTTCCGAAGGAACTTTATCAGCGATCTTCTCAACGATTGGAGATGCAAGCGTTTTACGAAAATCACTATGAGTTGAAAAAAAGTTAAATCAATAGAACCCTTGGATATGTTACGCATACGCGCGATAGCGCCAATAGGCATAACGCAAGATTTGATCGGGATTTTCAACATGCGTGCGAAGCGTTCATTGCACTCGTTATTAGCTGGGAGTGAATGTTAGGTACGGTCGAATTAAGGGCTAGTCACGCATTACGTACATTATCCTGATCGTTCCTAGTTGCCACTCGGGAAGTAACATCCTTAGCATTCCCATTCCCGTGGCTGAGTTGCGTTTATGATCGTGAAGATCACCATGACGCTTTTTTCAAAATCTACAAGAGCGAAAAGAGCAATCACCTATGTGAGAACGGAGACATACCCTGCAAAAACCGAGGTTTTTTATCAACTTCCATTTTTCGTTTAGATCTAATTTTATAAACCGGTGGGATTAAAACAAACGATGTTTCATGCCGTTGCACAGCGTACATTCGGACGCTGTATCTGTAAGACATACTCGCACGCCTGCATCGCCTTTACAAATCTTCGACGCGATTATATCTCCATGAGAGAACGCATGCTTGACATTTTTTATGTCATTTTTTGCTCGAGCGGGCTTCCGTTCCAATGTCAGGGATCAGTAAGCTGTTTCCGTGATAAATTTATACGCATCACTCAATGCCGGATATTGATCTAAAGACAAAGTTTCTTCCCATTTAATTCTAACCTCGGTAGGTAGAACACGTTCTAAGTTGCATACTAAGAAAGGCGATTCTTGATTTATTCCTAAAGCTTGCAGAGAATTAATTCTTTGTTTCCAGTCATCCACGAGCTTCATTAAAATTTTTTGAGTCGGCTTAGAACAAACAGGTGTATCGGCGTTCAAATGCTTAGAAATTAGAATTCCTTTTCTTTTGTACGAGCTTTTCAGGAATTCCGATGCATTTCTATAATTCTCACACTAGCATCATAAATAGAGAGCTTTGCCAAGGCATCTCCCTTTAGAAAATTTTTCAAATACAAGAATTTCTGAAGATCAAAAATATTCTCACGCGGGTCTACGATAATTTCGAACGTATTCTTGAAGGAGAACCAAGCATCCAAATCTCCATCAAATTTAGGCAATTCCACTACAGGTAGTTTGATCTTTTTCATTTCGGTAATCTGCGATAATGAAGAAATCCCACTATTGTTATGAGGGGCGGATTCTCTTTCTACCGAGTTGACATGAGTAGTTAGTTCGTAATAGGTATCACTTAGCTCTTCAATTTCTAAAAACCTATCTTCGCTAGGCTCCAAATCCGTCAATTCATCATGCGTCTTCTCGTACGCTTCAAATAAACCTTTAACGCGAGCTAAACGCAACTTCGAATTCGTTTCGTCACACCTATCACTTTCCAAAAAATTGTTTAAGGAAGTTAACTGAACTTTAAGTGATGCTCACTTTCGCGCGCTCGCCTTAACACGGCTACTCATTTTTAAAATTTTTTATTTATTTTATTTTTTTTTTTGAAAACCGTTTGAAATTAATAAAATAGGAACAAAACGAATAATTAAATATAAAAGTACAAATAATTAAATGTGTAAATTGTTTAAGTAATTAAATATAATATAAATAATTAAATAGAAAAGTAAATAATTAAATATAAAGTACAAATAACTGAATTTGTAATGTTTAAGTAATTAAATATAATGTAAATAGATAATTCTAGAAATTCTCTAATTCGAATCTAAATTATTAATCATACAACGCACAAAATTCTGTTTAGCAAATACAAATTAAAAAAAAACAAACTATTTACTAAGGCTATGTCCCTGTATATATACAAAGCATCTATTCGCACAGTATACGATATAATATATAAATATTTCAATCCGGCAACACGTATAACGTGAATTTCAAGAGTATGAGACTAAGCTAGCTCGCACACGTTACCCAAAGAACCCGACGATTATTATTTATTGGGCGCAAATCGTCTTTTGTCAAATCGAAGGGCCTTCATTCTATTATCAAAGATAAGCAACCGTCGAAATATGGCAGAGCGGCGACGTGGAGGCGCGGCGACGCGGTGGCGCCGCGTCGTAATGTGATACGTAACCCGAGGTACTCACTTGTATAATTCTGTGATGTTATTAAATTATTAAACATAGTTCTAATATATATCGCAGATATAAATTATATTACTATAATATAATTATTCTATTATTATATTATTAATATCATTTTATCATCATACTATTGTTTTATTATTATATTATTCGACTATAACTTTATAACTTTTAAATCACAACTATTAAATTTTCTATTTAAACTTCATTCGATAAACTTAATTCTATTTCATAATAATAATAGAATTAAGAATAATAAATTTAATTTAATAATTAAATTCCGGGATATTCCTCTTTTTTCTATCAAGTACTATTTTTAAGTATTACTATGTTTGATATATTGATATTTAATCATGATATATTAAAAAATTTATATTTTCTCAATTTCTTTTTGTGCTGTACTGCTGGACGGTACCCTGAGACGACGGCCTTTTGCGATTCTCTCGCAATTACGAAGATGACAAATAATAGGAGGGATCACACCTCACAGGAGGCACCATATAAAATGGAGAGCTGTCCTTGACGGATTCGCCCGCTGATTACTGCGATCTTCAGTTATCTTTTCACAGGTTGTTAGATTAAATAAAAAAGACGTTTATCTGAGCTAAGAGGGAAACTTGTCCTTTATTTCTCGGAGGAAAAGCCTGCGAACAGGCATAAAAACCTCGAGCAAAAAGGAGGGGATTACAAATTATTAAACGCACATTGTATAAACGCAAACAAGAAAGAAGTACTAAAGCGATGAAGCTATTCAACACTTTTCACCGAGGTCGCACTAGATACCTTATACAGAAGGTCGTTATTACATTTTCGTGTTATACGAAAAGGGCAAGTAAATCAGGCTTGTATAGAAGCCATAAACCTTATACAGAATGTTGAGACTTTCGCGAGACGCGTCTCTCGTTGTGCAAATCACTCTCGATCAAAATCGCTCACGTATGACAATTACACTACGTATGACACGTCGTCAGCGAAATATACCTCACGATACACATATTCCTTAATATTATAGTGATTCGTACGACTGCGGTGTTAAGTAGCTATCGCGAGCCCTTCGATCACCTTGGCTGTACTCTAACTAACTCTATATACAAAATCTTAATCTAATCGCGCGCCCCCTTCTCCCTTGATCGCTGACCGCAATAGCCAGAGCTCGCTTGTGCCGCCGCCGTCGGTGAATCATCGCAATGAGATCGATTACGATGTACATGATCTCGCGTCGATCATACTCTTAATTCTACGGAACAATCTCCGTTATGATACCCACATATTCTTTGTGACGGCAGCAAGATTTTTTTAAACAGGCACTGTTAATAACAGTACATTGACTTTAATATAAATAGTGGATATTTCAATTTATAAATTAATTAAAATTTCAGTCAAATCATGAAAATTTACTACACTGTTATAAGTTTTACGATATAGAAGGTCTGTTTCAAAAGTTCAACGACTTCTAGAAAAGCAGTAAGAAATTATTTTTGCAAAATTCATTTATTTGCTTCAAAATAGTCTCCTACCAATTTAATACAAAGCTTAGCGCGTTCGAACAATATCTGAAATATATTTTATTTTTCGTTGAGCGGAATCGTCTTCATAATCGCGACCGTTGCCTTTCAGATGCCCTCGATGTTCCTGTAACACTTTCCTTTCATCGCCAAATACAATTTACGTCGTCTTTAAAACACCACAACTATTCATTACTTGTTGCATGAGATAAAAAACGATTACCATAAATTTATTGCATCATTTGATGTGTTTCGGTAAAATTTTTTTCGAGTTTAAACCAAAACTTGAGCTTAACTCTTTGTTCAATGCTCATTATCCGACCAACAAATAAAACACGTTGTCACTTAAAACGCTGGAACTTTGCTTCTATTCATCGAAAGGTCATGAAATTTCGGCAAAATGTAAATTGAAGATATCCCTTTTCAATGCGCACGGTTGGTGTCACTGGTTGAACCCATGTTTAAAAAATCTGGGAACTTTTCAAACAGACCTTTTATATATTTAATAGGTATTATATCTATTAAATATTTTGCTAGTCACATATGCTTAATATAACTAACAAACTGGAGCAAACCTCTAGGTAAACTAAATGTTACAGTGGATTAATTTATTTACTAATTGAAGGTCGTAAAATATATAAGATGTTTGAATTTTGTTACTAATGCTAATGCTATTATATTTAAGAATATGTCCAAAAAAATAAAGTATTCGCTAATGTGAATTTTATCAGAAATAAAATAAAAGGAAGTGTTCTTTGTGAGAAGTACATATTTAGTTATCTTCTATGCTTAAAATATTTTAAACTAAAAAAAGTGTACGTTATACTTGATTTGTATTAACTATATATTTATATATTTTTAATGAATAGATTTTTTCGACTTTATAAATAAAAAACTAAAATACAAAAGTGTTTAATCTATTATATATTATTTTATAATGTATATTTATTTAATAAAAATAATAAAATTAAACTTAACATTCAAATATTCTTCAAGGCCTTTGTCACCATTTAATTAATTTTTACGAATTCAATAAATCTAGAAAACTCTTTTAATTAGTTTAAACTTCTTCCAAAAGTTATTTGGTTTACTAATAAGTTTAAGTTAAAGTTAAAAGATGATGTTACCATTGGATCCCAGGCAGTAATGTCAGAACTCATCTATTATATTTGCAGGTTCTGTATCTGTTAACAACTTTCCAGCATTATATTTCAGCATTTCTTTGGATGCCATTTATTTTATTGAACAAAATCGTGGCAAGTATCCAATCGAATAAACGTCATTTGCCGGAAGCGCTGCTTCTATTCTTTAATATAAGGAAAAATCTATTGGTGAATCAATGTAGCGCGAGTGATTTAAATGGTTTAGAAGTAGCGATTTGGAAGTTGAAGACAAGGATTGCTCTAGAAAGCCGAAAAGATTTGAAGATTAGGAATGAAACGCTGTTCTAGGCGAGAATCTTTGTCAGATTTAAGAAGAACTTCTTGCCTCTGTGGACGTCATGCAATAAGCAGTTTCGCTGTTCTTGAAAGCATTGTGATTCATTCAAAAGGTTGGTAACTGACTGTTTTACGAATTAAAGCCGAAAGGTGTCAAACATTGATTTTATACATCTGAAATGTTGCTGCAGCGGTATAAAAATAAATCCTTTTTCCATCGTATTGTCACAGATGATGAAAAATGGATTTATTATGATAAGCCTAAAAATAGACAATCGTATACAAAGCCCGGCAAGTGCAACCAATTGACGCCGAAATAAAATATTCACGCAAATAAGGTAATGTTTTCATATGGTGGTATCAAAATGGTACGAACACTACAAATTGCTTGCGAGTGGTTAAAGCATAAAAGGACCTTTGAACTAAACCCAACTTATTTGTTTGAATTGAGCATTACAGGAAAAACAGCCAATATATAAGATGTGGCATGAGTCTGTCGTTTTTATCACAATAACACTCGATGATATGTTGCGGTTTCGGGGGGAAACTATTTGAAGAAGTGCATGGAAAATTTTGCCACGCCTGCCTTATACTTCACACTTGACCACATCAAACTACTACTTATTTTCATCAATGCAGAACGCTCTTACAGGAATACGTTTTCATAAATTACTACACAAACGTGAAAAATGTATAGCTTCCGATGGACGATAGTTTGAATAAAGAATATGTAACCATGATTTCATAATAAAATTTCAAATTTTGAAAAAAAAAATACTGGAAATTTACTTCTACACCCAATATTCGATTATGATTTATATATTTGTAACATCCTATATAATCATACTAGCATCCCTCGTCTTGGCTTCGTCTGAGATAATAATTTAACCGATTTCATAAACAATTCAATAATATATAAATAAAAAGTACTCTATATATAAAAATCTATATTAATATCAATAAATGACGATAATTTAACGATCGTCACTACTGTAGAACAAGTTGCTTCAATGTAGCGTCCGCTTCAAAAAGTTTATATTATGCTGATCATTTTATTACAATATATATATATATATATATATATATATATATATATATATATATATATATATGCATAGTTAATACGGCTACGATGCAGAAAATTGTACTTTGGAGTTCGAGCGGTATGTCCAAGTGTCTCGAGATGACGTTTACAGAGAGTATCACGTTCGGTGATGTGACATTACAGGAAATGTCTCGGGAGAACTGATACAGAGAGTTTTATATTGAGGAGGAAGAATATAATGTCCAGGTATCCCGGAACGACTCTTACTGGAAGTGTACGTGTTCGAATGATAGAATACGAATATCTTTATTCAAGTCGTACTCACATACCTGGACCTTGTTTCCCATCAATTATACACGACACTCTCCATAGAAGTCGTTCCAAATCATCTGGAAATTGCATTCTATCATCTGAACCCGAAACACCCCGTAGAAGTTGTTCCGACATACGTGAACATCGTTTCTTACCAAATAAACACGATAGTTCCCGTAGAAGTCGTCCCGAGAAAGCTAGCATCACTTCCTAACGACTAAGCACAAGACAATATAAATCTAGATATCGTATTTTACCGTCCCAAAAAGAATCTTCCCAAAGAATTTGATTTACTCATACGTGGACGTCGTTTTGTATCAGCTAAATATAATATTCCCCGTAGAAATCGCTCAGAGACACCTGTACCTCGCATTCTATTATCAGAACACACAACTGCCTATAGAAATCGTCTTGAGGCAACGGGGTATCGTAATCAACCGCCCGTACACGGCAATACAATATTTCTCAGTAGAAATTATATTTAAAATGTGTATATAAATATGTAGAATATAATATACATACTATATATATGATATCATATTATATTACGTTATATTATATTATATTATATTATATTATATTATATTATATTATATATATATATATATATATATATATATATATATATATATATATACTAATTTATAAAGACAAAGCGTGTTTTCGTTTGTACACGATAACCGAAAAAGCTACTAACCGAATGTTCTGAAATCTGAAATATAGATTCTATATTATCTTGGGAAGGATACAAGGCTGTTTTTATTGAAAATCATTTTACCTTTATCAATAAATGAAGTTAAGGTTTTCACAATCAGTTTCACGAGCAGACACTATATATGTATGTATGCATGTGTATAATACACACACACACACACACACACACACACACGCGCGCGCGCGCGCGTATATATAGTATGTGTATTATATTGTACATAATATATATACACATTTTAAATACGGTTTCTACTGAGAAATATAGTATTGGCATCTACGGGCGGTTGATTACGATATTCCGTTGCCTCGAGACGAATTCTATAGGCAATTGTAAGTTCGGATGATAGAATGCCATGTCTAGGTGTTGCTGAGCGATTTCTACGGTGAATATTGTATTTAGATGATAAAAACGACGTCCATGTATGAGGAAATTAACTTCTATGAGAAGATTCGTGTTGGGATGCTAAAATACGATATCTAGCTCTTTCCGAACGACTTCTACGAGGAATATTGTGTTGAGTCGTGAGGAAGCGACGCTAGCTTTCTCAGGACGACTTCTATTGGGACTATAGTATTTAGTTGGTCGAAAAGGATGTTTAGGTACGTCGGGACAACTGATACGGGGAGTTTCGTGTTCAGATGATAGAATGCGATTTCCAGATGTTTTGGGACGACTTCTACGGGGAATTTCTTGTCCGGACGGTAAAAAACGATGTCCAGGTATAACGAGACGACTTTCACGAGGAATTTCATATTCGGACGGTAGAAGACGATGTCCAGATATGACGGGACTTCTATGGGGAAATTCATGTTGGGACGTTCGAATACGATATCGGGATGTTTTGGAACAACTTCTACGGGGAATGTTAAAGAGACTACTATAAAGAGATTCATTTTCCTTCATTCGAACACGCACACTCCCAGGAAAAGTCGTCTTGGGATACCTGGACGTCTTATTCTACCTCCCCAAAACACAACTCTCTATAGTAGTCGTCCCAAGACATGTTCTATATTCCGAACATGATATTCTCTACAATCGTCGTCTCGAGACACTTGGACATGTTTTTCTACCGCTCAAACTCGAAAGTACAATTTTCCTCATAGAAGCCGTATTTAATATGCATATATGTGTGCATTAAATACGGTTGTATGTACTGTATATACAGAAGCGACGATAGGTAAATTACGGTCAGTTATTTATAGTAAAAGAAGATTTTTACATATAGAGTACTTTTTACTTAAATATTATTGAATTGCTTATGAAATCAGTTAAATTATTATCTCGGGCGAAGGCGAGACGGGGGATGCTAGTATATATACATATTTCGTACATTTCCGTTTTTCCAATTAAATACCGTGAATATTTTCGTAATAATGCCAATTGAAATTCAAGCAAAACGTTGGTATGCGAATAACATATTTTTTAAGCGGACGATGGATTCGCTTTTATGCAGAAGTAACGATATATTTTATATATATATATATATTTATATATATACACATAGTTTCGAGGTGGTTGGTAAAGAACCCTATTTTTCCATCATTTCTTTTGTTCAAAAAAAAAAAAAAAAAAAAGAACATAGTCTCTTGTCACAATTCTGAACTTAATAAAATATATAAAAATAAAAATATAATTTATCGTTCCAAACTATATTTAGTATGATTTATCATACAGAACCATTCTATAAGAGAAGGAGAAAGAGAGACAGAGAGATAGAGAGAGAGAGGGAGAGATTCCCCCACCTAAGAGTAAATAAAATTTACAAAAATCAAAAAATATCCATAAGGTGTGAGAGTACTGTCAGATTAACCTGAAAAACCAAAAAGGTAATACCGACTAACGCCACACCTTTTTTAGGATATGAATCCCAATGTTGGATATGAACATTCGTTTGAGATGGCCTGGTATTAATACGTTAAGCGGACTACTTTGAGTTGATGTTCGTGATTCAAGACGCCACCTAGTGCCCGCTGGTAGAACTGACTGTTAAACCCATTAACTTAATTTATTGATGAAAGTAAAATGATTTTCAATAAAAAACATAGCCTATGTTCTGCGTAAGATAATATAGAATCTATATGTCAAATTTCAGAACAATCGGTTCAGTAGTTTTTTCGGTAATCGTGTACAATCAAAAACACGCTTTGTCTTTATAAATTAGTAATGAGTATGATATGATATGATATGACATATATATATATATATATATATATATATATATATATATATATTCCCTAAAAATAAAATGACCTATCAGAATTTTATTCCATTATTTTTAATTTCAACAATAGAAAGTGAATCCATAGTTGTAATTCATTTGTTTGTATAGTCAAGTATATGTAAATGTACATAAGTATCAATTCAAGTAAGTTACGACATTATCCATCCTTGAAAGTTTTATGGTAATTTAATAGTTAAAAAATGTTGAAAAATAATAGCATTTGCAGAACAGTACGTAATATAAACAATAGTTCTCAGACCATCTAATTAATTAAAATTAATTTATTGTAGGATGAGTATTTTCGAATGTTTTTGAAAAGATTAGTGATGTATACTTTTTTGCAAGTAGACTCATAACTTATTAATACAAACTTATTAGCATTACCCATCGATCGATACTAATAGTATAACACTAATGTCCTTAATCTTGGAACTATCTCATTATGCATAATTTCTTGAATATATTAAACTTTTATCGGTAAATCCAGATAAATCACCAAACAAGGAAGATGACTTCAGTAATATTGGTTATAACCAAGATTTGTAAATATGCATCAATTTTTAACATGTAATTCATTCTATTGTATTTTATAATATAAGTTTTTGTCAGTAGATAAATTTACATTAAATTTCTTTTTCTTAAATTTTTGTATTTTACTATGTTTTACTTTTTTTTATGTTATTTAACGTCGCTCTATTTATGCTTCCAAATACCGTTCCAAACAGCGACGGAGGTCAACGATGTGTTTGTAAACAAAGCACATGTAAATTATTACAGCGATGCTTGTGTCAATCAGCCGAGACTGGGATTTGAACTCGGATCACCAAGTTACTAATCCATCGCTCTAGCGATCGAGCCATTGTAGGCCTCTTTATGTTTTACTTGATGTATTCTTTCACTTCTAAGATTACTATAATCTTTCCTTAATAACCAATAACATTAACATTTGACAAAAGTATCATTACTCATCAGTCGTCCCGTTATACATGGACATCGTCTTCTACCATCTAAACACGCAACTGCCCGTAGAAATTATCCCGATGCACCTGGACAATGTTTCTCAACAACTAAATACGATACTCCCCGTAGAAGTCTTCTCCAGAATGATAGACATCGTTTTCTACCGACTAAACACAATATACAATAACACAAAATACAATACTCCCCATAGAAGTCGTCCCGTGATACCTGGTAATGGTCTTCTAACGTCCGAACACTCAGTAGAAGTTGACTCGACATACCTGAACTTCGTTCCCTACCGATTAAACACGATACTCCCCGAAGAAGTTGTCCTGAACACGAAATTCCTTGTACAAATCGTCTTGAGGCACCGAAATATCGTATTCAATGGCCCACACACACCAACACAATATATATATATATATATATATATATATATATATATATATATATATATATATATAGTTTGAGATTCTTGATAAAGAATTGCCTAATAATATATCCTGAATATAACCCTATTTTGACATCATTTTTCTTTTATTCAGACTAAAAAAATTTAGCTATGTTATTTCTGATGTTAATATAACGTATAAAAACAACAGCATAACTTGTCACAAATTATGTTCAGTATGCTTTGGCATACAAAAGCATTTTATAACAAAAGGCAGATAAAGAGAGAGAGAGAGAGAGAGAGAGAGAGAGAGAGAGAGAGAGAGAGAGAGAGAGAGAGAGAGAGATTTTCCCACATAAGAGCAAATACAATTTATAAAAATTAAAAGATATCCATAAGGTGTAAGTGTAGTGCTAGATTAATCTGGAGAACATAAAGGATAATACCGATCAAAGGATCACACCTTTAGGATACAAATCCCAAAGTTCTATATAGCCTTTCAACTGAGATGGACTGGTATTAATAATTTAAGCGGACTGATTTGTGTTTATATTCATGTTTCAAGACGCCATCTACTGGCCGCTGGCGAAACTGACTGCTAAGAACTTTCTTTTAAGAGTGCTCCATACCGCGATCCCAGCGCGATGATGAACTATTAAAACGGAAATGAAAATGTGTAAATCGTAGATTTCGTTCTGCGTCCTCATTTTACGTTTTACAATGTTGAAATAAATTTTATAAGAATCTTTGAAAAATTGTACAATCGGGGGTATCCCTTACTGCTTTCATAATATGTTTCAAAGTTAGTTTAAAAAATAAGAAAATGTGTATCTAAATGTCCTTTGCACTATAGACATCGCCGCTTTGCAGTAACATCAAATAAGAACAACTATTATAAATTTTATAGGTATAGTACA
Source organism: Sycobia sp. Sy_11 (assembly GCA_018907035.1). NCBI lineage: Eukaryota > Metazoa > Arthropoda > Insecta > Hymenoptera > Epichrysomallidae > Sycobia > Sycobia sp. Sy_11. The sequence goes on along the minus strand of JACCIC010000081.1, from coordinate 1,495,134 downwards.
GATCAAACTCGGATAGCACCGGGTGTAGAATTGAATAATGAATCGAATGAAATTTGCTTAATCTTTCAATTCATAGAATTGAGGGAGTAAAACGAAATATACGATTTTCTTAAGATTATAATGCAAGTTGTGAATTCTGTAGATAAAAAAGTAAGAACTTTAATTTCTGATTTTTTGAATAGGTGGCGCTGAAGAAAATATTCAATGCCGTACAAATCAAATAAAGAATTATGAAGCCTGGTGCAGAAAAAAAATTTATATATATATATATATATATATATATATATATATATATATATGCACATAAATACATACGGATACATACATACATACATACAAACACATTGCAAACATAATAATGTAATACGTAAATTTGAGATTACAGAGGTGCGAGATGTACGAGCTTGAGCAAATCAATATATATGAAAATATAATAGGAAAGTAATTGTTCTTTTCCTAAAGTATATATAATATTTATTTAGGCAAAAATGTTATTATTGCCTACGCAGATTTAATATTTATTTACATACTAAAAATTTTTTATTAAATAACTCGTTTCTTATAACAACTAAAGCTCATAAGAAATTCCCAAAATTTCAAACATGTTTATTTTATTTGCAGGATTTCAGTTGGCATCACGACGAAAATATTCACGGTATTTAATTGAAAAAACAAAATTATACGAAATATTTAACATATATTGTATGTATATTATATTGTACATATTATATATACACATTTTAAATACAGTTTCTACTGAGAAATATTATATAGGCTTGTACGGGCGGTTGCTTACGATGTCCCATTGCTCAAGACGATTTATATATGTAGTTGTGTGTTCGGATGATAGAATGCGATGTCCAGATGACTCTGAGCGATTTCTACGGTGAATATTGTATTTAGATGATAAAAACGACGTCCAGGTTTGAGGAAATTAACTTCTATGGGAAGATTCGTGTTGGGATGGTAAAATACGATATCTAGCTCTTTCCGAACGACTTCTACGAGGAATATTGTGTTTAGTTGTTAGGAAGCGACGCTAGCTTTCTCAGGACGACTTATTTTGGGACTATAGTATTTAGTTGGTCGGAAAGGATGTTTAGATACGTCCGGACAACTGATACGGGGAGTTTCGTGTTCAGATGATAGAATGCGATTTCCAGGTGTTATGGAACGACTTCTACGGGGAGTTTCGTGTTCGGATGGTACAAGTTGATGTCCAGGTATGACGAGATGTCTTCTACGAGTAGTATCGTGTTTAGTTTGTAGGAAACGATGTTCAGGTAAGTCGCGTCAACTTCTACGGGGAGTTTCGTGTTCAGATGATAGAGTGCGATTTCCAGATGCTTTGGAACGACTTCTACGGGGAGTTTTGTGTATAGTTGGTGGGAAACAATGTTCAGCTATGTCAGTACGACTTCTATGAAAATATTCGTATTCTACCATTCGAACACGCACACTCACTCTAAGAGTCGTCTCGGGATAACTGGACATTGATACGCATATATATACATACATACATACATATATATATATATATATATATATATATATATATATATATATATATATATTGTATAAAATGATCGGCAAAATATCAACTTTTTGAAGTGGACGCTACATGGAAGCAGCTGTTTATACAGAAGCGGCATTAGGTAAATTACGGTCAATTATTTATAGAAACATAGATTTTTATATATAGAGTACTTTTTAAGTAGATATTATTGAATTGTTTCTGAAATCGGTTAAATTATTATCTCGGGCGACGCTGAGACGGGAGATGCTAGTATACTATATATATATATATATATATATATATATATATATATATATATATATATATATGCATAAATTAATAAATATTTCCATCAGCGTTACAGTACAATTTAAATTAAAATTAATACATAATAATATCAGTACATATCTATATCAAAATTAATACACATATATGTGTATTAAGGGGGCATCTCTAGTCTTTTTGCATAAATTTTCAAGATTTTTTTCTTGCAGTAAACTTTATTATCACACTACAATTTTTTTATATTAAAAAAATACATATTGAAGTCTGCAAAAAATTTTTTTTTTTCATTTTTCATCCTATATGGCCCAGATATGGCTGCCACAACGAAGCTTGCTTTTTTTTGGCTGACATCATATCTTGACACAGGAAGCTCTGAAATAAAAAATTCAAAAAGCATATTAAAGTATAAGAAAGTGGCTATAGCCCGTACTAAAATCAAGAAGTTTAAGTAAAATAAAAACAAAATGGTGGGCTTTTCTAATTTTCGGCTTACTTTTTGAGGTTATGTTGTTTAAAAAAGTGCTCAAATGTAATCGAATATTGATAATTCTAGTAGGGACTATAGCTACTTTCTTATACTTTAATATGCTTTTTGAATTTTTCATTTCAGAGCTTCCTGTGTCAAGATATGATGTCAGCCAAAAAAAAGCAAGCTTCGTTGTGGCAGCCATATCTGGACCATATTGGATGAAAAATGAAAAAAAAAATTTTTTGCAGACTTCAATATGTATTTTTTAATATAAAAAAATTGTAGTGGGATAATAAAGTTTACTGCAAGAAAAAAATCTTGAAAATTTATGCAAAAGGACTAGAGATGCCCCCTTAATCTCTCTCTCTCTCTCTCTCTTTCTCGCTCGCTGTGTGTGCATTTATATGTGTGTAAATTTATATATATATATATATATATATATATATATATATATATATATATATATATATATTATAACTTCGTGTGACAAATGATCAGCTACTCCGCTACTTATTTCATCAGAACATTTATAATTTACATATTTGACTTGGGCTACTACTGCGCAGATTAATACTGGAACAAACGATAAAATAGAACAGAATTTTTCGCAGACTTTGAGTTCTATAAACTTCCGCAGTATATTAAAAATCAGGCGCTTCTAAAACTATTAAAAACTTCTACGTTACAGAGACGTCAGAGGAGACGTATGCTTGGCTTCGAGATCTACAGAATACAAAGGAGGTGCATCAAGGGCGAGATTCGATCGCGTACACTACCGCAAAATCACACATTGTTCGAACAGCGCATAAATGGTTTATGTCAAAAACGACGGAGATCAATAATTATACGACATTTCAACAATTTTTCTGCAAAATGTTTATATCAAGCAGAAACACCGTTGAAAAATTTGAAGCCATGATAAACAGGGTGCAAGGACATTCCGAAGAAACAGCCAGAACTATGAAGATACGAAATCTATTTATCAAGATATTGTCAAGCATGAGAGAATTGACAAAATAAGAAGAGAAAGGATTGCAACCAGCAGGCCTTTACACATTCAGCAACAACGGAGTGTGCAGCCATCTACGGCATAGCGAACATCTACGTTCTAGCAGCGCCCAACTTTATGAAAATCACCATTATCTACTGCAGGAAAATCAAGAGAAGAGACGACAAGGAATTTAAGTCTCACATATCGACCGTCGGAGCAGCTAAGTAAGTGTTATAATTACGATGCGATCGATCACTTAGCGCGTGATTGTCGAGCGCCACGTAAAACTCCAACATGTTTCAAGTGCGGAAAGTTAGGGCATCTATCGAGTAAATGCAATGCGCCGATAAAAGGGTCTAAATTAACGATCGAAGAAATAAAAATAGTTGCTATGAATAATTTAAAATCGGGTTGCGCAGCGGAGAAGTTTATACGAGAAATTAAGATTTGTAATATTAATGCTCTCGCGCAGATTGGCATGGGAGCGTCTATTTGTACCTTAAAGGCATCTTTCGCATTAAATAATGATTTTAAAATATACCGCTCCGTTTCTAAATTAGAGAGATTTGGGAAAAATATCGTTACGTCTGTAGGTTTTGTCGACGAGAAGATATTCTTGAAAATTTTAATCCGAAAGTTATGCAATTTCGAATAGTGCCTGATGACGCGCAAAATGTTGATATAATTTTAGGGAGGCCATGCACCGAAGCGGTACACATAACTTATTATAGAGTAGGAAATGAACTACGATTCTAACAGGTAGATTTCATAAATATTGAAGGAGACGTTTGTACATCATCGACTATTGTAAATTCGTAACACATAATGCCACCGAAATCTGTACATCTCATAAATGTAAGCATAGGCACGAAATCTGTGTTATTACCAACCCTTAATATAGAAAAGCAGCAAAAGATTGTTCAAGTTAAACAACGCGAAGGACAAGGCAGATTTAGAAATGATTATTAACGAGGGAAAGCAAACAGGGATAATTACGGAAAATCGCCGTACGCGAGTCCTGCATTTATCATCAGGAAAAAGGACGGAACAGCGTGCATGGTTGTAGATTAACGTAGGCTTAATAAAGATACTATTAGAATGAATTTCCCTATGCCGAATTTCGATGATTTCTTAGAGAAATTCTGCGATACAAATCGTTTTGCTACTCTCGACCTCGGGCAAGGTTATTTGCAGGTTCCTCTTACTGAGTCCGCGAGAGAAAAGACCTCATTCATTTCAGAAACTCACACCGGTGAATTTACTAGGGCAATGTTTGGTTCAGCTAATGCACCTATGTACTTCGCGAAAATAATGAGAATAGCGTTAGAACCTGCTCATAAAAAATATCGCGGTGACGTATTGTGATGATACTTGGGTTATCGGCGATAATTGGAACAATTTCATACAAAACGTCGAATACGTGTTATAGCTGTTGAGAAAAGCGGGATTACCGTTAAGCTTAAAAAAATGTAACTTCGGGATGAGGAAAATAGATTTTCTAGGGTTTAGAGTAGGCGAAGGAAGCATTGAGCCGGGAACGGAGAAATTTCGTGCTATAAAAGACTTTGCTCGTCCGGAAAACGTACACGAAATTCGCAGTTTTTTAGGTTTAGCAAGTTTTTTTCGTCGTTTTATTCCGAAATTTGCAAGAATCGTGTCGCCATTATCCGATTTAACAAAAAAGGATGTAAAATTCACGTGAACAAGCGAAACAGAAAATGTTTTTGACGAATGAAAGAGGAGATTGATATCGAAACCAAGATTGCAGATGTTTAATCCGCGCGCGATCAAAACGGAGCTGCATACTGACGCATCGGCGAAGGGAATTGCCGCTATGCTCTTCCACTCGGGATCCGACGGTAACATGCGATTTATTTACGCGATTAGTAAGAAAAATAATGAAACGGAAGCCACGTATCATTCTAGTCGCTTGGAATTGATGGCAATTGCGTGGACCATGGAGAGATTACGAGCATTTTTGATTAGCATTCGGTTTATTGTAGTTATGTATTGCGAATACCTCGTACATCTCAACGCCTGAAAAACAAAGCAGCCGCAGGTGACGCGCTGGATTAGCACCTTGTCCGAATTTGACTTTAAGATTCGCCACAAACTGGGCGATAAAATGCAACATGCCGATGCACTCGCACACGCTCCTGTAGATGAGCCACCAGCAGAAAAAGAAAGGGAAGGAATTTTATGCTTGCAAGATGAGGCGAAAATCTTAAGAATAGAGACGCGCGAAGATGAAATTTTACTGTTTCAAAGACACGACGAAAACGTGAATAGGAAAATCGATATATTATTAAAGGATAAGAAGCATAGATCTAAATTAAAAGCGTCGGAAATTGAAACATGTAAACTAGAAAATGGTTTATTATATAAAAAAATAGTAGACAATCAAAATACGCGCGATGTTTTCGTAGTTCCGAATGCGATGAGAAAATCATTAGCTGTTAGATTTCATGATTATGCGAGCCACTTAGGGTTAGAGAATACTTTAGAAAGAATGCGGAGATATTATTACTTTCCGAGCACGCATATCTCAAGGTACATATAAGAAACTGTGTTGAATGTATTTTAGCGAAGGGAAAAAGAGGTAAAGGCGAAGGGGAAACAAAATTTCTTCAGTTATACGCAGCTAAAGATGTTCGTGCGAAAACAACTAATAAAATTCTCGAATCTTTTATCAACTCATTTGGGGCGCCTTCGCGTATCATTTCGGACAGGGGAAAATCATTTACAGCAACAGATTTTACCAAATTTTGTGATAAGCATGGAATAAAACACGTGCTCAGTTCAAGTTGCCATCCGCAAGCCAACGGGTTATTCGAACGGTTAAATGGCACCATAATACCTGCAATTCGAACGACGGTAATAACTGTAGGAGAAGCTGGTTGGGATAAGATAATTAAACAATTAGAACGGGATTTAAATATTACAGTAAGCAAAGCTACAAATAAAGCGCCCTTCGAAATACTCTATGGCTACCTACCACGTTTCGAAGCAGGTTGAACGCGTAAATTAACAAAAGATTGCAAAACTTACCGGTTACCGATAGAAATACAAAAAGAAATCAAAGAACGGATAGAAAATTATCAACAAAAGAATAAGATAGAATATGATGCGAAGCGTTTAATGAACGTAAGATATAATATAGGCGATGTAGTTTACGTGAATACTTATCCGATTGCAACAGGCGAATCGTGTAAGCTACAGTCAAAATTTAAAGGACCAATGGTTATTGTAGATATTTTACCGAGTGATACATACAGAATTAAAAGATTAGCATCAGACAGTAAGGAGAGCTATGCAATAACAGCTCATATGAGCCAACTAAAAATATGGAAAGTAAATGAAACGGACAAGCATAATGAAAACGCCAGTATGTAAAAAGAAGCCAAAGAGGAAGACAACAAAAATAACGTCTTAAGAAGAAGTAACAGAGAACATAAAGTTCCGCTCTATTACGGTGTGTATTAATATAGGAAGTATGCATGTAAAATTCAAATAATACTAATAATAATAAGTTCAAAAAATTGTATTCCTCTATAATATAAAATGTAAAGTAAAATGTATGACAGAATATAAAATGTAATGCTATATGTAATGTAAAATGTAAAAGAGTATCTTGTATATAAATCTATCTATATATATAAAAATGAATGTATGTGTGGCAAAAATTGGTAAATTAGGTAATCACTTTACCAACGATTTGTAATGTATATACTATAGACACACATACGATATTCCATTGCCTCAAGCCGATTTCTATAGGCAGTTGTGTGTTCGGATGATAGAATGCAATGTCCAGGTGTATCTAGGCGATTCCTACGGGAAATATTGTATTTAGTTGATAGAAAACGACGTCAAAGTATAAGGAAATAAATAAACTTCTATGGGAAAATTTCTTGTATGGACGGTAAAATACGGTATCTAGGTCTTTCCGAACGACTTCTACGGGGAGTATTGTGTTTAGTCGTTAGGAAGCGATGCTAGCTTTCTCGGGACGACTTCTACTGGGAGTATCGTGTTTAGTTGGTAGGAAACGATGTTTAGGTACGTCGGGACGACTTCTACGGGGATTACCGTGTTTAGTTGGTAGAAGATGATGTCCAGGTATGACGGGACGATTATAAAGCAGACCCTAATCTCTTGCTGCTTTAATAAATTAATAAATAAAGAATACAGTATATTTTATGTTAATTTCACAGGGAATTTCGTGTTCGGACGGTAGAAGACGATGTCCAAATGTCTCTGAACGACTTCTACGGGCAATTTCGTGTTTGAGGAGTTTTGTCTATGGGTAGTTTCGTGTTTAGTTGGTAGAAAACGATGTCCAAGTATAACGGGATGAGTTCCACGGGAAATTTCCTGTTCGGACGGTAGAAGACGATATCCAGATGTCTCTGAACGACTTCTATGGAGAGTTTCGTGTTTGGATAGTGGGATAAAATGTCCAAGCGCTTCGGGACGACTTCTACGGGGAATTGCGTGTTCGGACGGTAGAAGACGATGTCCACATATGATGGGACGACTTCTACAGGGAGTTGTCTGTTCGGACGGTAGAAGACGATGTCCAGGTATGACGGGACGACTTCTATGGGGAGTTTCGTGTTTGGATAGTGGGATCAGACGTCGGGATGTTTTGGAACGACTTCGATGGGGAGTGTTTAAGATACTTCTATAAAGAGATTCATTTTCTATCGTTCGAACACGCACACTTCCAGTAAAAGTCGTCCCGGAATATCTGGACGTCGTAAACTACCTTCGCAACAAAAAACTCTCTATAGCAGTCGTGCCGAGACATTTCCTACAGTCCGAACATAATACTCTCTATAAACGTCGTCTCGAGGCACTTCGACATCTTTTTTTACCGCTCGAACTTAAAAGTATAATTTTCCTCATAGAAGCCGTATGTAATATGTATACATGTGTGTATTAAATACGGTTGTACATTCTGTATATAAATACTGTATATGCAGAAGATTATTATATTATACAATTATTTATAGTAATATAGATTTTTATGTCCCTGATTCCTGATCAGTCCCTGATGAGGAGCCGTAGCGAGCTCGAAACGTTGGACAAGTCTTCAATTAGGTAAGGGTGTTGGGGACAGTCAGACTGCACTTGACTAACAAAGAATTTTTTCAGCTAATATTTTATTTTCAGATTAGTCTACGGGGGTGAATGTAAACAAGGACAGTCTGACTGTCATTATAATTTTAATTTAATTTTTAATTTAATTTTTATTTTTAATTTTTATTTTTTATTTTTATTATTTTTTATTTTTATTTCTTATTTTTTATTTTTTATTATTATTTTTATTTTTTATTTTTATTTTATTTTTATTTTTATTTTATTTTATTTTTGGATGGAATTGATTGGACTGTAAGACCAATAAAAAAATATTTATTAATTTGTATATGGGCAGTCGACAGAAGTACAATTCAATTGTTTCCAGATAGTTAAATAGAGACGATTTTAAGGAAGGCCCGAAATGCCAGTTCCAACAGGAAAGTACCTGCGTGTATGCACGAAAAGGGAAATGAGATCGAATGCTGGGGAGAAGAGGGAGACAGCGAGGTAATGAGAAAAGGTAGAAAATCAGGGAAGGATTGTATAGTTTCACGCGAGTGCGTGTACAAGTACTTTGGCGCGTGTGCGCGGACTTATTTGTATGATAGAGAAAATTAATATTGTGCTAGTTTGGACTGTATATTTTATCTTTAGTTTGTTAATTCAATCATTCATCAAAACCTGACAAATATATTGTTAATTTGACTGCGTGCCTTCATCTGAACGCTCTAAAAGGTGTTCGGCTAATAGGTGTGATAGTCAAGCAACGAAATACTAGTACACAAGCTCTTTATTCGCTTAACGAATAAAACGAATTACAAGCAACGCGCGAAGACAATACAAACAATTAACACGGAAGCGTATATGTGTACAATGCAGAGGCCTCGTAACAATTCCTCTCCTTTACACGCTTTTCCTATCTCGTTATCTTGGTTCACCAAGATACCGTTATGTCCATGCACGTTCTTGCACTACATTGTCCGAACGTGTCGAACGCGGGCACAAACCCGAGCGTCCTTGTGCAAACTTCTCAAGCGCGTCCTCGCTTTCAGCATCGTCAACACTCACGATCGCTCACTCTCTCTCTCTCTCTCTCTCTCTCTCTCTCTACAACATATATTATGATATATCTGATATATCAATAGGAATTAAAATATATGTGAACATATATATTATAAGTTTTAGAATTAGTACATTTTTGATAATATTGTCTAAAAAGTAAATCCAAAACATAATCTACTATAAGACATGCATCAAAATGTAGAAGTGAAGTCTACGTTAAAAAAAAACCCAGTCACACTCTTAAAGTGTCTGTTTGTAAATCTAAATTCTTGGTCTTAAAAATAAGAACTCTGAAATAAGATAAATTTTATTGAAGAATCACGATTAAAAATCACAATACCACTACGTGGCTAATGTTAATACGAAATTCTATAAACAAAGCGTTAGTAGTCGGATCTCATATTAGTTCTATTACATTTTCGTTATTAGGCTAAAATATTTTGTTTGCTTGTTCGCATTGAGACACAGCCAATATGCCGTCTTCTAATTCTTTTATATATTTTATAGAAATACAAAAGAACGGGTTGTATTCGCATCGAATCACGATGAACGCTCGGTCATTGTTTGAAGCGTAGAAAAAATGATTCCTCGAACACTCCCTCGGAAATGTCTATGTTTTAAGTGGCCTTAACTGTATAATCTATAATTCATCGACTGATATAAATTAAATAAAATAATTCAATGCTAGCATAATTTTAAATATTTATGTATGTACAATAAAGAATGTTATATGATTATGGTTACACTATTCTATAAGACGCATTATGTTTCATTTTGATGTATTTCGGTAATTGTCAGATTTTTTTAAAGAAATTTTAAAAGAACTTTACAATGTACGAAATTTTACTAACCTAAGCAATACTTTTGCGTATTTTTTATGCCCTCATGGTTACTTTTTTTTAGTTCTTTTCTCCAGAACCAGTATCCCAGATTATATTTAATCTGTCAAAATCTGTAATTCATATTTAAATATAAACACTTTTATTTCTGTTCAAAGATTGTTTAAAGACTTGAATTATATAACATTGGAGTTTATTATAGCATAGAGAATACTTTAAATTAACACTTACATTAAGTATAATTTTTAATGAACTTATTTAAATAAAATAAATATAATTTATGAAATAAATACTTAGTTTAATACTTTAAATAAACTTTTAATTTAAGTTTGTACTTAAAGTAAGTATTTTCTATAAAATAATTTCTAATTTACATTAGTTCAAATTTTAAATGAACTTATTTAAATAAAATAAATGTAATTTATAAAATAAATACTTAGTTTAACACTTTAAATATACTTTTAGTTTAAGTTTGTATCAGGTATGTGAATAAGTCTTTCCCGGTTTTTTTTTCAAATTTTGAGCCTTTATTGTAAAAAAATGGTTACAAATGAATTATTGAAAGTATTGGCCATCGCTAGCTACAACTTTTTCCCATCTTTCTGGCAACATACGAATCCCGTTGCGAAAAAATTCGACCGGTTTGGCCTCTATCCAGTCATCCACCCATTTTTTGGCTTCCTCGTAGGAATGGAAGTGCTGGTCAGCCAGGCCATGCGTCATCGATCTGAAGAGATGGTAATCAGACGGAGCAACGTCTGGACTATACGGTGGGTGGGGTAGGACTTCCCATTTGAGCGTTTCTAAGTATGTTTTCACCGGCGGTGCAACATGTGGGCGAGCATTGTCATGTTGCAAAATAACTTTGTCGTGCCTGTCGGAGTATTGTGGCCGTTTTTCTCGCAGTGCGCGGCTCAAACGCATCAATTGTCGTCGATAGACCTCGCCTGTGATCCTTTCATTCGGTTTCAGAAGCTCATAGTAAACCACACCTAGCTGGTCCCACGATATACAGAGCATGAGCTTGGCGCCATGAATATTTGGCTTGGCCGTCGATGATGATGCATGGCCGGGTAGTCCCCATGATTTTCTTCGCTTCGGATTATCGTAACATATCCACTTTTCATCGCCAGTCACGATACGATGCAGAAAACCCTTTCTTTTATGTCGCTGAAGCAGCTGTTCGCAAGTGAAAAAACGCCGCTCGACGTCTCTCAGCTTCAGTTCGTACGGCACCCAATTTCCTTGCTTTTGGATCATTCCCATGGCTTTCAAACGCTTGGAAATGGTTGTTCGGTCAACTCCCAAGGCTTCAGCAAGTTCTTCTTGCGTTTGACAGGAATCTTCATCAAGCAAAGTCGCCAATTCTCGATCTTCAATGATTTGCGGCCGCCCGGAACGCTCCTTGTCTTCCACGTCGAAATCATCGCTTTTGAAGCGTCGAAACCATCCGCGAACACTTGAATCATCGACACAACCTTCTCCATAAGCCTCCTGAAGCAATCGATGCGTCTCGGCAACAGATTTCTTCAAATTGAACCAATAAAGTGAAACTTCCCGCAAATGACGTCGACTCGGCTCAAATTTCGACATTTTCACGATATCAAAAATTTATGATGCGAAAAAATTTTAACTAATGTGTTAGTATGGAATTGTTGACATATGAATAAGCTTTCATTATGACATATGTAACCGTCGAATACTCGCACAGTATTGGTGGCGCCATCTCTTACAAAAAACGGGAAAGACTTATTCACACTCCTAATACTTAAAGTAAGAGTTTTCTATAAAATAATTTCTAAAATTTGATTGTAATAATAAAAATGTAAACATTCCGAAATAATGTAAAGTTCTGTAAATTAAAAAGAATGTATTGTAAATTTTCATTTAAAAACTCTAAAGTAATTTCAGAATCTTAAACTCTGACGATGTTCGAATTCTGGTTTTGTCGACACATGCATGATTCCTTATAGATTTTTTGTCATCCTTTTAATGTCTCCGATTCATACACGTAGTGTGCAAAAAACCATTTTCATTGTGGTACAAAATGGTTGTGTCATCTATATGTCGGAATAGTAACTTAGTGTCGAGATCATGAGACTTTATATTTTCGCTTTTCGAGTTTTGCTTCTATCCATGTTCGTTTGTATCTTCGTTGGTAATAAGGATTTTCGGACTTTTTTTTTTAAATATGTTTATTGACCAAAAGGACATTTTTACATAGGAATAGGTAATCCAAAATAAACAAAGGAACGCTTTTTTTACACAGTGTTGAGGCAATAGTGCCGTAAAGGCGTAGCGCAGTCATACAATTTTCTTTGAACATTTAGATTTTATTTGAATATATATGTTTCACTTAAAAATTATGTGTGACAACAATTTTACGCTATATTTTGGTAAGTATTTCACATTGTTTGTCACAAAAATTTGGGGAAAAACTTAACAAAACTTCAGAAATATTTATTTAAATCAGAAGTAGGGGAGGGAAAGGGATTTAGGGAGGGGTGGAATAGATATTATTTACAACTATTTACAGAAAAATTTGCATTATGCGCAGAAATTTACATTTAACATCTATTAAGAATACTCTCTCTCTCTATATATAGATTTTTAAAAAAAAATTTTTTTGTATATATTATTAATATGTTGAGATTTTTAATGTTTTTTTACCTCCTTGTAACCACCAATATCTTTTTATATTATTTCTATATTTATCTTTTACATCGCGGAGGGAGAGTATCTCGTTATATCTCCATTGGATAGAAGTGTCCTGACTAGTTCGGTTTTTGTTGTATAATATTGATTTTGCACCAGTTCATCTTTTTATGTGGTAAATTATAGGTACATTGTTTTTATTGTGGAAAAGATTTTTTTCGTTTAAATTTATGAATGCTTCAGTTGGGATGAAACCCATTTTTAAGGCCGTATTCTACTTACAACTTTTTTTTTTTTACATTTTTCGAAAGTAAATATATTAAAGATTTTTAGCTCAAATTTAGAAAGATTCAGGTACTCTAACTATACTTTTTCACCTTTCAAGCGCTATTCCGACCCACCCAGCGCGCGCGCTTTATAAGCCATCTACCTGGCCTTGTTCGCTGCAGCAGCTGTTCCCCTATTGTAAATCATTACACCTATATATATTCTCATCAAAATATATACCTTTGCTTCTCAATATTACCTTCCCTTTCTAATTCTCCTTCTGTATTTCAGTTGTGTATTTCAGTAGTGGAGAATCAGTCGTGATTCGAAGTTCAAAAGTGAAGGATCTATCTATTCGCAATGGATACGAAGAAAGTGTATCGTGCACAGAAAACTTCTAGTCGTCCATCTAGAACTAGAAAACGTTCTTTTCACGGAAACAGATTCACTACCGAAGGAGGTACTAGTAACACGAGTACGTCAGCAGCAAAACTGAAAAAATCTAACGATCCGAGTTTTGATGTGATAGTTGATAATACTGGTGGTTATTCTTTTATTCATTTTTTTACTGTGTTTTCAATGCTCTCACAGTGGGCAATATGTTCTGAAACCGATCTACGAAGATTTAACAAAAATAGAATTGCTGGTCAAAAACACTCAAAATAACAATGAGTGTTTCAACTTAACAGTTGGGCTATGGCACTGAAGCATGTCTATAATGGAAAAAAAATCGTTAAAATTGTATGTCTCACTGCTGCCTGCATTTTTAATGAAGGATTCAGTCCACATTTGAAAATAATGGAAATGATGGGCCTGACAATCGGCCAAACCGCCATACAGTTCGCCAATATGCGCGACCAACAGCGCATCGTTCGAGAGAACCGCCGCTCGACTGAGGCTTCTAAGGAAAGCAGAACTCAAAAAAGCAGGCTAAATTAGATGAAAATACTCGCTTGGACCAAGTTAAAGGCATATTGTATGGCCCTGATATCGCTGATTGAGCGTAAGATAATTTTTTCTACGATTTTTCAGTTACTTAAAACTTTAAACGCGTTTTTCTCAAAACAGTGTTTTCAAGTACCGTGGTCGTGAAAACTAAAAGACTGTTGAACCGATCCTTATGAAATGTTAAACACATATTCTATATGTTTGTATCAACCGTCCTAACTACAATCAACTTAAAATTGTAATTCTAGCTATATTTTTATTGCAAAGATGACGGAAAAAAACAATTTTTTTTCTTTCATATTTTAGCCGATATTTTGTTGATTTTGCACGTACATAAAATATTCTAGTTAGATCGGTTTCTGAAGTCATACTGAACATACAACTATTTGATTTTTTGTTTCAGACCATCCATCGGGAAGATTTTACAACGACGACAACGTTACCTACTTTTTGAGGTGATGGCTTTGACCATACTTTACATGTATCAAAAATGTATAAAATAAATTCAAAAAATTTTTTTTATGTACTTCAAGAGTGTATTTATTAAGCATTTCAAATCCTACTTCCATATCCTCAATAGCATTCTCAGAAAAATTTCACAAAAATAGCGTTTTTTTCGAGGGTCTAAAGTAGAATACTGCCTTAAGGTGTATTGATAATATAATTCGTTCAAAAATAATCAGCTAAATATTCAGCTATTTTCTTTTGTTTTTGATGCTTCTACGAAATGACTTCAAATAAGTTTTAAGATATGATAGTCAATTCGGTGTATATTAGCAAGCTCATAAATGTTTTTATTTTTTATAAACTTCTTGAAATTAATCTGTTCGGATCAGTATGTATTTAAACAGGCTTTAAACCATTTTCTTTCAAAAAGTCTAATTTTTTCCATCAGCGATGCGGAGATTTGATACCATATGTGACTTCCATATGTGAAAATGGGTCTTATTAGCGATTTATAACAAAAATTTTGATTCTACTGTCTATTTTTTTGGAATAAAATAATCTTTTGGTTATCTAATATATATATATATATATATATATATATATATATATATATATATATATATATGATATATAAATATGTTTTTCGCTTTAGACAACTGGGTGGCTATGTGTAGTTTATAATTAATCCTAACGTCGATATAAATTCACAGATAACGAACACAGTTTTTATGTGGTATAGTTTCTTCCCGATCGGTTTTATCGCACATTTCGAAGTTTTTACAATGGAGACGTTCTGAGCGCCCCTAGTTTTGAACTAAGCCCGAGTACACTTAGTTTGGCACGAAAATGAATGGTTTTGAATTTTGACGCATTAATTTTTAGTTTGCATTTGTAATACTCGTAAATGTTTTCATACTGTACATCATATCACATCCTGCAGTTCTGTTTATATTTTTATTATTTTTGGACCTGTGGCATATTAGGTAATCAAATATCTTCCTTCCGCGTTGTTGTCTTATGAATTTCGCCGCTATGTACAAAGCGCTACAGAGCTCGGGCAGACAATCGTCGGCAGATGCCTTAAAATGGGCATGGATGAAGCGACGAAGCAGGTTAAATATATCTCATCGTATCGCACGAAATAAGTAACAATGAGTAATTTTACTATATATATATATATATATATATATATATATATATATATATATATATATATATATTAGGTTATCAAATATCTTCCTTCCGCTTTTTTATCTTATGAATTTCGTGGCTATGTATAAAGCGCTACAGAGCTCGTATCTAGCAGTAAGCTGGTCATTTCATCTTTACTCAACTGTGTCATAAGACAATACCTTCCTTACATTCGGCTAATTGCCATTATTGTATACGCGTGTCGAGCACAGAAACTCTTATATTTATTAATATTAACTGCTATACTATGTACATGAATTTCTTGATTACGGGTTCAAGGGTTGACGAAATAAATATGTGGCAGTGAGTATAGGTAAAATGTTACAACTTTATTAGAGATGTTTTTTGCTTGGTGATTCGAAACGATCTGCACTGTTCATTATATACATATGGTTAGCCAGGTAAACTAACGGTAGATTTAGTTGACTCTAGGCGGTCGAACGCTTTAACTGTTTTGTTCTATTGCTCTAATTACTTTCCTGTCCCCAAAATTTTCTACGGACTGTCGGAAAGTATTTGGATTTACAAATGCAACGTGTAACATATTTTTATAATAGGTTGTCAAATATCTCCCTTCCGCCTTTTTGTTTTATGAATTTCGCGGCTATATACAAAGCGCTACAGAGCTCGTGTCTGGTAATTCTATAAATCATTTGAAAGGTCTTGACATAACGTACAAAACGACGTTATTCATGATTAGTTTGGATATTGTGTTCAAAATTTATAGACGTGTAAACATGGAGTTCACTAGCGTCAAAATTCGCGCTATTTTAAAATTTTCCTTCGTCAATGGCAAATCCACTAGAAAAACGTTCCGTGCGATTAATGGTATTTTGGGGGATGGCACTCTATCTTTTTCAGTCGCAGAGGAATGGTTTCTACGATTCAGAGCCAATGAAAGTGACACACTGGATAAGCCAACTGGTAGAAGACCTGTGACGACGAATGCCGATCAAATCACCAAACCATTTTAAACCATCTGCAGAAGCCTGGATACTAAAAAAAGCTTGATGTTTGGGTGCCGCATAATTTGATGCAAAAAAAACCTTTTGGACCGAATCAACGCCTGCGATGTGCTGCTGAAACGGAATGAACTCGACCCATTTTTGAAGTGGATGGTAACTGGCGATGAAAAATGGATCGCATATGACAATATCAAGCGAAAACAGTCGTGGTCCAAGACTGGTGGACCGTCCTAAACAGTCGCCAAGCCGGGATGGATGGGCAGGAAGGTTTTGCTGTGTGTTTGGTGGGATTGGAAGGGAATCATCCACTATGAACTGCTCCCATATGGCCAGACGCTTAATTCTACTATGAACAACTGGACCGCTTGAAGCAGGCTATCGACCAGAACGATCCACAATTGGGCAACAGGAAAGGTGTAGTGTTCCACCAGGTCAAGGCCAGACTACACACTTCCTTGATGACTCGTCAGAAGCTACGTAATTCACATACGACAATATTACTACGTGATCCTGTCCATGCCGAATGCCCTTGGTGGTGTAAAGTTGGACTCAAAAGAGGCTTGTGAAAAGTAGCTGTCCGAGTTCTTCGCAAATAAGGACAGGAGTTTCTACGAGAGGTGTAGTATGAACTTACCGTCTAGATGGAAACAGATTATGGAACAAAACGGCGCATATTTGAAGTAAATCCTGTCACTGTAACACTTTTTATAAAGCATTGAATAAGGAGCAAAAAAAGTGGAAGGGAGATATTTGATAATCTAATATTTTATTAAGTCGTCAGCAAAAGCTATCGAGCGTTTATGTGTTGAAGTATTTAGATCAAACAGATTAAGTACATCGCTATTGTATATATTGAAAAGTATTGGAGAGTAAACTCTACCTTGCTCAAGGCCATTTATAATATAAAATGTTTTGGACAATGAATGAATGCCTCCTGTCATAGCAAAGCATTTATTGTAAATCATATTCCAGACCGTTTTTATTAAATAATTTGGAAAAAAAATTTTTTATCATTTTGTAAATGAATTCGTCAGTCCAGGATGTATCGAATGCTTTTTCAAGGTCGATTAGGTAAGCTGCAACGCGTTAGTTTGAATTAAGAGCCCAGTAGATGTTCGAAGTAAATTTATTAATTGCATGCACCATGGAGTATTTATGGCGGAACCTGAATTAAGTTTCCGGGATAATATTATTGCTAAAACAAAAGGAGACTAATCAGATATTTATTATTTTTTCAAATACTTATAAGCGATTAATTTAGCTTTTTTTCAAGCTTTAGGAAGGCACATATTATTTAATGCATTGTTAAGTAGAACTGTATAATACCAATTTAGTTTATCGGGGAAGCGCTTAATGATTATGTATGGAATGCCATCGAAACCAGATGCTTTTTGTTACTTAATTTGGCTAAAATTATTTTTAATTGGTTGAAATTAATGAATTATTTAATTTCTAAATTGAGTTATGATCAATTAAATCGGAGTTATCTGCGGGGTTTCCTTTGGAAAATATGTTGATTGTTTTATTTTGCTGAGCCTCTTGGGATATTTCGGTTTTAAGACTATTAGTTTTCGAGATGATTAACTTATCGTGTTGTTTCAGCCCCATTTTTTTATTTTGCTGCGTTATTTTTTTAGATGTTTTTTGCGATGATTTTATTGAGGCAACATCAGGATTCCACTTCTTCAATGTAACTCTGCTCTATCTTTTCGATCTCTCTACGCGAGTCTCCCTCCACAAGGAGTGCAATGTTGTCGATATAAGCGATGACTTCACGAGCTAGTCTTGAGAGCTGCCAAAGAAGAGGATCAAGGACAAGGTTCCACATATATGGGCCAAGTACGAATCCCTGCGGGCATTCCTTACTGACCTCAAGTCGTATTTATTCAAGGCCATCTCGTATGAGGACTCGATGGCCCTTCAGGCAATCTCTTATTAACTTATAAAGAGCCCTGGGGCACGTTCTGCTTTTTAGTGCTGTTAATACAGCGGGCCACCAGACATTGTGAAAGGCATTCTTTATGTCCAGGAAAATTGCTACAACGTATTTTCTGCACGATTCACTTACAGACTTAGGCAACTGAATCATGGTGTCTTCTGTGGATCGCCTTCTCCTCAAGTCATTATCTTGCAGATAACTTCGTTTCAATGATGCTATTTAATTTGTTCAGTATCAGAGCTTCTAGGGCTTTGCCTAATATTGGGCAAATAATAACGACAAATGGGCCTGTATAATGCAGGGTACTCAGTCCCTTGGTCTTCCCCTTTTGTTATTGCGAAGACTTGTCCAACCTTCCACTCGTTGGGAAAAAGCGAAAATCTCAAGTATCTGTTGTATATATTGATCAGGTGCTGCCAGAGCCAGGGGCCTGACCCAGCTTCATCTTGGCCAAGACTTGATCCAACTTAGCGAGATTAAATTAAACCTACGTTCCCCTGTGTGGAAGAGTTTTGGCTATATGTCTCATTTCTTCCTGCTCTTGCGTTTCATCCTGTAAAGAGTCTGGAGTGAATATGGTGTTCAGCATTGCAGTTCCAGTACTCACCCAGTCCGTGGTATAGGTATCTTGATCCTGGCGGACATTGCATGCAATTACCTTGATGGACAGCTTACCTACTTGAATTCGGTAAACTATGCCCCAAGGATTCTGATTACCCTTCACTGTGACAAGTGAAGTTTTGCCATCTGGTCTCTTCAGTATGCCTGAGTCTACGAACATACTCCTTCCTAGCCGCTTTGTATTGTTCTTTGAGGTGCTCAAAGAACAAAACTCACGCTCTTGCTGGAATACTCAACGGGCTTGATTTGTAGTCCTCTTCATCCTATCAAATTCAGAGTTCCACCAGAGAACCCTCCTAGCAGCTACCCTACTCGTCGGTATGGCACGACTGAGGTACAGTTTTGCCTTTGTCAGCTATTTCGCATAGAGTTGCCGACTGTGTCTCTGTGCTTGCACACCTGATGGTCAGTTCTGAAATGGTCACCATCATTGATTTTAGGCTCTGGAGGTCTTTTTTGATCATTACATTACTACAGGTTTACATTGCTGCTCGAATTATGTCAAAGGTGCCAGCGACATATGCCTGGACTTTGACGTAGTCTGCTGTCTTCTGCGAGCCTGCAGATGCTTCAATTTGTTGCTGCTATTCCTTTGGGGAAGGTGCACTGTTGTTATTTAGTAAATTGCTACCCATTTCACAATTATTTCCGAGCATCTCTACATTAGCTCTTGGCTGTATGGATGCTTAGAGTTTGGCCTTAACGGTGGTCTCCACTAATCCAGTGTGTTTTGGGGGTATCTTTCTAACCCCTTTTGACTCCAAGTCTGTCTTAGTTGACTCCCTCTATTTCTTAATGCTCAATTTATGCTTAATTTAGTTTAATTTTTATCCATCTTGTTCGTACGCCCATCTGTTGAGATGGCTTTTGAGTAAGCCGTTCGATGGACACTGTTATGTGAAACGGGCAGTATATAAATTTCAACTGGTAGTTATAGGGGCTCCTCATCTTCGACCCCGGAATCATGCATCTTCTATCGCAACTATCATCCAATGTAGGACTAGGGCGATTTTTATAGATTGGGTCCTTCTCTTGGCCGGGCCATAAAGCCAAGACCCCGGCTCATTAAAGCTGAACGGTCCAGCGATTGGATTTTCGGTGGTCGCTGAACCACTTGTAACGGGTTCGCGGTAATTAGGAAGTAGGCGTCAATTTCTCACTCCCAGCATCGGTAACGTCCGGGTGCACCAAGCCCGTTAGGTCAATATCTCGTTTGTTCCTATTCTGAAAGACCATTGCTGTATTTTAACCCCATCCGTCACATGCTCTATACACCAAGGATAAATGTACGTTACTCCCGCACACGATTGTGGACGTTTATGTTAAAAAAATCAGTCACTTATATCAGTCAATGGGAGGGCGCATTAACATGCATTAAACACAAGCATTTACTTTCACGATATTCTGACCGGATATGACGAATGCGGGCAAGCAAGCGCTTGATAATACGAAGATAATACACAGCATTTACGGTTTTGCCAGATGGAATAAATTCCTGGTGAATAATGTCCTTGCAATCATAGAAAGCGATGAGCATTATTTTAATTTTTGTTTTTCCAACCGCAATTTTTTCGGTTTTCGCTTATTGGTGGCTTTCTATTCGGCATTTTGACGTTTAGTTGTAAATCATATAGAAAACACCATGTCTCGTCAATAACTACGATAAAATAAAGGTAGTTTTGGACACTTTTGGCTTCTTCTATGATGTCTTTAGAATTATGAAGTCGAAGCGTTTTTTGGGTCTCCGTCCATTTGCGTCCAACAAAACGCAAACAAACCTTACGGAAGCCCAAATACTCGGTAAAAATACAGTGAATTGATGCTGCTGCAAATTTAATTTTACTTCCACGTAATCTACCGATGATTTCGGGTAATTTTTGATGAATTGACGTACTTTTTCGACGTTTCCGACTTTTTCGGTTATCACTCCTCTCGACAGAACCGAATGTTCGACTTCCTTGAGATAATCTCTGCCATTTTGAAAATGCCAACACCACTCATTAATTGTTGCATAAGATAAACAATCATAACCAAAAACTTGTTGGATCATTTAACGTGTTTTGGTAATAGTTTTGCAGAGTTTAAATCAAAACTTCATATTAGCTCTTTTTTGAATATTCATTTTCCGATCCGAACAGGTAAAATAACATTGCTTCTATTTATCTAAATGTCATAAAATTTCAGCAGATCTGTATATAGAACATATCTCTCTTGAACGCGTATGAGCACAAACAGGTGCCAACTGGTTGAACCTATGTTCAAAAAGTTTTGGAACTTTTGTAACAGACCTGGTATATATTCTGACGCCGAGGTGCATTGGAATTTTATTATAATACAGGTATATTCTCCAATGCACACATACATTTTTTTATTACCACTCACCTAGATCAATCTGAGCAAGCTCCACCAACTTGAACAGGAAAAGAGAAGACACGCACACAATAGATACATGTGATGGAAACTGGAGAATGCCGATCCAGAGAAAGGTTTATTTAATGCAAATAAGCTTTTATTTCATTTATATCATTCCAGATTATTGCGAAGCTGCCCCTTCTTACAAATTGGCTGGTATGCACCCAGCACCTCTCTGCCCGGGCCCTGCACCACACTCTCGGTATGGTTTTCAACTGTGCTATTGAATCAGTAAAAAATTATTCCAATGTTCATTTTTAACAGAAACAAAACAAATAGATCTGCTATATCAGAGAAACTTATTAAATAATATTATTGGTTTTAGTACGCGAGATTAGGATTTCAGATTTATATAAATTACATAGCGTCATTAAAAAAGACGCATTTCTTTCATCTCTTTAAAATTAGTTGTTCTTCGTGTATCTAAATTAATGAACACTTTGAAAAGTGCATATTTATAGTATATGAAATGAAATATATTAAGATAAGGGCTGGTCATAGTGACAGGTTTATATAGAATTATAATGTAACATTGGTAAGCAGTTTTACGACTTAAGAGATATTCTATATTTAGTTTATAAATATAAATTCAGATAAACGGAAGTTAACTACATATTCTTAATTGTTGTTGCGTATGCGGTACGTAACAATTGTTATTCCTTAAATTAAACATAAACAAAAATTTAAGCCTAAATTTTGTTTTACTAAAAAATACCTATAATTATAAATTTATGTTCAAATAAGCGTATCGCAGATAATATAGTGATAGAAGAAAATTAAGAAAATAATAAAGTTAGTAATAATTAATGTAAAATGTGTTTTTGTTACATGGTAAAAATAGGTTTAAACCTTGACAAATGTTACAATATGTGATATTTAGATGAACGGCTCAATACTTGCATTGCAATTAAACATGAAGTAATACTCCTTGAAGGAAAGCTAATACTACTATTAGTACACTATTAAGAAACAAAATTAGTATGAAATTTAACATAACTTACGTAGAACAGAATAATTTTTTTACTAGGTAAGCCAATTTATTATTTAAGTTGATTTATCAGATAATAGAAATTTTTAATTTTAAAAGATAATACATAACATTTTCATTTTGTTGAAATTTAAAAATGTATAAGAACACAATTATAATTTAACAATCGGTACTTCATTGAAAGTATATGAAATAACATAAAGGTGAATTGTTCATAAAGTAAATCATTTAGCTTCTTATAATTGATAAAATTCAATTTGTGGTTATGGATGACTTCTTTCGTAACTTGAATATGAATTTATGTTTCGTTTCTCAATACAAATTAAACAAGCTGCAGCACTATAAATTCAGCTATGTTTAAGTCAATTCTTCGTTATGGTTAGCTGATATTCAAGGTTTATTAACAAGAATTCCAAGGTGAAAATCATGCTACTTAAACTTCTTCAGAAGTGCCGATGATAGACTTGGGTACCAAACCAAGAAGAGGCTTCCAATAAGCTAAAGAATGAACCGACGACCGTGCCCATGCTTGCAGAGCCGGATTTTATAAATGCTTTCTTGGTTTAATGCAACGCGAGCAACTATGAAATAGGAGCAGTAATGACCCAGAAGGGAGAAGACGGTGAGCGTCGGATTATATACATGAGCCGTACATTGACCGCTTCGGAGTGGAATTATACGACCTCGGAGAAAGGATACCTGGCCCTACTCTGGTCAATAAAGAAATTGAGATCGTATTTGAAGGGGTTTCAATTCACAGCAATTACAAACTATGGCGCACTCCGCTGAATGCGGGACATTAAGGAATCGAATGGTCGTCTTTTCCGCTAGGCCTTCGAAAAATATCAAAGGAATTTCAATATAATACACAGCTATAGAACAATCCACAATGTTTCGGATGTATTATTATTAATGCTTAAAAATTAGTTTGAGGTGAATCAACGAGGCTATCGTATTATCGTACAAGATCCATGTTTGGGATGTCCGTGATGGGATGTTATATAGGCGGAGAGTGGAGCCGATTTTGTTAAACATGGTAGAAAACGAAAAGAATTGGAAACTTATAGTGTTAATGGACGACAGAGGGAAAGTGTTGAGCGTAAATGTGATTTTAAAAACTATTTTGCTTCATTTTCATGAATATTTTTTCAAAAAAAATTTTTTAAAATCGTATATGCAACAAAAATAAGAATAAACTATAGTATTTTAATTTATTAGGCAGTCATATTCGCAATTTTCAACTATGTGAATGACTCAGCGTACAATATATATTATATTCCATTAAAAAGTATTATATTTGCATATATTTCCATCCATTATTCCATATCTTATATATTGCGACGAGTGACAAGAAGACCGCGCCGACTTGTTCAGGCGAACGCGATGCTTGTCCCAACCTGGAATCAAGTAACATTAAGGCGTTCGAGTACACCTTATGCTTGGCGTGTAAAAATATTACGTGGGTAGTTACAAATATGATTTACGAATCATTGATCAATAAGACTAACTTTCTTTTCTTTTGTTGCAAAGCCTGTAAACAAAACTAATACAATAAATAAATTTATATTGATTACATTGTCGAATTTTCCAACATATTTTATTTCATTTTTTTTCGTTATATTAGACATTACATTGAAACTTCAATACCTTTATATTTATTAACGATCAATTATTTATTTGTTTATAAATGAAAAATTTTATATTATGTATTATCAAAACCTATTTGAATGATATAGGAGATATTATTTGTTATAGCATTGCTTGCAGACTTCAATATATTTTAGAAAATGCTTAAGTACGAGGGTGATTCCAGAAGTACCAGGCTCAACAAATAAAACTAGAAAAATATATTTATTTTGCAACATAATCTGCTTTCAGCTCTAAACACTCTTCCCAGCGATGTTCAATAAGTTCATTTTATAATATCATTTTATAATAAGAATTTTATGATATCATTTTATAATAAGAATTGTCAAGCTCCTGATAATAGCCATTAACTGCCGACATCACCTCTTCTTTGTTGGAAAATCTATGACCAGTGAGCCATTTTTTCAAGTCTGAGCACAGAAAATTCGAGGGAGCTAAATCTGGCGAAAACGGTGCATGAGGTAGCAATTCAAATTTTAATTCATGAATTCGCGATTGTAATAACGGATGTGTGAGCTGGTGCATTGTCTTGATGGAACAACACTTTCTTCTTAACCAAATGCGGCCGTTTTCGCTTGATTTTTTCGCTCAAAGGTTGCAATAAGTTCTCATAATACTCGCCGTTGATAATTTTTCCTTTTTCAAGATAGTCAATGAAAATTATCCCATACGTATTCCAAAAAACCGTCGCTATAAGCTTGCCGCAAATGGAACGGTCTTTGCCTTCTTTGGAGCCGGTTCTCCTTTTTGAATCCATTGTTTTGATTGTTCTTTTGTTTCAGGTGTCAAGTGGTGGACCGGTGTTTCGTCCATGATTATGAGACAGCGCAAAAATTCAGCTTTATTTGTGCGAAACGTTGTCAAATACTCAACTGAAACATCTTCACGACGCTGTTTTTGTTCTATTGTGAACAAACGCGTAACCCATCTTGCGCACAGGTTTGTCATCTCCAAATTTTCCAATAATATGCGATGTACCGCACTTTTTGAAATGCCTACCATGCCTGCTATCTCGCCCACTTTCAGTCGACGTTCATCCAGTATCGCTTTATGGATTTTCTTCAACATTTCTGGAGTCGTCACCTCGTTTGGGCGGTTGACCATTGCTATGCTCGTATTGGCAGTTTATATGGCCTCGTTTAAACTCCGCTACCCAATATTTTACTGTTTCAAACGAAGGAGCAGTTTTACCCAAAGTCGAGTTTAGTTCAGCTTTTATATTGGTTGGGCTGAGGCCTTTCAAATAATAGTATTGTATGATATAACGATGACCAATTTTTTCCATTTCACAAATTCACTGAAAACGTTCACTATTGATGGATCTCAGATAAATACTAAACATCATGTTATCTTCAAAATTGAGACATATGTTTTACAGATTGTGCACTTTCTAATACACTGATCTATTTTGAGCAATTACCGCCTCCTTTAGATCAGGCCAGGTACTTTTGCGATCACCCTCATAATAAAGAAAGAAATAATAATAGCGTTTTAAATCAAATTATTATAACAGTAAAGAAAATTTTTTATAAAACATAGGAAAATTTTCATGTAATCTTGCTATAATTAGTCATTATTTTCAACCATTCAATAGTTAGGATAAGAGTTTGTAATGATTTCATTATGCAAAATGAGGGGGAAAAATATGTAAAATTTATTTCTATTTTAAGAAAGAATGATCTTCATTTTCAACTGATCTAGCGGTAATTAAAATATTATCAATGTAATTTAAAATGGTAATCTTATAATCATATTAAACACATTTAGAAAAAAAGTTAATTCATCAATACTTATAAATTAGAAATTAAAATCTTATAAACGTTTAAAATAGAATTATTAAACATACAGCATCTGCTAAACTTATATTTTCTGAAATCTTTTTATAAAATTAGATTGCTGGTTTTTTTATAAGGATTAATTATCAATTTGTACCTAATGTTATTTTTTATTTTATTTCTTGAAAATAAAGAGATCTCATACTGTAATAAATCTATTATATACTGTTGCATCTCTTAACTTAATCAATAATGTCATTATTTACCAACACTAAACAGAAGTGGATATTGAAATGGATGAAGGATTTATGATGAATGCTAATTTTAATATGATTTTAGTGTAGTAAGGATTGTAGCGTGATTTGTGAGAGAGTATGATAATATTATGTGCTCTGCGCTGCAAACACAAAGTTCAATTAATAAAAAAACCGATACCAATGTAATGTTCTATTAATTTAAAATATCTAACTGAATCTGAAGAGTCTCACACTCATACAATAATACATTAATCTTAAAACAATTTCTGTTTTTTAACAGACAAAGGAGACAAGAAAGAGAATAAGATAGCGAGACGCCGGACGCCGGACTCACGGTGCACCACCATCACCTTCCACCGACGGGCCTCCGGAACCACCACTACTCTCCGGAGATCGAAGAAGTAGGTGTGCGTCGTGCGCCGAGCGTGGTATCCGCGGCAATATTTGTTCTGACTAAAATTCACGACGAAATTCTATTTTTAAAAGAGGAAGTAGATTCAAGCAAATCGACTCGCCATACAATTTCTTTTCCTTCACACTTCCACTCCTTCTCCTCCCGTATGTGTTTGCACCCCTTTTGTATTTGCTTTGTTTTAATTTGTTATTCTTTCATGTTCGTGTGTGCTATCTCTTTACAGGCCGTCAGAACCTCCTCCAAGCAGCAGTTGACTACGACTTATTTCGACCAATGCAGAACGCTCTTAGAAGAATACGCTTTCATAAATGAGCAGAAAAATGGGAAAAAGTTAAAGCTTCCGATAGAGGATACTTAGGATATGTAATTTTTTTTTTATGTTATTTAACGTCACTCTATTTATGCTTTTAAATAACGATGCTAATAAGTGACGGAGGTCTACGATATGTTTGTAAACAAAGTACATATAAATTATTACAGCGGTGCTTGTGTTAATCG
The DNA here is from genome assembly GCA_018907035.1 of Sycobia sp. Sy_11. Classification (NCBI taxonomy): domain Eukaryota; kingdom Metazoa; phylum Arthropoda; class Insecta; order Hymenoptera; family Epichrysomallidae; genus Sycobia; species Sycobia sp. Sy_11. Next base: position 1,467,865 of record JACCIC010000081.1, on the reverse strand, counting down.
GCCGAGACCGAGATTTGGACTCAGATCGCCAAGTTACTAGTCCTTCGCTCTAGCGATCGAGCCATCGTAGGCCTAAATATATGTGGTCATGTTTTCATAATAATAACCTCACATTTTGGAATAAAAACGCTAGAGACTTGTAACGCAATATACATAATTTTATTTTAATACGATCTTCATAGTTTTCTTTTAATATTATCTTCATAGTTTGTAAATTTGTAAGCAAAGTTGCTGTAACGTAATTCTTATTTAATCGATATAGTATCGCTTTTGTTCTTTATTAGATTATCTAAAACGTCTATTTTAATAAAAACGTTGTGCCTATGTTAGATCAGCAGTTATTAAATATGTGGGAATGCAGCACGTTGTAAATTCTAAGACACAAGTATGTATTTTCTAACATTAATTTATTATGTTATATTACAGCTTGGATATCTTTATTGATTATAAATTTATGAGAGGGTTATTAAAAGACTTTTTAAATTCTCAAAATTTTAACCAATCACTTGCAATCGCTGTAAAGTTAAGTTTTTATTACTGAAAGATTCAGAAGTATAGCGTGGGTCATAACTTATAGGTAGAAATATTGAATAACTTTTGATCGATTAGAGACACCTTTTTTTTTAAAATGAATATTGAATATGATAAATTATATAACAAAATAATATTCATAACAACTTTAAATAACACAAGTTTAAATAACAAAATATATTATATGTAAAAATTGTATTTATCCATTAAAGAAAGGTCAACATTCATAACTTGATTTATAATGTATAACAATTTTAAATATTTGATCTAATTAATAGAATAAATTGCAATAATTTGTGTATTTTATATATTATAATTATGGTATAATTATTAATTTTCAATCAATGTAAAAGAACAATAATAACTTCAACTCACAAAAAATGAAATAAAATAATTATTTATTTATTTTTATTAATTTTTTAAAGAATTAATAATTGAATTTTTATGAATGATTATACAACGTGATTTTATTTCAAAATTATAGAAAAATTATTCAAAGAAATTGTAATTGTTTAAATTAAGAAAACATTTCATTTTATCTTTTTCAGCAAAGGCAATTTCATAATAATAGATTAAACAGTTTTATTTAAAAAAAATGGTTTTATATAATAGATAAAATTAATATTGGGGCGAAAACTGAACGAAGAATGAAAAAAAAGAACAAAAAAAAAGTACAGCAGAAAAAACTGCTATTCTGCGCACGGGAAAGGGTAATAAAAATATAAAAGTCGTAGTTATACGCGTGAGCTGAACTGCAGCAGTTTTGAAGACGAGCGTGCACTGTGCGGTGCGTTGATAGTTTTTTTTCTTCGGATACAAGGGTTGTCAACTGTGTTGTCGAACTTGTCTTTCAATCTCAAAAAGCCAACAATCTGAAGTTTGGCTTTTTGGGATTTCAGAGCCAAGCAAGCGCTTCAAAGGCGTGCACACATAGCACACGGGGGTTACTCATCTCACCTCTCATTTTTGGTCAATCACTGTGTAGCTAAGATGCCTTTATAAATAAAATTTAAATTCAATACTAATGGTTTGAATTTTAAAGAAATAGAATATGAACTCAGACTAATATTCCAAATAATACCAATAATTAAGTTGATATTTTTTTGATTGGGTTAGGCGTGCGATAAAGCATAAACAAACAACACAAGATTTTTTTTATATAATAAATTTTAATTTAAAATAAAAGATTGTGGTACTTATCCGGCATAAAAAACCCCAGTCCCATGTGGAGGAAAAGCCATTTAAATACCATAACAACTATATTTACAATAACTATAATTACATAAATAAAGACAGTACCGTGGTTAAATTAGTATCTATTTTAAATATAAAATGTACCTATTACTAGGAAGAACTAAGAATAATTATATAATGATAACGCTCGCGACATTATATTACAGTAACGCTAAACTAAATCAGAGCTCGCTTAGCCCTTAGTTTTCACTTACGTGATTTGCGCTTAGTCGACGACACTCGCTACAAGATAGGCTTGAAGGTAAAGGAAACTGGATTCCTTTACCGAGGTACAGGAAGGTGTTGCCCAAAAATACTAGGCGTACTGTAGCTCCGACCTCTCGGACAATAACACTACAGTTACACCTGTGTTACCGATCTGAGGGCAGAAAGTGGCGGCAACACCCCAGAGGCTCGGGACGACCTCTAATACTGCAGCGGACTATGCCGTCGCTACTCCTTTGATATTGACACACTACGCTATCACAGTACGTACTCAGAGCTCTGATAAAACAGCCTCACAACCGGACCAATAATGCCACGTTTAAGCACGAAAAACGGTTCAGCTAAATCTCACTTAAACACGGCGACGAAACCAGAGAGAGAAAAAGACGCGACCTAACACAGCGGCGTCTAAATACGAATTGAAATTGTGTTCAAAAGTCTTCTCAAGAAAAGCGGGGAAATTAACACCAACCCATGCGACCATTGCGCGGTCCAATGAAAAACAGGAACAAAAAGTATGCGACAGAAAGTCCGCGCGGACTTTGTCGCGCGGCCGTTTCTATACGCAGGTATATGATTACCTGAGCTGACCCTATCTGCTCCGACCGACGCATTCGTACTTCAGTCCTCGTACGTGCCGAGTGCGAATCCGAGAGGATTATTGTCCACTACAGAGTAGTCGATGCGTCAGCCCAAAGTACCCATAATAAACTGAATATTTCTTTACTCATTTCCGATCTCTCTCTCTCTCTCTCTCTCTCTCTCTCTCTCTCTCTGTCTGTCTCTCTCTGTCTCTCTCGCTCACTCTCGTTCTCACGCTCGCTTGCTTACATATGGAGTGCAAATGGCCCGAACACTAATCCTAGTAAGACTTTTTGTATTCAACTGTGCTTGTTCACCTTAGCTGTTTTGTATAAATTTATTTCGTTATTTTATTTAATTCTACGTATAAAGTTTGTACCATATATAAATACTTATTATAATTATCTTTAATAGAATATTTCATAACACATATATATGTATTTAGCATGAATGGTTTTTTATTCATTCAAGTTTTTTCCCTTTTTTATTATTAAATAGTATTAATTTATATTAACTATTATTATAGAAGTTATCGACTGCTTTCCTTGTATTTCTATCAGTAGAAATCTGACATTTTTTCTAATATTACTTTGTAAACAAAAAAAAAACTTGTGAATTTAAATACTTATGTGTTCCAGACAGGCGTACTTATAGCTGTTGATATTTTATCCACTGAAATGTAGTGTCTACTGATTTTAATGAGTACAATTCTAGATTACATCGACATTACTTTTTATTGCTTGGTTGTTTCTGTATTTTTCATACAAATTGGATGTCGAACTTCTTAAAATGAATATAAACTTTATAATATCAACCATTTATATTATTTGGTATAAAAGTCTCTAGTTCACCATACAGAACAAAATTAGAGTGTTTCTGGTAAACTAATTATAAGCAATGAGGAAACATAACAAAAAATGCAATTGTTTTAAACATGATTTCTCCTTTGACGTTCTTACTATAGTTGCATCTACATCAGGACACGCTTCTCTGTACGTGCAGTAATGCCTGCACACATTTTCACTACATTTTGGCGTGATGTACGTGCTATGGTATTCGGCGCGTATTGTCTTTTGTACTGATGCAGATTATATTTTCTACTTATACGCACGTATGCAGGTTATATCTCCTACTCACTCATTTTCCTCTACTCTTGCGTAATTTCTTTCCTTTATTCACTAATTTCTAACAATACTAAATTAACTTATATAATCTAGGTTATTAAACAAATACACTAATACTACTTACCTTATATGTCCTAATAACTATTACTAATAACCATAATTACTATCTTACTAATAACTATTTCTTATTATACCTTTACCGGTTACTGAATATACCGAATGAATTTTTTCGCTTCGATGTCTATTTGCAATATATTCCGTCGAGCCCCATCTTAGTTGGGCGCCATTATTATAACGGGCACTTACTTTCTACCTTAGCTTTCGCTGGATTTGATCTGAAATCAAAAAGGGATGGAGGAAGAAAATATATTGGTTCTGTAATTTAGAGCTAATTAACACCGGCGACAATTTATTAACATACAAAATAAGAATGAAGATACAAATGTTGGGTGCCAGCCGAGTGATTTTCGCGGCAGAAATAGAAATGACCTAATCGTCTGCCGTCAATTTCTTTACTAAAATCGTGCTCCCAGCTTCAAAGGGACGCGAATTCTGACGAAAAAATACGCCAGATAAACGGAATCGCGAGATGAAACTCGAGTATTTTAATACCGCTGTTATATAATAAATCGCTCAAAATCAATCGGAGAAGAAAAAGAGCTTAGATTTTTGTCTGTTAGCTCCCTCACTCAATGGTGTCTACAGATACTCCTCTACCTTTTCACGGGACTTGTTTTTCACAATAATCCGTTGCCCTAATTTTACCAGGCACTTGCTTCGATGTTCATACGAGTTAACCTTTATGCTTGGACCAATTCACGACTTTTCTCTTAACGTCTGTAGCTCTTCATCTTTCCAATTCACGGGGGGTTTTTTGACACGTCCGTTGCTGTTAATGTTACTGCGGAAGAGATCAAGTTGCTTGCGCTCTCATATTTCCTCCATTCTTCTTACACCCGTCCAGGTCACCCCAGATGGCGCGGTCATATTTCCTCCATTCTTCTTACACCCGTCCAGGTCACCCCATAAACGCGTTTTCAACTCGCGGCTCTTTCCCTTGTTGTCGCTTGTTTATATTGTAAAAAAAAGATTCCTTCACAATAGAATCTCTAACTTTGTATAGTATCGTTAACATAATTTTCTTAAGCATTTATAGGAAAAGTTATTTAGATTTAATTACGCGAGGTTATGTTAGCATAGGTTTGCTACCATTACTGCGGATCTAATTCTGGCGTTTGTGACCGTATGTATGGATTATCTCAAACCCAATACCATAAATAAGTTACTAATCGCTCAAGATCAAAACAGGGAAGAGGGGGAGCTTGACGCACTGGAAGCATCATGGCACAGCGAGACATTCTTACCTTCATCCAAAACTACTAATATTGATAGAAGACCGTCTAATTATAAAACTCGATGATATAACGACAGTAAAGAAGACAAACTTCAAAATAGGTCGAGAAAGCGCCCTTTGTCAGTAACGCAAGAATCACTGTCGGAGCGTCTGGATTAAGAAAACGACCGAACCACAGACCTTACCAAGTCTCAAATAAAACGAAATAGAGAGAAAAATGAAGAATATAAAGACTTTATTTGTAGAATAAGTGCTGAAGTATAAATTAATTTAAGTTAGTGTTAAGGTATCATAAATTAGGATTAAGATTCAATAATTTATAAATAAAACATTATGATCGAAAATTAAGTATTATATTGTGATTTATTATGTAAGTATGATATGAAAAAAAGAAAAAAATATTTTGTTTTACATGTCATAATATTGTGCCGTACGGGCATAATCAAGTAGCTAAGCTATACGTCCAACATTTGTATCTTGATTCTTACTTTGATATAAATAAATTGTAGCGTCTATTAATTAGCTCTAAACTAGAATATGAATATATCGCCATCTTCTTTCCTTTTTCTATTTCAGATCAAATCCGGTGAAAGGTAATATAGAAGGTAAGTGAGTATTATAATAATTAAATATATATATATATATATTTTTTTTTTTTATTCGTAATTTAAATTAAATACGAAGAATATTTAGTTTGTGGTGCCAAGTGAAATTGAAGCAAGAATCATGACTACTGCGAAACAGCTGCGAAACAGCTGCTTTTTATACGAAAGGGATGATATGCAAAAAGATACTAAAAAAATAAATACGATTTCTGTCTGGAATCATGAATGAAATCACTTAAATTTATTTTTTGATGATGTGACTAGGAGACCATAGAGGATTCCGATATGAAAAACTAATAAAATCAAGCTACAGAAAGATTCTAGATTTCTTCCCTATATAAGGAAAAAACTTTGAAATCTAATTGGAATCCGGTATAAACGCAGGTATCGTGCCTAAAATTTCTACACAAACAAATAACCATTGACCGTTCGAATTTCCTGATAATATATTTGTAATAAACTGCAATACGTTTTGCACGTGTAGTTCGACTACTTTGATCTCAAATAGTTTTCTGCGACATTACTTTAGCAGGGCTTAAATAATTCAATAATTTCAACACAATGTTTTTTTTAGAATATATTTCAATAAAATATAATGCATTTTGAACATGACTGATACTTTTTGTTCCCTTCAAGTTAGTTCCTCAAAAAAAGTCAAAAACTGGATACAAATTTTAAGAAACTCTCGAATGCTTAAAAATTGCTTCTAATTGAATTTACTTAGGTTATAAATATCAGTTACTATTTTGCCGTCTCAATTGCTGTTATTTTATTTATTTATATTTAACATTGTGATTCTACGTTCTTCCATATGTTTTACTACATAATAATAATTCGCTTTTAGTTTCTGATGATTCAACTTTTTCAAAAATTAATTCAGAATATCGTGATTGTCTAATTATAAAATAGTTGACGATCACATGAGGTCTTTCACATTTGCTAAAATTAATCACAGTTTTCGATTTAGTATCTATAAAACTAGTTATTTATAAATCAACCACTAAAGAATACTATAGATTTGCAAGTGTGAACAGGAGATACCTAAAGAGTGATGGAAAAATATATTAAAATATTTAGAATAAAAAATAGGTCTCTCATGAACAACAAATTAATTAAGTTAAATAACGATCTAAATAATTCGAAACATATCATACTTTATATCATATCATACTCATATACTTTGTTTGTACACGATAAACAAAGAAACTACTGAACTGTTTTCTCTGACATTTGACATATGGATTCTATATTATCTTGGGAACTACATAGGCTATGTTTTTTATTGAAAATAATTTCACTTCCATCAATAAATTAAGATAATTGTTTTAACAATCACTTTCACCAGCGCCCACTAGGTGGCGTCTTGATTCACGAACATCAAGTCAAAGTAGTCAGCTTAAATTATTAATACCAGGCCAGTTCAAACGAATGTTCATATCCAACTTTGAGATTCGTATCCTAAAGGAGGTGTGACATTTAGTCGGTAATACCTTTTTTGTTCTTCAGGTTAATCTGACCCTACACTCACACCTGATGTATATCTTTTGATTTTTCTAAATTTTATTTTCTCTTACGTGGAAAATCTCTCTATCTCTCTCTCTCTCTCCCTCTCTCTTTTTTTATAAAATGGTTCTCTATACCAAATCATACTAAATATAGTTTGTGACGACAAATTATGTTTTTATTTTTATACATTATATTAAGTTTCAGAAGTGTGACAAGAGCCTATGTTTTTTTTTTTAGTTTGAACAAAAGAAATAATGGCAAAATAGTATATATAACAATAGTATATATATATATATATATATATATATATATATATATATATATATATATATACTAGCATCCCCCGACTTAATCGATTTCATAAACAATTCAATAATATCTAAGTAAAAAGTACTCTATATATAAAAATCTATATTACTATAAATAATTGACCGTAAGTTATCTATCGTCGCTTCTGTACAAAAAGCTGTTTCAATGTAGCACCCATTTCAAAAAGTTTATATTTTGACGACCATTTTATACGATATATATATATATAGATGCATATTAAATACGGCTTCCATGAAGGAAATTGTACTTTCGTGTTCGAGCGGTAGAAAAAGATGTGCAAGTGTCTCGATACGAAGTTTACAGAGAGTATCACGTTCGGACTGTAGGAAATGTCTCAGAAGGACTGCTATAGAGTTTTGTATTAGGGAGGTAGAATATAATGTCCAAGTATCCCGGGGCGACTCTTACTGGGAGTGTGCGTGTTCCAATGATAGAATACGAATCTCTTCATAGAAGCCGTACCGATATATCTGGACATTGTTTCCCATCAACTATACAAGACACACCCCATAGAAGTCGTTCCATAACACCTGGAAATCGCATTCTATCATCGGAACACGAAACTCTCCGTGGAAGTTGTTCCGACATACCTAAACATCGTTTCCTACCAACTAAACACGATAGTCCCCAGAAAGCTAGCATCACTTCTTAACGATTAAACGCAATACTCCCCGTAGTAGTCATTCGGAAAAACTTAGATATCGTTTTTTTTCGTCTCAACACGAATCTTTGCATAGAAGTTGATTTCCTCATATCTGGACGTTGTTTTCTATCAAGTAACTACAATAGTCTCCGTAGAAATCGCTCAGAGACACCTGAACATCACATTCTATCGTCCGAACACACAACTGCTTATAGAAATCGTCTTGAGACAACGGGATATCGTATTCAACCGTCCGTACACGTCAATACAATATTTCTCAGTAAAAACCGTATTTAAAATGTGCATATATAACATTTACAATATATATACATATTTATATATTGTACATATTATATATACATATTTCGTATATTTCCGTTTGTTTCAATTAAATAATGTGAATATTTTAGTTATGGTGCCAACTGAAATTCAAACAAAATGTTGGTATGCGAATAATATATTCTTTAAGCAGAAGATAGGTATTGCCTTTTTATGCAGAAGTGACAATATTTTTGATATATATATATATATATATATACATATTTTCGAGGTTGTTGGTAAAGAACTCTAATTTGCTATCATTTCTTTTGTTCAAATTAAAAAAAAAAAAACATACTCTCTTGCCACAATACGAAGTTAATGTATAAAAACAAACATATAATTTGTCGTCACAAACTATATTCAGTATGATTTGGAATACAAAACCATTTGCTAAGAGAAGTAGAAAGAAAGGCAGAGACAAAGAGAGAGTGAGAGAGAGAGAGAGAGAGAGAGAGAGAGAGAGAGAGAGAGAGAGAGCGAGAGCGAGATAGAAAGATCTCCTCACGTAAGAGAAAAAACAAAATTTATAAAAATCAAAAGATATCCATAAGGTGTGAGAGTAATGTCAGATTAACCTGAAGAACAAAAAAGATAATACCGACTAACGTCACACCTTTAGGATAAGAATTCCAAATTTGGATATGAATATTCGTTTGAGCTGGCCTGCTATTAATACTTTACGCGGACTACTTTGAGTTGATGTTCGTGATTCAAGACGCCACCTAGTGGCCGCTGGTCGAACTGATTGTTAAAACCATTAACTTAATTTATTGATGAAAGTAAAATGATTTTCAATAAAAAACATAGGTTATGTCCTTCCCAAGATAATATAGAATTTATACGCCAAATTTCAGATATGATATGATATATATATATATATATATATATATATATATATATAATATCGTCACTTCTGCTGAAAAAAGGCAATATCCATCGTTTGCTTAAAAAATACGCTATTCGCATACCAGCATTTTGCTTAAATTTCAGTTGGCATCGCTACGAAAATATTCACGGTATTTAATTGAAAAAACGAAAATATAGGAAATATGTATATATATATGTTGTAGGTGTATAATATATATATATATATATATATATATATATATATATATATATATATAGTATGTATATTATATTCTACATAAGATATATACACATTTTAACCTTTAGACTGCCGGACTGGCTCATATATGAGCCACCTATGACCTTGACAGCTACTCTAGAGATCTGAGGTGTTGTATGTATAAATTTTGCACATCAAAAATATCAATTTATAAGGCAAAAATGCCGGCAGTCTAAAGCTTAAATACGGTTTCTACTGAGAAATATTGTATTCGCGTGTATGGGCGGTGAATTACGATATTCCGTTGCCTCAAGACGATTTCTACTGGGAATATTGTATTTAGTTGATAGAAAACGACGTCCAAGTATGATGAAATCAATTTCTATGGGAAGATTCGTGTTGGGACGGTAAAATACGAAATCTAGGTCTTTCCCAACGACTTCTACGGGGAGTATTGTGTTTGGTTGTTAGGAAGCAGTACTAGCTTTCTCGGGACGTCTTTTACTGGGACTATCGTGTTTAGTTGGTAGGAAACGATGTTTACGTACGTCGGAACAACTTCTACGGGGAGTTTCGTGTTCGAATAGTGGGATAAGATGTCCAAGCGCCTCGGGACGATTTCTACGGGGAATTTCGTGTTCGGACGGTAGATGGCGATGTCCAGATATGATGGGACGTCTTTTATGGGGAGATTCATGTTGAGATGTTTTGGAACGACTTTAAGGGAAGTGTTTAAGAGACTTCTATAAAGAGATTCATTTTCTATGGTTCGAACATGCACACTCCCAGTAAAAGTCGTTCCGCGATACTTGGACGTCGTATTCTACTTTCCCAACACAAAACTCTCTATAGCAGACGTCCCGAGACATGTTCTATATTACGAACATGATACTCTTTATAAACGTCGTCTCGAGACACTTGGACATCTTTTTTTACCGCTCGAACTCGAAAGTACGATTTTCCTCATAGAAGCCGTATGTGATATGTACATATGTGTGTATTAAATATGGTTGTACTTTACTTTTTACTTAGATATTTTTGATTTATTTATGAGATCGGTTAAATTATTATCTCGGGCGAAGCCGAGATGGAGGATGCTAGTATATATATTTATATATATATATATATATATATATATATATATATATATATATATATAAATGGTCGGCGAAAATCAGCTTTTTGAAGTGAACGCTGCTTTGAAGCAGCTTTTTATCCACGAGCGACGATAGGCAAATTACGGTCAATTATTTATAGAAATATAGATTTTTATATATAGAGTACTTTTTACGGAGATATTATTGGATTGTTTAAGAAATCGGTGAAATTATTATTTCGCGCGAACCCGAGATGGGGGATGCAAGTATTACTATATATGCTATATAGTACGAGTATAAGAGATAAGCCATCATTATAAAGTTATGTAACTTCAAAAAGGTTTCTTCTTTACTGTACCTGTTGCAATATTCTATACAATCAATCTTGAACCATGTAGTTGAATCTTTTTAATTTCAAGATTTCTTATATTTTTATAATAGAAACCTATATATGAAATTCTTACTGAAAAATGTTTAGGTTGTCGAAAGGGACGATTAAGACAAAACATAAATATCATATATTCATTACAAATTTTCTGTTATACATATACAAAAAATTAAATAATCTTTTAAAATATATTTTATTTACAAGAAAAAGTAATGGAAATAACTTAAATAGTTTTGTATTAAAGCGTATTATAGAATTATAATTTATGCATAGATTTTCACTGAAAAGTAATTTTTTACTTGATTATTAGTACATTAGAATACATTCCATAGGATAATTGACTCTTGTAGGTGATGAATATTTTAATATCTTCGAAAATAAAAATAATATAAATGTAATGAGAGTATTACTAAATTAAGGCGCCATATTAAAGAAATTTACATTAACTTAATGTAAAAAATATGCTTTCAATTAAATCAAAGTTATTTAAAAAATTGTGGATATACATCATACTATAAGAAATTTATATTAATTTTTTAATACACCTCTTATTTACAGCAGACATTAAATTTTTATGTACTAATCAAATTTTTCACTTATTATCATTGAATAATTAGAGAACAATCCTATTTAGCATTTCAACAATTATGACATGTCTTAGGAACATATTTGTTTTTTTTGAAAATGTTTCAATAACAAGGAACCATAGTAATAAAAATGCCTTTACGTTAATTATGTATATACAATTCCTTAATTTATATACATGGAAATCGTCGAAAATGGCATTATTATTATCGATGTTGACCAATTCACTTAGTAAATAAAAAACAGTAGACTAATTGTAACGGCAATGAGAGACATATTTTGCTTGTTTCCATCATGAAATTAAATTATACCACCTATTTCATTATATCATTCTACACTTCTTTAAAGTTTCTATCGAACTCACCGAACTTCATGGCCCACGACCACTGTCCAGCCCCTTCGCCGTCGTTTATCCTTACGTCTCATCTGCTCGTATAGGTCCAACCTCTCCATAAATATTATGATTAACACCTAGTCCTAAAATTGCCGATTCGATCGGATAATTCTATTTATTAGGTAAGCGAAATAACACGATTTAGATAAAAGCATTTGAATAACAGCTCATGTTTCGATATTGAAGAGAAAAAAATTCTAATGATTGTTGAAGCGAACGAAAATCACATTTAAATTATTTATAGTGTTCTTCAGTTCACAATCCCGTACTTGTTCATATATAGAAATAGACATATATAACCTGAGCTGTATTAAATCCTATCTTTAGACACTATATTTAACACTATTATTCACAGAAGCTCTCGCGACCGCTGATAAAATCAACTTTGTCAGCGAAGTCATATCTAAAAGTTCGTCAAGTGCATCACGCCAGATTCACCGTCTGAATTTTTAAAGTTTTCGTCAGGTTTCGGTTTATAGCCCGGCGACAATTGTACAAAGGCAGTGCGGCGTTGGTGCCATCCGACTTTTTACGATAAAAACAAATAGGCAAACGAATAGAAAAGGGATAATGCAGAACGAGGTGCGCCAACGGAATTGCTATTGTTACAGCTGGAGTGATATATACAGCTCATTCATGCTCAGCTCCGATCAAATGTCTTTGGCGAATTATGTGTGTATACTGATTTCGTGAATTTTTCTCAAATGTCTGGCTTTCATCTCTCTCTCTCTCTCTCTCTCTCTCTCTCTCTCTCTCTCTCTCTTTCTCCCTTTGCCTCTCTCCGCGAACCCGACCGGTGCCGCATTAGTACTAGCAAAACATCGCGATGTCGCGTCGAGGACCGCACTGAATTTTCGTATTATATTTATAGAGAAGAGAATCTTGCAAGAGGGGGAGCTGCCGGATTATTTTGAACCGGCCGCTCGATGTGCCTATTTTTTCATATGTGTTGCATGAGACATCAGAAGGGGCCAAGTGAGTAAGAGAGAGAGAGAGAGAGAACGAGATTTACAGGGAGAGAGGCAAGAATGGAGTGTTTATAAGTAGCAATGCTCACTGAACTCGCGTTTATATTTGATTTTTCTTTTTGGCGATAAGCGCTGTCGACTGTAAGTGCCGCTCTTCGTTGTTTCTTTTTTTTCTTCGTTTTCTTTCTTCTCTCATACTCCTTAGATAACAGTTCCTCTTTTATATCTCACAATAATATTGGAAGCAGCGCCTTTACGTAAATAAGGGGATAACCTCAGTCAAATTAATTCAAAAGGGACAGTAACCGTTTTAGTGGATATAGCAAACCTGCCTCCATAGTAAATTCTTCCACGCTTCTAGAAGAATTTGAAACGCCATTCGCAGAAACTTCGCAAACTATGTGATGTATGATATTATATCGATTGAATTAAAAAACTTCTAAAGAAAGATCTATACAGTTGACTGAAGAATCATTGGATAATGTTAAAATTCTTTTGTATATAGTGTAAGGTATATAAACTTTGTATGCAATAGACATTGGTATTGAAATATTGTGCTTCTACTGGATACATCTAATGATTTGCACTATATGTACGAAACAGTGACTTTCACTGTTTCCATTTATATGACCTTCAGTTATGCGTTTCTTCGATCTGCCGGACGCTTAGCTATAATATTTAGATTTAATCTGATTTAATATAACTGGTAGGGGTCAAAGCGTAGTTCCTATTTCATCTGGCCGAGATTTTATAACTACGTGCAAAAGGTAACGATGCACATAGTCCATAGTGTGCTGTCCAGCGTGGTATGGTGCGGAAGCCATCTAATCTATCTCGATGATACCAAATCTCGCAATTTCCTCGCACCATCTTTATTCGTTGACCGAGATCAAATATGATGGCTAAAATCTCACGGGGCTAATCGATTCTTGTATAACTTTAAGTAAGTATGGTCTTTCAAATATTTGTAATTTTTACTTATTTTCTCTTTGATCAATATCGACTATGAACGCAAATATATAAATCCAATGGTTGTATATTCATCCATATCATTTATTCGCCCTTCTTATAACGTGTTTAAAATTCTAAAAATATTCAATTTATTATCAAGGATAGAATATTGAAATTTACTTACTTTGCCTACACATTTACTTACGTAATGCAAAATGAGAGGATTATATATGTAGTAATGAATTTTATGAAAAATAAAAGGGAACAAAATTTTAGTTTCCGCAATCAACAAGAAAATGTATTAAAAAAATTTTTCTGATATTAAATGATTTAAATTAAAATTTATAAATAAAAAATCAGTGTATTTTATGTAAGATTATGTCCAATTAAAGCTTAATTGTATAACGTTTTCATTAAAATTCTAAAAACAATATTCAAATACTAAATAAGACCTTTTAGTTTTACATAATATTTATTTAATACATCTTTAAATATGTTTTGAAATTGAAATTAAGAACCCATAAAATACATAAAATATTTTGCAAATAAATTAAATAGTGAAACAAGTATATATCAGCAGCGGATATTTTTGTCGACAATCTGTACGTTCTTGTGCTATTTTCAAGTGTTCTAATTATAGTTAAAAAGTATCAAGCGTCTCAGAAAAACATGATAAAATCCATTGTACATAAAACAATATTGATTGTAAATGCCTGGACATATTTAATGTGTTGCTTTTCATTGCTATCGAAACTAGGGTAAATAAATACAGTATAGATCATTGGTATAGTATATTAGACGATTGTAATTTAGTGACACTTTTTTTTAATAAGCTTAAAATTTGTCACCTGTAAAAATAATTTAATGGCTTTTTCGTACCGAAATAAAGAATATTTATTGCACTGCTAAAAGTGTGTCATTTGTCTTTTAACATTCGTATAAATGATGCTCTCATCAAACTGACATATAATACTGAAAAGTAAATGTTATTGATGTAATAATATAAGCAAATTGATGATGTTTGTAAATAATAAGAAAAAAAACACTAAAAAATATGCTAATAAAATCATATTTATATCTTATAATTGATCTTGTTTAAATTAAGAGCATTATAATGTGATTCGAAATATTTTAAGTTCTTATATGTAGAGTTTTATATCTTATACTTATATTCATATTTTTAATTCTATCAATATTTTAAATTCTTCAACTTATGTTGCTACATTAACGATAATGGTTCTTATATAAAGTATTAATTGTTTAAATATTCTAGTAGTAAGAATATTTAAGAATACGTAGGCACATATTTTTCTCCTTTCACCATTACCTGTATGTACTTATTACAAATTATTTTCACGTCTTCCATTCACATCATCTTATTTTCGCGAACCTAACAATAAGAGCGTATATTATATTTTAAATTCTTATGTGAATAATTTTACTTATAATCTTAAGTCAAGAGTTCTGTAAAAGAAATTCGAATATTCAGATAATTTATAAATGAATTCTACCAAAAACTGTTAACATTATAAAAAATTATTGTATAGATCATAACTAACATTTAATATAATATATGATTTTATTGAATTCAGCTTCGTAATGCGATTTTTAAAAATATTTTTAAAATTTGATTTTACAAAAATCCAATGATGTGAAAGAAATCCTGTGCAGATATATCTCAAAATAGCTTTATCTTTAAGATGGATCCTAATTCGTATTTTTTATGCTTTCTTAACTGGAGACCTCCTTAATGATTCATATTTAAATTTCCTTAAAGTCGTCTAATGTTTAGAGAAAAAGTGCATATTCATGTTTTTCTTACATGGCCTAATCCACTTTCCTCAAATTTTCGTTATTGTTTTGAGAAAAATGTCCATATAAGATTTCTATCTCGGAATTCGATATGAATACCAAAATTCGCACTTTATATAGTTAAGTTTTCTTATATTTGAGATCCCCTCTGATATTCTATACGTTTTCTGCTGCTTTATCCATACATCGTAGAGGTATATGATATATATGCATATACGTTTAATATAAAATAAGTGTCTTTATTCCGACACTAGAAGCTTATAGTACACTTTTAAAATGTACGCTTAAAAAAATTTCTTGGTTCAAGAAAATCTATTGATGTTTATTGAGTTGATTAACTTCAGTAATCACATACCTGATCACAAAACTTTTGAATCTCTAGAAATGGTTTCACCGATTTTCTAGAAACTTGTATTTAATCGTTTTGTATACAAGATAGCATAGGTTTACATTCTTAATCACTATATAAATATGATCTTTATTTAAGAAACTACGAGGGTATGCCAATAAGTCTTTAGAAAAAGATAGAAAAACAATTTTTTTGGGATAAATATTTTTTTATTTTTCAAGATAATCTCCTTCTAGTTCAATAAACTTTGACAGACGTATCTCCAATTTTTTTAAGCCTTCAGAAAAGTATGATTATTGTAGTTCCTAAAAATAAGTATTTGTGTGAGTGATGACCTCCTGATTTGACATAAATCGTTGTCCGCTGAGCCATTTTTTTCAATTTGGAAATAAGAAGAAATCACTCTGGGCCAGATCTGGTGAGTACGGTGGATGGTCTATCAATTAAAACTTCAATTCCTGAATTTTAGCCATCGAAACTGCGCACGTATGCACTCGTGCATTATCCTAAAGAAAGAGGACTTTGTTTTTTTCAAATAAGGACGATTTTCTTTTATTTTCTCATGTAGCTGACTTAATAATGACGCATAATACTTTGTAGTATTTGTCTGTTCCTTTTTCAAATAGTCAATAAGGATAGTACAACGTGCATCCCAAAAAACAGTAGCCATAATCTTTCCAGCTGATTTCACCGTCTTTGCCTTCTTTGGAGTCCGTTCACATTTAATAATCCATTGCTTAGACTGTTCTTTTGTCTCGGGAGTGTAGTGGTGTATCCATGTTTCATCTACAGTGATTAATCTACGGAGAAACTCATCTGGGTTGCGACGCATACGCTCCAAAAGAGCCTTAGAAGAGACCACTCGGTTGCGTTTGTTCTCAGCTGAGAGCAAACGCGGCACCCATCTCGCAGATATTTTTTTCATAGCCAACTTATCGTGCAAAATTGAAATGACGATACCCTTTGAAACGCCTGTGGCTTTAACTATTTCGCGCTATTTTATTCTTCGATCACTTAACGCCATATCGTGGATTTTATCGATCATTTCCGGAGTACTCACGTCTACAGGACGTCCTGAACGATGTTTACCTTTTGTTGATTTACGGCCACGTTTAAATTCATTTATCCAATTGAAAACTGTTGCAAAAACAGGGGCATATGTGCCATGAACTGAATCCAACTCAGCTTTTATTTCTTTTGTTGTTAAGCCTTTGAAATAGAAATGTTTAATCACCGCTCTAAACTCATTTTTTTCCGTTTTTTTAAGCAAACAAAAGTTATTTAATTCAACTGACGATAAAAAGGAAACCACGAGATGAATATGGCTGCAACTTTGCCAGATACCTAGTGAGAAATGATGCTTACTAGAAACAGACCATTTGCGATGCTGCGAGCGTCATCTCATAGATTTTCTAAGGACTTATCGACCTCCTCTCTTATAATTTTGAATCAGAAGTTTATTATATTAAAATAAATAAATTATGCATCGAATTCAGAAAATATAACATCTTATTGTAAGAGATCAAAATACAAATAAGCTGCTTGTTCACACATGTAGTAATATAGCTTCACTTCTATATATTTACATCTTACTTTATCAATGTTTAGGTTTGGAAATATGAAAGCGCAACGCGGCCGGCGTGACGCCGTCGCAGCGCCGAAAAAGTTTAAGCGAGTAAGCGTAGTGCGACGGTTATCAGATCTCCGTTAGCCTTTGTGAACGATTGACTTCTTCTCGGCATCGTGTACTTTTCATTATTATGAACGTTATATGTTTAATAATTAAGTATAAATTTACATAATTTATCGTATAAAATTGTTAATTTGTGTGGTGCGTGCTGCGTAGTGGGGTCGTGTAAGAAAAGGATTATTTGGCCATTGCGTCAGGTATATGCACTGTCTGACCGTTCTTCCCGGGACTTGTGGGCCAGGACTCATTGCAGTCCATTGTCGACAGTACGTTTTCTGATACATTTGTGAACGGGGCGTGCTGTCACGTAGTGCCGAAAGACCACACTAAGGGTGGTGTCTGGTACTGGGGAACTCACCATTGCATCACTGAGGACGTCTTAGGTCACGGGTTAGTTTATTATTGTTAAGAGAGCTCTCTGCGTGCGATATAGTTCAATAGTTTAAAGTCATTGTTTTATAAGATTATTTTAAATTATATTATAGTACTTCATCTTAAATTATAACAAATATAGTTTATTCGATTCAGTTGATTTCATTTTTATTTCATTTTTAGCAGTAATTATTTGTAAATGCATCAGGCTTTTTCTCCACGTGCATCTAGAGTTTGTTACTGCAGTTTGCCATAGATTTAGAAGAAATTTTATTTTATTTAAGTATAGTATATTGTCGTAAGTTATTTAAACTTAGCACGATTCCTCATCCAAATTCTTAGCTACTCACATATATATGGATATTATCAATTAATTATTATCAGTAATTCATAAACACTGTTGTCAAAAAAATGTTTTTAATACTTACAAAAGAATAATGTTATCTAATTAAATAAATACAAATTTTCGTAATTAAATAAATACATATCTCGAACTAGTTTATTACAACTACATATATATATATATATATATATATATATATATATATATATAGATGTAATAAATGATGTTCTTGAGAGAAATACATTTATAAAGAAATCATTATGGTCAATATTGATTACAAGCTGATAAATAAACTTCCAAGTGTGTGGAAATTAAATAAATATGTTCATAGATTTAAGAATAATTTGTTAAAAGTAAGAACACAAAAATCTAATATTTACTATAATTTAAAAGATTGTAAGCTAAATATTTTATAATATTAGCTAAAATTATAAATTTGATATTTTAAAACATTCTTTCACTAAGCTGAATGAGTTATGCATTATTCAATATTAGTTAAATAGTAAGGAATCGCGTACTTAGATTGTTTCCTATTTTGTTATTGTTTAACTTCATGCAAAAAATTGTTTTCTTAAATGTAGATATTGATTTTTTAATCTTTGGAAATAGAAATGTTGCTTCTAATTTTATTCTTTCTAGATAATATTGTTAAAAATCTAACTTGTATACTAACTAGTCTCAAAAAGTTATGACGTTGATAATTTTGCCGCCGACTCATGGCGGTTTTCCCCTTGCCGCAGATTTGTTCCATCCTGACATATATACGATTTTTTTTGACGGATTATGCGGGAGAAGGATCGTGAGAGACCACCTTTGGACAGAAAAATAACACAGCGACCAGCAGCGCCGTATTTAGGTTTGAGAGAGCCTGGAGAACCATCGGTGTCGGGGTCGTTCAGTGAGGGTTTTAAAATCACAAATGATACAATTTTTATAACATAATTTTTGATTGTATACATAAAATAATTTATTTATCTATACATATGGCTTTATAGCAAATAAATATATATTTATATAGTATACAATTAAATAAAAAAATAAAAACAATTAAATAATGTATTCCCGCAATTGTTTTCATCAAATCTGTTTAATATATCAATATTTACATGACGCATAATGTCTCTCTCCATACTTATATTAGTCAAATGATTCAGTCGATTTTGAGTGATTAATATCGTCCAGGCATTATTCACTAAATTTAATTTCGAGAACGACCTTTTTCCGGTATAATTACTTCACATCAGGATTATATACTTTATTAAAATTAATTCGATATTTCGAAAGGTTTTTCGTATTCTTTTTTTATTAATCAGTGAAAACATATTGTTCTCGGCTAACTCCAATCTCAGATTTTAATTCGAGTAACTGAGCACAAAATGTTTGAAATAAAAGAGATTACATTTCTAAATTTGAGACGAAATAATTTTTAAAGATATCTAGTAACATTTTAGTACTTTGTTGTATTTCAAAAGAAGTTAAGTTATTCAAGTTTCATAAAAAACCGAAGCGTAGTTCGATCGTTTCATATGCTTAAAATCGAACTATAGACAAACTAACTATAGTCCTACTTGACTTATACACTTCCAAACAACGAAGTAGCGCAGCCATTTTTTAATCCTTTGTGCAGGATCTTGGCGTGTAAAACGTCTATTCAACCATGCTATAGCCGTTGTGGCGATGGCAGTGATGGTGGTACAATTAGGAATTAGAAATTAATGCGTCGCAGCAGGGGCGGAGTAGCAGGGCTTTTAAGACTAATAATTTTGCAACTACATGAGCAAAGGGCAATGAGCGGCATGCAACGTGCCCGTCTACATCTGCGTCGCTGACATCCGACATCGAGGTAGCCGATGGCGATGCTGCCGTTTCCTCACCTACAAGTTCATCAGCTGCGCATATCGAAAATTCAATGCATGAATGGCGAAACAGCACTGCAATACCGGTGAGATCACCTCCTCGTAGTTTAAACAATGGTTATGTCGATTTTGCGGAAAGAATTGCAAATGAATTTGAAAGAACATTAACGT
Organism: Sycobia sp. Sy_11; assembly: GCA_018907035.1. NCBI lineage: Eukaryota > Metazoa > Arthropoda > Insecta > Hymenoptera > Epichrysomallidae > Sycobia > Sycobia sp. Sy_11. Next base: position 1,447,369 of record JACCIC010000081.1, on the reverse strand, counting down.
CAGTGCGCGAAACATCAATCGGCGAAAATAGCTCGCGTTTTATAAACCGCTTAACTACCGCGAAAAGCTTCTGGAAATCCACTGTAGTAGCTCCGTTTTAAAGAAGCATTTGTATTAACATCGGAGTTAGGCGGACATAGTGAAAGAGAGAATATAGAGTGTCCTTTTGATTCATTAAAAGAAGAGGCACGTGGTGTAGTAAATACTTTACTGGCAACAAGCCGCGATGCAGACGCAGCAATGAAGACATTAGAATTGCATTATGCCAATAATAAAAATGTAGCTGAAAATATTATTATCGATTTAAAAAAATTACCAAGTATTAATTCCGGAAAAATCAGCTTAACACAATTTGCGACAAAATTAAAAAATGCTCTGATAGCTTTTAAACCTATGGAATTAACGGAATATTTGCATAGCCCAGAATTAGGTAAAATCATTGGAAGTAAAATTCCATCATCCTTAAAATATAAATATAATAAATATGCAGAAACCGTAAAAGAGAGTAAATCGGAATTAGAAAAACGTAGTGATTTCTTTATAAAGAACCTGAATTAGCGGCAAAAGCTGGAATTTTTGATTTTAATGTAGACACATATCATGCGATCGAAAAACAATCTAAAAATGTACGAAAAGACGAACGAAAAACGAGTTCTGGAAAAATATATGTAACTGCAAGCGAACACAAGACCGAAACATCAAAGAAAAATGAATCTTATCAGTATAATAAAATTCGTATGTGTTTGGTTTGCTCGCGTGGAAATCATTTACCATTGGAGTGTGCTGTTTTCAAAAATCAAAATGTCGAAAAACGTTGGTGAATTGCTACAAAATATAAATTATGTTTTAATTATAAATTTGGTTCCCTGTCTGCAGTGTTTTAAACATTTAATTTGTTAATAACTTTTTCAAAACATTTTTACGTAAAAATACCCTAGATTTTCATGATCAGCGCATCAACGCAGTCCTAGAAAACTTGGTTCACTGACTCAATTTTCAGCGGCTACGAAAATTCCTTGGCGCTTAGGCTAGAAATCATGCGAAGGTTTACTTGCGGAATAAAGAAAAATTCTGAGTAATTGATAAAAATGAACTGAATCGTTTTTCATTCTTTTTTCTAAAATATTTTATACATATTTCTTTATTTTAATGTGATATTTTAGTGCGATAGAATAATTATTGTATTATACACAAAATTATTGTATTAAAAAAGTGATTGTTAAACAAAAAATATTAAAAATTTCAGCTAATATGCTCCTTTTTTCATTTCTAAATAAAGCTTATTAAAACCTTGTTCCATTCAATTTTTATTAACAAATTAAACAGTTTTATAAGTAAATATATACTGCTAAAAATCACCGAATTTCTACTTTTCTATAAAATTATATATATATATTACTAGACATATGTAAGCATCCTATGCATACGTATTAACCTTTTTAGATGAATTTGAAATTCTATTATTATTATTATTTCTGTAATTTAAATTAAAATTTATTACAATAAATTTATTCAATTCAATTAATCTGTTGTATTATGAAATTCACCACAGAAAAAAAGGACAAGAAAGAGATTCAAATATTATATTTAAGACTTGAAGAATAAAAATGTTAATTATAACTAAATTATAATCGTCCTTTTAGGATAAGTAATTAACAATAATATAAGATCTTGTTAAAATATCAACAATATATTTTTAATGTAATACTAAAAACTTTTTAAAGTTTTAAAGTAATAATATATGTATAAAAATATATTGTTGACATTTTAACAATCTTTTATATTAGTTTTAATGATCATATTTAACATTTTTATTGTTCAAATTTTCAATAGAATATTTGAATCACTTTCCTGTTCTATTTTCTATAGCAAATTTTATAATAACACAGATTAATTGAATTAAATAAAATTATTGTAATAAATCTTTATTTAATCTGAAGAAATAATAGTAATAATAGAATTTTCAATCGACCTAAAGAAGTTAATATTAATATACAGCGTATTTTAAAAAGGTATGCGGACAAATATATCACCGTATAGAGGAGCCAAATCTAAGCCAAAGAGCTATTATTATTTTTTACCTTAGATGCATAGATTTTGAGTAATATTCAATCGAAAAATTAGGGTATAAAGCCAATCAAAGCCCGCTCCAATAAGAAAAAGGTAAGGAAAATGAAAAGGGCGTGGCTAACACTTAGATTTTGTCGCTCTATCCCGTAGTATATTTTTCTGCAGCCCTTTTTAGAACACCCTGTATTGTGCACATAGATAGGTCTAGTAAAGTTCAATAGCTTAAACTATATAACTTACATTTTGAATAATTGGAGAACAAAAAAATATATATATTACGCAAAAACACGTAGAGTTAAATCTATTGTGCAATGAAATGTAGGTTTCTTACACAGAAATGTTACAAAAGGAACAAGAAGTAAGAAGAATAGTATATCTATATGTATAAAACGAAAAAAAGAATAAGTTGTTATTCGGCGAATGTTATTCTTGTCTCTTCTTACTCGTCACTTTCTTTTTTAAAAGACATTAGAGTGTTATATACAGTAATAACTAAATAAAGGAGTGCAGGTATAGCGACTATTGTTCTAGTTCTGCTAACCATATGATCATCCGCGAATACAGACAAAATCTCATTTTAAGTTTGATTCACATTTTTTTCGACATTTTCTAACACATTAACAGATATTTCATTCAAAATATTTTCTCCTGAAGCCGAGCCTGAAGATGTTGCTTAACTATCAACAATAATAAAATGAGACATGCATGATGTCTTTGCAATCATTTCTGCATCTTTCTTCTGCTTATCTAAATTCAATTTACTCTTTGCCGACCCATTTTTATAATCACGCATTCCAGTGTGTCGATCGATCCCTTGACTCGTTTTTAACTCTTTTAACAAAATTTATTACTTTAGAATAAGATCACTATACAATATTACAGTTAACTATAACTAAGAAGAAAAAATACTATTACATATGAACCTAACGGTCCATCACAATCAAATGATGTTCGAATTCAACAATTGTCTCAATTTTCCAATGCACGTTAAGACACGCAAAAAAAAACCAATTGCGTGGCCATGAACAACCCATAAACAGTATAAGCGTGTTGACGTATACTTTTTAGACTACAGTTAGAAACTCAATAAGTCAATTATTTTAAACGAGATTAGTAATTAAATTTAATTATTAAAACAGTTAACTATAAATTGTTTTGAATCAAGTTCAATTTTGAATCCCTTTCAATTGGATTCACAAAGTTATATAATACATATATTAAATATTACTAAATTAATTTTCTTTCATACCAGTTTAATATCGTTTTTAATTATATTTATGCGAGCTACAATTTTTTCAATTCGGTAATGAAAAATGATTTTTTCATTTTGTGGGAGTCTCTGATGTGTGAAGGTCCTGGGGCACGCGTCCTAAGTGCCTTTCTCTTACGTGAGAAAAATCTGCCTTTCTCTCTCTCTCTCTCTCTCTTTCTCTCTTTCTCTCTCTTTCTCTCTCTCCGTCTTTGTATGCTAAATCATACTAAACATCATTTGTGATGAGAAACTATATTTTTGTTATTATACGTTATATTAACTTCAGAATTTATAATAGACTATGTTTTTTTAGTTTAGACAAAAGAAATAATGGCAAAATAGGGTTTTTTAACAACACGCCAAACTATATATATATATATATATATATATATATATATATATATATAAATACATTTCCACTTCTGCATAAATAAAAAGGCAATATACAGCATCTGCCTAAAAAATACGCTATTCGCGTACCAACATTTTGCCGTTGAACACGATAGCCCGTTGCCTCAGAAAGATTTCTACTGGGAGTTTTGTGTTCGGATGATAGAATACGATGTGCAGATGTCTCTTGACGATTTCTACGGGAAATATTGTATTTAATTGGTAGAAAACGGCGTCCAGATATGAGAAAATCGACTTCTGGGAAGATTCGTGTCGGGACGGTAGAATACGATACTAGGTGTTTTTGAATGACTTCTACGCGAAATATTGTGTTTAGTTGTTAGGAAGAGATGTCTAGCTTTCTCGGGACGACTTTTATTGGGACTATCCTGTTTAGTTGGTACGAAATGTCATTCAGGTATGTCGGGACAAATTCTACGGGGAGTTTCGTGTCCAGATAATAGAATGCGATGCCCAGCTGTCTCTGGACGATTTCTACGGGAAGTATTATATTTAGTTGAGAGAAAACAACGTCCAGGTATGTAGGAACGACTTCTATGAGAAGATTCGTGTTGGGACGGTAGAATATGATTTCGAGGTGTTTTGTAACGACTTCTAAGAGGAATTTCGTGTTCAGACGGTAGAAGACGATGTCCAGGTATGATGTGATGACTTCTATGGGGGAGATTCATGTTGGATCGTTAGAATACGATGTGCAGGTGTTTTGTAACGACTTCTACGCGGAATAAGAATACGCTGTCTAAGAATCTTCTATGAAGATTCGTATTCTATTATTCGAACACACACACACACACACACACACACACATACACTCGCAGTACAAGTCGTCCCGGGATACTTGGACACGTATTCTACCTCCCCAACTCTCTATAGCAGTCGTTCCAAGACACGGCTTATTGTCCGAACATGATACTCTCCGTAAACGTCGTCTCGAGACATTTGGCCATCTTTTTCAACCACTCTATATCGAAAGTATAATTTTCCCCATAAAAGCCGTATTTAATATGCTTACAGTACTTTTTACTTAGATATTATTGAATTTTTTAAGAAATTGGTTAAATTATTATCTCGGACGAAGCCGAGACGGGGGATGTAGTGTATATATATATATATATATATATATATAGATATATACAGTAATAGTATATGCATAGTAAAATGTTCTGCCAATTTTAAACTAAAAAGCTGTGAACCCGGAATGAAAATAGCTGAAGGTTACGTATATAGTAATATTTTTATAATGAGATTGAGTGGAACAGCAAGAAAATAATTTGATGAATTAGAGCATGTAAAATGGAAACGACGAAGTTGATTACGGGTGGTATAATATAATAACATATATAGTGTAAAACTTTAACGAATAAGAATTCATTATATTATAAATTTAATCAAAGAAGAATGCATTGAATCGTATCAAATTTATTTTTACTTTATATAAGAAAATTAATAAAAATAAGAAATATAAATGATTATATTTCCAGAATTATATGCAAGAAGTATGAAAGATTGATTATCCCATTTTTACCAGTTGCTTCAATATAAGTACTTTCATATACTGAAGACTTAAAAAAGTGTTATTCGTCTAATATATAGAAAATCAAAGCATACATGCCTTTCTATAAATGTAACTATATATATTTAGAAGTTCAAGAATATGAATTAAAAATTTATAATTTATAGTTTATTAAGAATGTATCTAAAAAATAATCGTAACTTTCGAGATTCATTATGTTTTCAATTACGTATTAATTAATAATTGTTTATTTCTAGTGAGATTTTACGAATACAACCGACAACTTAGATCAAATTTTTGATCCTGAATTTTATTTACCAGTCTTTTCTCATTTATTACAAGATAATAATCTTGTTGCATGTCAGAAATTGATTCAAAGTGATGCACTAGCTTCATCGATTGTTGTTTATAGCAGGATTTCTGAAAAAGTACGATTAGTAGTCTTTACAATTATATCAAGATTTTTTTTATCTTTTAGAAGCTACAAGATTGTTATTTTTGAACATATTAATCTAATACCCAGACTTTGATATTTATTTTCCAAAAATTACTAATCAGTTTTAAAATATTTAGTTTCAAAAATAAAATATAGTTGATCAATTTTATTATAATATGATAATATATTACGCAATACAATTATAAATTCTGAATTACTTCTAAAAATCTCTAAAATTATATGGCTTACTTGCAACTTTTTTTCTCAGACTTGCTTACTTAAGACGTAGTCTTTAAATCATTTATATTCACCTCTTCAAACATTTTTTATGGCTAAACCAGCTTTGGATCTCAATACTATACCTCAATTACTGCAGTTATATCATAGTGCAGAAATTGAGTACAGAAATCACTGACTTTTAATACTTGAAATTATTTGTGATGGTGTGAAAACTAATAATAATATGAAAACTGTCTTAAATGCGTTTTATTTAAAATGTTGCTTGACTTTTATTTGTGTGCATTATCAGATAAGGAATTACAGGTCATAATTTTTTAATAGTGTTATTTTAGAAATTAAGTTTATATACATGAATATGTATTCTATAAATGGATATTTATAAATGGATATGCATTATTACCATGGCTGTTAAATATTACTGAAAAAAACTATAAATGCAATACAGATGTTACTATCTGTATAGTAAATGTTTTGAGGAAAGTCATTAAAAATAATTCTGTATGTAGTGTATTTACAAGAGACCATTTGAATGATATTTTAAAATATTTAAACATTTATAAGGTAATGTGAATGGATGAAAAGCCGTGTAAAATAACTATAGCTGATCACATAGAGAAAGTTTATGTGAATTAATTTTGATTTGGGATATTCCTATTAAAATTAATAAATAACTTATATATAAATAAATTTTTTACAAAATATTAACAAAATTTTATTTTTGTGTTATTTAAATATTTCTATTTTTGATTATATTTTAATATATTTTATTATCTAGAACTTACATTTTTGCTTAGATATTTGTTTTAAATTAAACAACTACTGTCTCACCAATAAGTTCATCTAGAAATCATTAATATATTTAATTAATAGATATTATTCTATCTAATAATAATGTCTTACTGATTGTGATAAAGGCAAACCTAATAATATATGTTCTTAAAATCTTAAGAAATTTCTTACTTAAAAACCTCAGATATATTTTTTGTTCAGATTATTAAAATAGTCAGATATTTTGTTTATGATGAAGATAAGCAGAATATATATATATATATATATATATATATATATATATATATATATATATATATATATATATTATAACCCCAAATTCGGGCTATTACTTAGGGTTATCTGCATGTGTGTGCGTGGACTCTTCCACGCTGCTGCTGGAGAACTCCGCTGAAAAGGGGGACAGGGAACGGGGAATGAACTACGCGGTACACTTTACGAGTTTATAACAATATTAACATTTATTCTCGCATGAAACTATTATACAAGTGTATACTAGAGCCTACGTAATAGGCTGATTGCGGGTTTCACGACAACCTACAATTATTTACATTAATACGCAATTACATAAAATACGCGGGGACGGGGAACACGGAACGGGACGCTTGCTTTATAGAACACGTGGGAACGACCGTACGGTACGGAACTATACACTACCTATGCACAAAATCACTTACGAAATTATAAAATTAGAAGTCGATATAAACTACGATATTCCATTAACTACGCGCGATATATTTACAACTATCAAACTTAACCGTGAAGCTATACACGCGAGAATCGTGGCGCGCGGGCGCGGCGGTGGGCCAGGAGCCTAGCTCTACGCACTTATAAATTACTACGATAAAAAGAATACCAGGCTACTTGCCGCCGACGACCATGCTGTCGCTGGCCTGAAGTTCGCTGGTGCTTGCCGCCGCCTGGTATCAGAGCAGCTGGGGCGCTCTCTCTCTCTCTCTCTCTCTCTCTCACTCACTTACGCGGACGCGCAAGGACGTGGCGGCTGCGCTGTTGACTCTCGCTTCTCGCTCGCGCGGTTGCGCGTGGCTGCGGCTCTTAGCTGCTGATGGCGTTGCTATTCGCGACGTTACACGACGGCAGCGCGTATGCGCTTCCTCGAGATACACAACGCTCACGGTCCGGGGCTGATGCGAGGATATCGCCGCGTCTTCTCCACTCCTCCGATGGCTCGCACATAGTTTACACAGATATAAACTTACAACACGTCAACCGCGAAGGACGCTACTAGGGCGACCTTAAAACTGTGCGATTCGAAACGCTATCAAACAGAACGAGAAAAACGATATGGAAGCGGGACAGATAAAACTGCGTCAAACTACCTGAAGGTCGGGGACGGAAGTGAAGTTCATTTCGAACTTCATACCTTTCGTGGCGCTTTCAGCGCCGTCGCGGATCGCGCGTATTAATTCGCGAACTCACGCGAATACTCGCGGTTTTACGCGAGCGCTCTAACCTACCACCGCCGTTCGGGCGGTTACAAACTCTCCCTTCCAAACCGCAGGTGGGCGCGTGGTTGCGAAGGGGTTTGAGTGGTGGTGCGCTAGACGCGAATGTTGCGGGTCCCATTTAATCGCCGTTTAATATGTGAACGTTGGGGATATACATTGAGGAAAATGGTAGGAGATAATACATTCTTTGACGAAAACACGGTAGGGGATAATACATTATTTGACGAAAACACGGTAGAGGATAATACATTATTTGGGGAAACACAACGATCATTGATTTACTCTTCGCCTGGGTATTAAAGAGAAACAAAAAAAAGTAATTTAAGATGACGAAAAACGAAAAATATGATTACACCCGTTGGTGTGAAGTTGGTTGTCTGTTGCTCGCTGTGACTCGATACAGCTCTATTTATTTTCCTATTGCTAACGCGGAATTTATCCTAAAAAAAGGTGAACTATAAATGCGTAAAAAAACGTATAACTATTATTAATGTGTATCCTAGCCTAAATATACATAATCAAATTCTTAGTGCTCTGCTTCTGCGTAATTCTCGCAAGCCTTTCGCTTTCTTTCCCGCGATTCACTTCTTCTTCTGCTTGACGCATGTTCGCTGGAAAAAATTGTCGTCGTTAGTGACGTTCCAGTTATCAGGGGTTGGTACGACGTTGGTGGGGCGAGCAAGTAGCCTGGTTACTATGGGAGCCATTGTACGCTCTTCTAACTAGTGCTATTGCTTTCGTCCTCACCCACCGACGCTGTGCCATCACCGTATCTCAACTGAGGGTTGGCTCTAGTATCTTTTTTCAATTTTCCAGGTCATCCCTTAACACGATTCGCGCTTACTCCATATTTACTTTCCATAGGAATACATGGGTACCGTTTCCTCTCGCGGGGCTTGGTGGGGGAATCATGGGGATGGCCGTAGGGGAAAACGTTAGGGGTACTGCTTCTTCTTTGATTGTTACCCTGTTATACTTCACGGGGTGCGTCATTTATATATATTTCTGTTCGCGGGCCCTTTATATATATGTCCCTGTTCACGCGTCCTTTATCTCTTTGCCTCTGTTCGCGCCATTTACCTATCAATACCAATATATTTAGCTACATCTGTTCGCGCCATTTATGTGAATGTACCCCTGTTCGCGCGCCATTTTATACATATGGGCTGGGCGTCATTTATATGTGTGCCATTTATATATCTGTGTTCTGCGGCAGCGTGGGCACTCAGCAACCAGCGACCTATTTGTTTAAATAGACTGTCGCTCCCGTAATTATTATGAGCAGTGGTTGCTGAACTCCCGCAGCGGCTGCTGCTTGCCTGATGGTTTGCTCTATCATTGGCTGCATACCCGTGACCTCCTCATTAAAGTTTGCCATACCTTCTGGCACCACCATCTCTTCCGCCCTCTACGTGTCGTCTTATCTACACCTCTATCACCCTTCCCCTCTCAAGATGGAACGGAAAGCAGGACGTGCACGCGCGAACGTCTGTATTAGCTCTGCCACACCTCTAGCAAAATCTTCTGGATATGGAGTGTGGGCAGGCGTTGTAGCGGTGACCTTCTTCGTCACAATTCCAGCAGTGTGTTACTGCTGTCTCGCCAAGGTCCGAACCTTCAGCTCCAGCTGGGCCCGTGAAGAACCGATTTCGCTTACTTCTTAGACCTGGAAGTGGCGTCGTGGGGAATGAAGGGTGAGGCCGTATGGGCGGGATGAAGTTGCGTGGTGAGTCGATAAGGGAGTCCATCAAGCCTGGGATTTTTCTCTTGTTTGCGGGGATAATCGCCTCTATGGTTTCTTCTTCCGCTGAGTTGTTCAGGGTAGCCTCTGGGCTTATTTCCGTTTCTTTATTTTCTTGTGGTCGTATCGTGGATGGGCCATTTATATTTAATTGCGCAATTTGATTTAATTTATAACTTGCATCCTCACCACTCTGTGGTGGTATTGTGAACGGATTAAATCTTTTATTGTCTCCGTCGTTTTGTTTGAGGTTATGGGGTGGTGCAACGATATGTGGACGCGATATGGGGGTAGTTTTTTGAGGTGGATCAACTTGAGGGGATTTTGTGATATCATCATCTGCCGCCTGCTTATATTTCGTTGGAATGATGCATTTCTCCTTGGTGGTATTGCGAGCATCGTGTGCAGTAGGGTGGACTTGTTGCATCTCCGACTACTGTGTCGCAACAGACCGCATGAATGCACATCGGTCTCCGCGATACAACCTAATGTCACCCTGTTCCGGGATGATCACATACACCACTTTTTGCACACTTCTGGGTAGGTGTGTCTTTTTGGGAGGTGGTCGCTTTAAAATCCTTGGCCCTGGCCTATACGGTAACGGACTGACCGATCGTATCTGGTCGTGCGGGGTAAAATCTTTTTGTACCCTGACTTTCGTATGAGACGGTTCTAGTGGCCCCGTTTTATATGAGGCCGCTTCCGATACGTATCCGTCTTCCTCCTCATTGACTGGTTTCGTATCCTCTATCCTTTGCTGATGTTCTTCAGTACCTTCTTCTTTCTCTGTTATGCCTAATTTTCCTCTGGATTCCTCAGGTCTTGTTGTGGTAGATTTACGTCGTTCCCGACGTTCGCAGAAGGCGTTGTTCTCTTCTGCATCTGTCGCAGTTTTAAGTCTTTGCGGACGGTCGCAGGAGGTGTCATTTCCTGCGTTTGCCGTAGTTTTGCGTCTTTGAGGACGGGCGTCAACGGTATTGTCGATGGTGTTGGTAGTTTTACGTCGTTCCGGACGGCCGCACTCATCTTCAGCTATCTCTTCTATATTCTTGGTATTGGGGTGTGGTGGAAATTTGGTAGCGGTATGTGGTTGGGGTTGGATGGGATTTTCGGGATCCTCGAGGGTTGGTATACTCGTGTCTAATAGCGAGGGGGCGAATGACGCGTCGGCTATTGGAGTAATTTTCATCACCGGTTCGGCTTCGGCGAGCTCCTGTGTTGTATCGGGGCTGAATTAAATCAAGTTCAACCACGATTTCTGCACCTCTTCGAGGGTCTCGGTTAATTTCCCCATATCGAGGGTAGTGTCGAAACGATTGGGGGATACCCTGCGTGTATGCACCGTAGGTGCGGTTACGTTTATGGGGGTTGGTCCCCGCATTTTTTGCGGGCCGTGTCTCTTGGCCTAATCGGAGATGACCGATCGACGCAGTCCTCTGCCTCGTCCGGTAACTCGGTACATTCTGCTGCTCGCTGTTTGTACCTGTGGATAAATTACTGTTGTTAGGTTGATGATATCTCTTGAGGTCTGATATATGTGCCTTTGTCGTTTTCCCGTTACTCATGTCTTTGGTCTCAAATATGACGGGGGATATCTTTTTTGTGATTTTGCTGGGGGCTACGAATTTTGGAGCCAATTTCGCCGAGAATTGGTCGGGATCTGATGATAGGACATGGTTGCGTTGACATACCATGTCTACCTCAAATGTCTCCGGTCGGCGTCCCTTGTTGTAGTATTTGGCCTGTTTCTGACTTGCGGCACCCAGGTGCTTTTTTATGAGTTTGTGGATGGCGGGTAATCTTTTCATGCGATTTTGCCATTCTAGTGGTATTAATGTTTGCACCTGCAGCGTTGAATCTTGAGACTGATGATACGTCGGTATTTCTCGGGGATTCCGGCCAAAATTTAAAAATGCCGGCGACGTCTGAGTGCTGGCGTGCACCAGTATATTTACTGCAAATGCAAACTCTGGGAGGTGGATGTGCCAGTTCTTATGGTTGTTTTGGACAGAAATCGCGATGATGGTTTTGATGACCCTGTTTACCCTCTCTACAGGGTTTGCTTGTGCGTGGTACGGCGCGATAAATTGGTGTATAATACCTAATTCCGCGAGTTTGGTCTTGAGCCAGTTATTGGCAAACTCGGTACCATTATCCGAAATTAGGTATTTCGGGCAACCCCACTTGAAGATGATCTGCTCTTCAAGTGCTCGTGTGATTGCTTGGCCATTTGCTTTGCGTAATGGGCGTATTTCGATGTACTTGGTGAAGAGATCTTGGAACACCAAGAGATACTTATGTTGTCCCTTGCTGATTGGGAACGGGTCCATAATGTCTGCGGCTACACTGCTCCAGGGACCTTCGCTGTTTCGTTGTGACATCAAGCCCGTGGGTCCTCTCTGCGACACTTTGTGTATTTGACACTCAGGGCAGTGCTTCACATGTTTGTGTATGTCTCTTTTCATACCTGGCCAGTAGTACTGCTGGCCGACTTTGTGAGTGGTTTTATCCACTCCAAAGTGCCCTGAGGTCAGATTGTTATGGCACTCATGGAGGACGCGCTCTCTGTCGTTAGAGGGTACCACGAGCTTCCAGTCAGCCTGGTCGTGGCCTAGCGCTTTCGCAATTTTACTTGGCCGATGTTTATACAAACGTCCATCTTTGATCGACCAATCGGGATATAATTCCGGGTGTTTTTGGATTTCGGCACTTTTTGCCGGTACTAGTCGTCCATTTCAAGGGTTATGAGGGTTGCTGTAGAGGACTCGGTGTGTTGAGGGGGCCTTGATAGGGCGTCTGGCACGTGGTGAAGTGCTCCCTTTCTGTGGACGATTTCCATGTAAGCATGGAGTGCTATCGCCCACCTAGCTAGGCGTCCTATTGGGTCCTTTAATGTGTGCAACCACTTGAGGCTGCTGTGGTCCGTTATCACAGTGAACTTCTCGCCGAGTAGGTACCCGCGGAATTTTTCTACTGCCCACAGGACGGCTAAGCACTCCATTTCGGTGACGGTGTAATTCACCTCAGCTGGTGTCAACGTCCTGCTTGCGTACGCAATCGGGTGCTCTTCGCCGTCGTGCTCTTGGCTGAGCACCGCGCCTAGGGCGTAATTGCTCGCATCGGTTTGCAAGACGTATGGTTTGTTCTGCACGGGGCGCGCTAGCAGAGGCGCTTGCGTCAACAGGATTCTGAGCTTATCAAAAGCTTCCTGTTGCACTGATCTCCAGTGCCACTGTATGTTTTTCTTTAGTAGTTTTGTGAGGGGCACCTTTATTTCCGCTAAGTCCTTTATGAACCTAGCGTACCACCCGACTATGCCTAGAAAGGCCCTCAATTGTCCCAGATTGGTAGACCTTGGGTATTCGCTCACTGGGCGAATTTTGTCGGGGTCAGTGTGCAGGCCATCCGCATCCACGATGTGCCCAAGGTACTTGACCTCCGGGCAGCAAAACTCGGATTTCTCCTTGTTTATTTGTAATCCAATTTCGTTCAGGCGGGTGAGTACCGCTTTCGAAGCGGTACTCACCCGCTCATAAGAGGTAAACACCTCGCGAAGGTGTTGCTCGAAAGTCCTCGTAAGATGACAATATCATCCATGTATACGAAGACGTTCGATTGCCACGGTGGCCCGAAAACAAGGTCCATACCTCTCTGGAAGGTGGCCGGGGCATTCGTTAGCCCATCAGGTAATCTCGTGTATTGAAAGAGGTCTTTCTGCGGGACCGCAAAGGCGGTGACCTCTTTTCTGCTCTCCTCAAGCGGTATTTGATGGTAAGCCTGACTGACATCTATTTTAGTCAGGTGCCTAGAGTCACCTAAGTTATCCAGCAGGACATCCATATGCGGAAGAGGGTATGCGTCCTTTTTAGTGATGGCGTTGACTGCCCGGTAGTCAATGCAAAACCTTATTTTTCCGTCCTTTTTAGGGACGATTACCGGGAAGCTGCTCTACGAGCTCTCTGATGGCTCTATAATACCCTCCTCGAGCAGTCGGTCAATTTCCGCATGTGCCTGCTGAAGGAGTTTATTCGGCGGAGACGCTGTTTTATGGGACGGTGCCCTTGGGTGTCAATGAAGTGTGGCTGTATGCGTGCCAATTTCATCGTTCCTGTATTTTTCGGTATTAAGTGCTGTAGCATCCGGTCCAACTCTCTTTTGTCCGGTTTTTTTAGTTGGACTACTCCGTTGACGGCTGCGATAGCCGTAATAGCTTCCGGTGCGTCACGATGTTGTGTGACGAAGTACCTAATGATTTTCTTAGGCGTGTGCCACGTAGCGTCCGCAAAATTGATGGTCATTTTTATCGACGTAAGTATGTCCATTCCAATTATCATGGCGTACTTCAAGGAAGCCGATACCTTGAAGCAGGCTTTCAGTTATTGATTGTCGATTGTCAGTAACAGATCGACATCGCCTTCGTCGGGACATACTTTGCCGTCCGGTATCTGCATATATGAATGCACAGGTATTATAACCAATTTTACCAGTTTGCCTGGACCAGGGCCTACGTAGGATTTTCGAGCGCCAGGGTCGATAAGCGCTGGAAATATTTTTCCCACCAGAAGAATCTATTTTTTTCCTCAGGTGCATTGATATTGGGGTATGTGTTTGTCACATCCCTGGCTCTGGGGTAGTCAGCTTCATCGTTGATGTTAAGTGGAGTCATGTCCAGGACATTATCGAGGTTGACTGCAGTGTCCTCGTCCCTTACTCGTTTCCCGAGCTCTCTCGTGGGCTGCAGCGAGGACAGTTCCGTGTAGTGACATTGTTTTTGCCACAGTTGTAGGAATAGATTTCCCATCTATCAGGGCATCTCTCTGCCCAGTGTCCTGTTTTCTTACAGGTCCAGCAGGGTCTGTCATCCTCCCGCTGTGGTCCATCTTTAGAACGCCGTACGTTCTCTCGTACCGGGGAACGATACTCCCGATTTCATCTATTAGGCGATCTGTAGGACCGGTATCTATGATCGTCTCTGCTAGGTGATCGGTATAGACGGTCAGGTGTTCTTCATCTCTGTCATTCACTGTCTTGGGTACGTGGTGGACTTCGAGAGGGGTATCTATGTCGGCATGGCGGGGATGGAGAGGGGTTATGGGGACGTGATGCCGATACGGGTGAGGGATATCTCGGTGAGGGGGTGGTTTTCTATGGTAAGGGGATGGTGACCGATACCGTGGCGATGGACTTTTTCGTTGCCTGCTCTCTTCTGCTCGTTGTCCTGTTGTTTCTCTGTTGACTATGGTAGACGGGCTGTCTCTTCGGGTATCTCTCCGAGAGTTGTAGGAATGCGATCGTACGATGTTGCCCCTGGTCTCTGCTGAGGCGGATGGCTCACTTATTGTAACCGTTTTCTTCTGGACCGTTTTTCTTTCATCATCAAGTGCCGCCAGGGGGTTGTATAGGGGTCTGGCCCAGATACGAGCTGAGCCGCCCAGAATCCCTGGAATTAACTTTAAAATATCAGCCGCTGGTATGTCGAGGCTGTTCATTGTTTCCTCCATCCTATCGATGAACTCCTCCATGTCTTTGCGAGGGGCTCCCATGAACTGTACCTTCCACTGGCGCAGCAATTGTCCCGTCCGTGTTTCCTTCAAATATGTATTTTCGAAGGTTCGGCTTGTGTTCATGTGATTGACTGTTGTTGGTGCTGCGTTAGGCGTGGGCTGTGCTCCAGCTGTTGTGCAGGGCATACCCGGGTATGGCATCGTGGCGTACTGCTCGAACAGTGCTGGATGAGCATATGGCCATCCTCCAGGCAAATGTTGCCAGCTGTTGGCAGCAGCGGGGAGATGGCTATCCCCAGTGCTCTTCGTGCGGTGCGCTGGTGGTGACGGTCATGGCCCGTACGGGTATCCCATGTATGGAGCGGTATTCAGCCAGATCGGTGCCATGGTGGCGACATGGGGTTCTGTGGAGTTTTTAATTTCCGCAGTATCGATATTATCTGGGTCATGTTGTATGTGGTCGAGTGCGGTGGAACTCAAAACTTTTGATAATTCCACAATATCTTGGTTTATCTCTTTGGCTTCGTCCTCTTTGGCGTGCCATTCTGCTGCTCTTGGTCCGAAAAGCCGGCGCATTTCGAAGCGCAATAGTCTGTCTCTCAATGTAGTTAGGTCCTCATCTATTTGTATATGTAGCCGTTCGGCTTCTATGAGCAGCGCATCTTTTTGTAGTTGTTCATAGACGCTGCTAAGTCTTACTCTCTCCTCATCTATATTACTTCTAGTTTCTTGAGGGAGCTCCATTATTCCTTGGTGGTGTTCTCAAAAAGGGGACGACACAACGATATGAGTGTAAAAACGATAACGGTATATATACAATAAAAGTGTAAGAACAGCTATTCGATATGTTCTTGTTTATATCTGCTTGGAGTAAAACCTAAACGCGTATTTCCCTAAATGGGGATAAAATAGTACTCTCTTCTCCTTCTTGGACTTGCTATTTCCAACAAATCTGTAGAAAATTTTTCTTCTTCCAGTAGATTTTCTACTCGTCTATACCTATAGAAGAATTAGTTGTTATGCGTAGTAACGGACCAAGTAGTTACCGTAGTAAAATTTTCGTGATTATAAAAGAATGCTAAGTGTAGGGACTGAATTTATTTTTTAATGTAGATAGGCACTAAAAGGAAATATTATTATGCTGTAGTTTTTTTTCAGATGTGATTATTTATAAAATTGGTTATGATCTTGTAGAAGAAAATAATTATTATACTGCGCACTATGGATGCTGGTTTATGTATAATTAAAATTTGATCTAAGAGTGAAGCAAAAATTTTTAAAGAGTAAAAAAAAATTTTAAAAACTGGTTTATTTTAACAGTGAAACAGTAATTCCAAATTTGTTGATAAATGAAAAAAAAATGTTCCTATAAAAATTTATTTATTGTTGGCTATTGTTATTATTTTTATTATTATTATTATTATTATTGTTGTTGTTGTATTACTATTTTAGTTGATGATGAGTTATTATTGTTATCCCAGTTATATTCACTATGGTTATTATTTATCCGTTACTGCAGTTGTTCTTTACTACCACTTACTTGAGAGTACAGTATTCCTGACTGACAGTAATAATCCAAATAAGACTTATTGAAAAGAAATACAAAAGATAAAATAAAAATTTTTCCTATTGTCCGCTGAGTTAAATAATAAAAGAAAAGACTTCTAAAAATCTTGAGGCAGATTTTCCTTCTTATATGGTTTTCTCCTGTTATTTATTAATAATTAAAATGTAATGACACACTAAAATATAAAAATATAGGCATTATATTTTCTCTCTTTTTTTTGTTTTGTTTTGTTTATGTTTATTTAATTATTATTATATGAATGTCACTCTGTTATGTTACACGTCTAATTTATGTTTAATTATTATTTTAGTTATATACAATCACTTACTTTAAAAACATGATCAATTGTTCGTTAGTATGTTCCTATTAGTTTTTGTTTTTATATATATTGGTCCTCTCGCTATGTGGTTCCTTGCCTTATTATTAATAGTTTCAGCTATTATACCTACTCAGTTATTTTGTTTTTAGGTTACGTTATTGTTAAGTTATTATTTATAGTAATTTGTAGTAATAATCACTAATTGGATTATTATATACAGGTTATATTACTATGTAGTTTATTATAATGGTCACTCTGATATAGTGGTGTCGATATCACTTCTATAAAAATTTCATATAACTGCTTATTATCATTTAATATTGTTTAAAGTTATTTGTGATTATTTAGTATTTAATAGATATTTAGGGACGTGAGTGACGAGAAAGGACTGACAAAGTATCAAAATCAGTGAAATGTATATAAAAAAAATTATATATATGGAGCATAAGAAAAAAAATATACGCATACATTTAAATATAATATTAGTAATTTAGAATATATGAATAATATATGAATAATTTGTACATGGAAAAATATGTGAATAACTGGTAATGTACATAAAAATTTTCAGAAATGGCTATTTACCTTATATGTAAGCACACTAAGTTTAAGAGGTATTTGACACCGACCTGCTAACTTTATTTACGTAATTACTAAATTTATCATTTACTTTGCTGTTATTTCAATTTGAAATACCAGTATATTTCACAAGAAAAAGAGAAAGTTGGTCTCTCTTGTGTGTTTACACTTCAGACAACAAATAGCGCATATTGTTAATATGTGAAATTATAAGTAAAATTATAAATATACTGTTACTTATAATTCCATTATTATAAATACATATATATTCATGTAACATATAATATAAATACATGCGTGCAAAATTTCTCTGAATATAAAATTCAGAGAAAATATTACCTATATATCATCTTACTTGCTTCTACAAAATGTATATAAAAGGGGTAACGAAAGGGGTTTTACGTGGATTAACTTCAGTCCGATAAATCAATCAATTATAAATTATTTATTCATATATTAATACATAAGTCTGGCGAAAAAGGAAGATAGAAAAAAGAAACTTTTAATTGTTAAAATTTTGTCTGTGAGATTTTGGCAGTTTAAGCTACTGCGCATTTTTCTGCGCACACTCTTAGATGCAGTCGTCGCATGTTCGTGTGTGCATGTGTATATGTGCTGCGTATTTTTCGCTTCGCACGGCTAAGCTAAAGGGGATCGGGAAAATGAATGGGAGCACGGTTTACCTATTCTACGGGAATTCTTAATTATCCTCGTCGCGGGCCCCACGTTCGCGGCGCCATTTATAACCCCAAATTCGGGTTATTACTTACAGTTTTCTGCATGTGTGTATGCGTGGACTCTTCCACGCTACTGCTTGTGCACTCCGCTGGAAAGGGGACAGGGGACGGGAAATGACTTACACGGTATACTTTATGAGTTTATTCCAATATTAACATTTATTCTCGCATGAAAATATTCTACAAGTGTATACTAGAGCCTACGTAATCGGCTGATTGCGGGTTTCGCGACGATCTAACAATTATTTATATTAATACGCAATCACATAAAATACGCGGGGACGGGGAACACGGAACGGGACGCTTATTTGAAGCGTACGAGGAGTCGCATGATGAATTGATGGATTTGGAGCCTAGTGAAGATCGGTTTTTAGAAATTGAAGAGATAAGGGATACCTATTACGAACTAGCTAGTCGTGTCAACTCTGTAGTAAGAGAATCCGCCCCTCATAGCAATAGTGGGATTTCTTCATTATCCCAAATTAACGAAATGAAAAAGATCAAACTATCCGTAGTGGAATTGCCTGCATTTGATGGAGATTTGGATGCTTGGCTCTCCTTCAAGAATACGTTCGAAAGTATCGTAGACTAAATTCTGGGAGATTGATGATATCAGTTCAAAGGATGCAAAGCTGTCGGAAAATAATGAGTGCGAGATTCATTATAAGAAGTTTACCACACGGGATAAGTCGGATAGGTATGTTGTTCGACTTCCCTTCAAAACTACCAATGTGGATTTCGGAAATTCACGATTTGTCGCGCTTAGACAGTTTTATAGCTTACAAAGGAAGCTTGACACCGATCCCTCTTTAAGAATTGAATACGAACGAGTCATGCGCGAATATCTTGCATTGGGACACATGTCAATCGTGCGGGAAGAAGAACCGAACAGTTATTATCTTCCCCACCAAGCCGTTATTAAATATTCTAGCGCGACAACTAAGGTTCGCGTTGTATTCGACGTATCTATTCAAGCAAACACAGACATGAGTTTAAAGTAATACTCTTATGGTCGGACCCGTTATCCAACCAAAATTATTTGCTCATTTATTAAGATTTAAGACGTTTAAATATATTGTCACTGCCGACATTGAGAAAAGATATCAACAGAGTCTAGTGCAGTCAGATGATCGAAAGCATCAATATATATTTTGGTACGAAACGATCGAATTCAGACCTTTCAACTGAACACTGTTACGTTCCCTGTTTCGTCAGCTTCATAATTATCGATTGGCACGATCGAGCAGCTAGCTAATGATGAAGGTGAGAGTTTTCCCATTGCGGCGACAGTTGTAAAACAAGACCTATACGTAAACGATTTAATAATTGGAACGAATTCTTTAGAGGAAATTTTAACTATACGCGATCAGTTCATCAACTTGCTGAAAAGAAGAGGATTTAATATTCGTCAGTGGGCGTCGAATCATCCTCAAGCACTCGACGATTTAAATGAGGATTTGAAAGATTTGAATTTTGCGAATGAGGATAAATCCACTGTAAGTGCTCTAGGCATTTTTTGGAACGTTCAAGACGATAGACTATTTGACAAAGTAAATCCGATGTCTATTATACCGACAAAGCGCATTATTTCTTCCGAAGTCGCTAAAATTTTTGATCCTTGAGGACTGGTGGGACCGATCGTGCTATATGCTAAAGCCTTGATGCAAGGGTATTGGGAGGCAAAGGTTGATTGGGATGAATCTCTTCCCATTGAACTGTATACTTCTTGGATGGCTTTAACCAGACAATTTTGCTCTTATTAACAACATCAGTTTCGAGCGACATCTTCTCATTGAAAATCCGTTGAACATCTAATTGTATGATTTCTGTGACGCTAGTAAGATAGGTTACGGAGCGTGCTTATATGTAAGATCTTGTGATACACAAGAAAATGTTGTGGTGCGACTCTTTTGTGCGAAGTCGCGCGTAGCTCCTCTGAAGCAAGTATCCATTCCTCGACTTGAGCTTTGCGGAGCTTTCACGCTCGGTCGATTGCTTAAGGAACTTTCTACGAATCTCGTTTTCCCATAGATCAAGTTGTATTTTGGTGTGATTCGTTGATGGTCTTGCATTGGCTAGCAAAATTTTCGAATCTACTTAAGATTTTCGAAGCCAATCGAGTGGCGGAGATACAACAAAATTGTACAGGTGTGATATGGAGGCATGATAGAACACATCATAATCCGGCTGATGCACTGTCCAGGGGTCAACTTCCCGGTGATTTTACCAAGAATAAACTCTGGGTGACTGGGCCTCCATGGCTTCGACAACCTGATTCAGACTGGCCTGTTAGTGAAGGATTGCCTGAGATCGATTTGCCCGGACTGAAAAAAATAATTTGTCTTACAACTCAATTCGAAGAATCGGAAGACCTTTTTGATAGATTTTCATCGAATTCGCATATGGTACGAGTGCTGTCTTTGTGTCTTCGATTTTTACGAAAAAACGTTTTTAAAGGAGCTGTTACGATTCAAGAATTTAATGAAACAGAAAAGCGCATACTTAAAATCATTCAGAGACGTAAATTCTTGAACGAGATCAAGCAATTAGAAGATGATGATAATAGAAAGGGTCGTGCTTTTGCCGCGCTTAATCCTTACGTTGACAATGAAGGCCTGCTGCGTGTAGGAGGCAGGTCAAAAAATTCAAATTAGAGTTCGATAATAAGCATCCCATTATTTTACCTTCTCGGTATCATGTCTCCGATCTTATCATTCGCAAGACGCACGAGAAACTCTTCGATGCGGGAATTAAATCCACTTTATACTCGATCACACATCACTTTTGGCTATTAGATGGGAAAAACCCGGTCAGAAAAATTATTCGTCAATGCGTGCGATGTATTAGATTTAAAGCGAAACCAATCGAGTATCAAATGGCAGATTTGTCTCAATCGCAAATAGAACAGGCTATGTCATTTATGCATACAGGAACTGATTTTTTCGGTCCATTTTCGGCCAAAGAGAAAAAGCATCGTAACCGCGTGTGTATCAAATTATATGGTTACGTTTTTATTTGTAAGGCTACTACAGTGGTCCATTTCGAAATAGTAAGTGACATGACGACAGATTCCTTTTGGCAGTATTCAAGCGATTTATTTCACGTAGAGGAATTCCTTCCCACGTTTATTTGGATGATGAAACTAATTATGTTGGTGCAAATAATAAGCTAGAGAATTATACGCATTGATAAAATCGAATGATTTGATCGGCAAAATATACAATTTCGCAGTTCAAAATAAGATTTCTTGGCAATTCACTCCTCCTCTGTCTCCACATTTTGGCGGGTTATGGGAGGCGGCCTTGAAATCATTCGAGCATCATATAAGAAGACTAGTCGGGGATTGCTTATTTACTTACGAAGAATTTTATACACTAGCGTCTGAAATAGAGGCTATATTAAATTCGAGAGCCATATGCTCACTTTCTTCTGATCCAAATGAACTGTTAGCATTAACGCCAGTACATTTTTTAATAGGTACGCCGCTTACCATGCTTCTGGAAACTAATTATTTATCTATTCCAGATAACCGTTTGTCGTCGTGGCGCTTGATCACCAAGGAACGCCAGCACTTCTGGAGACGATGGCATCTGGAGTACCTCAGTGAACTGCAAAAACGGCAGAAATGGACTAACAATATTGCCAATATACAACTTAACTACGTCGTCATAATTATAGACAAAAATCAACCATGCAAGTGCTGGCAGTTGGGACGTATTACCAAGCTTTACCCTGGAGACGACGGCATCGTTCGCGTGGTTGACGTACTAACATCAAAAGGGAGCTATAAATGAAATATAACCACATTATGTCCGCTAGTTTGCCCCTAAAATTCAAATTAGCTTGAATGTACTTGAGTATAATGGACTTGTAAACAGTTTATTTAGTAAGCGTATAAAATTCATGTAAAGCTTCGAAGAGAAGCTATAATTTCTAATATGTTTATTCTTATATTTAATTTATACGTCAGTTACTTATTGCACTTATTTGTTAGATTAATTAATTATGTTATCGATTAATACTTTAGCTTGATCGATGACTCTCTCAACGGGGGAGTCTGTTCCGTAGAATTAAGAGTATAATCAACGCGAGATCATGTAGATCGTAATCGATCTCATTACGATGACTCACCGACGACGGCGGCCCGAGCGAGCTCTGGCTATAGCGGTCTGTGATCAAGGGAGAAGGGGGCGCGCGATTAGATTAAGATTTTATATAGAGCAGTTAGAGTACAGCCGAGGTGGTCGAAGGGCTCGCGATAGCTACTTAATACCGCAGTCGTACGAATTACTATAATATGTAGCAATATTTGTATCATGAGGTATATTTCGCTGACGACGTGTTATACGTAGTGTGAATCCTCGGGTGCCATTAAAGTTCCGGTATTGGTGTATTTTTGACCGATTTCGGTCGAGAGTGGTTTGCACAACGAGAGACGCGTCTCGCGAAAGCCTCAACCTTCTGTATAAGGTTTATGGATTCTTTACTAACCTGATTTATTTGGTCTTTTCGTATAACACGAAAATATAATAACGACCTTCTGTATAAGGTATCTAGTGCGACCTCGCTTAAAATTGTTGAATAGCTGCATCGCCTTAGTACTTCTTTCTTGTCTGCGTTTATACAACGTGCATTCCTAATTTGTAATTCCCCCCTTTTCTGGAGGTTTTTATGCTTGTTCGCAGGCTTTTCCTCCAAACAATAAAGGAGAAGTTCCCATCTTAGCTCAAATAAACGCCTTTTTTATTTAACCTAACAACCTGTGAAAAGACAACTGAAGATCGCAATAATCAGTGGGTGAATCCGTCAAGGACAGCTCGCCATTTTACACATGTTGTCATTTTCACCGAATCTGAATCGTCGAAACCATTCCTCTGAGGTTCGAAGTAAAAGCGTGCCATCCCCCGAAACACCACTAATCTCGCGGAACGTTTCTCTAGCCGATTTGCCTTTGACGAAGGAAAACTAAAATAGCGTGAATTTCGGCGTTAGTGAACTTCATGTTGACACGTCTATAACTTTTAAACGCAATATCCAAATGTACGTTATGTCAAGACCTTTCAAATGATGTATAGTATTGACAGATATGAACTCGGGAGCGCTTGTAGATAGCCGTGAAATTCATAAGAACAAAAGGCGAAGGGGAAATAATTGATAACCTAATATTTTGAAATATCCAATATTTAAATCAGCGCACTGCCATTGCACGTGTTCGTTACTTCGAGGGCCTTCGGTTGTCAAAACATACTTTTCTGTTATATAAGGCTTACGAAGGTCCAAATAGTCTAACACCGTATATGGATAGATGCTATAAAATTATTTTGCTTGTCCAAATATGGTAGCGGACAAAATTTTATTATTTTAGATAAACTTCGATGTATTTTATATAAATATATTTTTGTAACTATATATAAATATTTATATATATATATATATATATATATATATATATATATGATTATTATTACTTGTAAATGTTAATATTATATATTAATATATATATTTTAAATACAATTACCTTTTGTAAACTGTATAAATTAGGTTGTCAAATATCTCCGTTCCGCCTGTTTGTCTTATGAATTTCGCGGCTATGTACAAAGCGCTACAGAGCTCGTATCTGGCAATACTATACATCATTTGAAAGGTCTTGACATAACGTACAAAACGACGCTATGCATGATTAGTTTCGTATTGCGTTCAAAAGTAATAGACGTGTAAACATGGAGTTCACTAACGCCGAAATTTGCGCGATTTTAAAGTTTTCTTTCGTCAAGGGCAAGGAAGCGTTCACAATTGACCAACAGAAAGGGTGTGAGTTTCACCAGGATAAGGCCAAACCACACACTTCGTTGATGACTCGTCAGAAGCTACGGGAGTTCGAATGGGAGGTTTTATCGCATGCACCGTATAGCCCGGACATAGCGCTAAGTGATTACCACCTGTTTCTGTCCATGTCAAACGCCCTTGGTGGTGTAAAGTTGGTCCAAGTTCTTCGCAAATAAGGAGAGGGGTTTCTATGCGAAGGGTATAATGAAGTTGCCGTCTAGATAGAAACAGATTATCGAACAAAATGGCGCATATTTGAAGTAAATCCAACCACTGTACTTTTTATATCATTATATTATTTATTATTATATATTTGTATATTCTAAATTATATATATTATCAAATTTTTTAAACATTATTTATTATTGTATATTTAAAATATTAATATATGCTTTTTTATAAAATATGTTTTTTGGTTATATAATTAAATATTCATTAATATTATATCGATATAAATTATTTGAGTTATTTGGCCTGATGTTACACCCCTTGCGTATGACAGTTGGTGTAGGTACGAAAATAATCGTCCGCCTCAGTTAGGACGATTCGGTAGAAAACAGATGTACATAAAATAAAAAAAATTTTTTTTTTCCGCATTTCATCTTTGCATTCACCCATGTCAATATACCTGTGAACGGGAGAAAACCTAAAGAAAGAAAACTAAATAGAAAAAAAATATCCATAGGAAAACCTCGCTTAAGATGCGTGAGGTTGATATGTTTCTTTGTATCACAACTTAATCTATTTATATTAGTACGTGTTAAATTTTATGCGAAATTCGATGTCTGGAAATTATGGAAATAAGAAATTAATTTTTATAGTTTCATTATTTGTGGAAAAGTGACGTTAGTTGAGTACTTGTTATAACGGTTTTGCAGAAAAAAATGTTTATTTTTCTGCTTTCCCATCGGTTGAGGTGGGTACTGGTTTTAGTTCTGTCTCCAGCTCTGTTTCTGGTTGACATGTTTGAACGATCAATTCGTAGCTATTTTTGACTTCCTCATTCCTCGGCGATTGCTTAAGTGACATGAAGAAGTGTGTGGCCATGCTCCAAAGGGCAGCTAGTAGATGTTTTGACCAGCCGTATATACGGTGAAGAGCATACCTGTCGAGTGCAATCCCTATAAAAGTTTTTAATAGGTGTATAATTATTAGGACGGATATTATCCCTGCGCTTGTGGATTGAAAGGTGACAAATTTGTTTCCTAATGTTTCCCAGACAGAACTTACTAGACTGTCCATTATATCTTCATTCATGAAATGCGATATGCTACTGCCTCTTGTTACTCCAGATTCATGCATTTCATGCGCTGCGTTGTTTAGTAATGCAGCTGTTTCTATTGGAAACATTATTCGTTCTTTCATTTTTTCTATATATTTACTGTAATTGATACCAGAGGTGGCTAGGCTAATTGGATTAATGTATTTCCAAGTCAAATGAGTCATAGGCTTCAGGATTGTAGGTTCTTTTGCTTCCATGGGTTTTGGTACCATTTTATATCATTCGGCATCAATACGATAGTATGATGGTAATACTTGGTTACAAGGGATTCTGGTGCCGCGAGTTTTTAAAATAAGTGTTTTCGGCGTGAGAAATAGGCTGCTGTTTGGTTTCAAAAATCTTCATTCAGCGTAGCAATTGTCTTCGTGGTTTACTTTAACTTCTACTGATATGCATTTTACCAGGTGAACTACTTCACCGGCTACTACGGCCATGTAGCCTGGACCTTTCATGATGTTATATACAAATTGATCGGAATTCTGAGTGGCGATAATAAGTGCGTTTTTGAATGCTATTTATTCTATATCATTCTGTTACTATATTGTGATATAAATTTAACATTTGTTTTTTCACGTGCTTTTTTCACGTTTTTTCAGGTACACGAATTTCGCATTTACATAGGCACAAATATCAAGATTACTATTCGACAATGTATCTTTTTTCGCAAATGTCCTATCCTCTTTAGTTTCAAAAATAACTAGTTTTGGATGCTCTGTTCGTACTATTGTATAACCACGTATCTGTTCTTTAGATAATTTACTTAGGGCAAATGTTAATTTTTGATCCCTAATAGAATATATTACGTCGTTATTTACACGAGGGTTAGTTATTTTCATTGCGTGGCCTTCGAATAATATGCCATAATCATAAAAGTGACAATCATTATTGGGGACGGACTTCCAGAACGCATACCCGTTTTTAGTATTTCTATTTTACATTGTAATGCTTTATTTTATTGAAACTCGTTGATGTGAAGCAGCCGTAGATAACTGATACTAAGTTGGCTTACAGGATCTAGTTGAGGAAAGTTATATTCTACGACGTCTAACAATGACATGGTCGTTATATTTATGGCGTTAGATCCGCAGTTATACCCTATCATTGGTTTTGCTGGGATGACGAAAAATCATATTGTGCATAGGGGTATCATTTTTGTCTGAAATCATGAAGAGATTAGTTTCATAGCCTGAAAAGAAAATAAAATTATTATGGTTGGCTTAAGAAAGAAAGAGAGAAGTCACGACTTCAGCTTTGGTCTTTGCGGATAACTGGACGAAAACAGAAATTAAATGCGCGTGAATAAACTCGCAGAATTGGTGACTTATGTAATTCATAAAAGATTTTATCCCTCTTTTGTTTTCGAACGTATTCAAGAGTTTCAGAGCAAATGATAATTTTAATCGAATAATTCGTAAACGCTGCTTTATTATCTCGAGAATATCTTGCCATTCCATGTTTTCAATAGTTTGGCTTTTAGCTATGCTGAAAATGTTTTCTACTATTTTTATTAGAAGTTCTCTTAAGGTCGATAAAGTTTTATATATATATTGGTTTTTACTATAGTCATGGATATGGGTGTTTCTCTTCGTATGCATAAAGTAAAGAAGTTTCTGCAGTATATCCCTTTTATTTGTTGGACGTCCCCAATATCCATTGGGCTAATCTTTACGCTGTTGTTTTGCAATAGTTTTTTGGCACCGTCGTCACAAGGCTGTCCATCACTGGTTATGAAGAAAACGATGTTGTCTACTTCTTTCAAACTCGTATTCTTTGTTGTGATTTTAGCTCAATGATGGAGTAATCGAGGATGTTGATTTGGTTTCTTCCGGCGGATTCATGGGTATTAGTTGAGGTATTGCTGTTGGTTCAGTCTCAAACTTTTCGATTGACTCTTGTTAACTTTCGGCATAGCTGGGGGCCTGTTGTACCGTGGCACGCTTGGGTCTTTCTTTTACCGAGAATATTTGGCTAGTTTCCCATTGCGCAATGTCTCGATAGTGGTTCTGTTCTTTCGTTTTCGCTCACCTGTAAAGGAGATTTTTCGGTTTCCCCTTGCTTTTTCTTTTTTGTTTGTTCCCTTTTTCTGGGTTAGGCAATTATTTCTGAAGTTATTTTATTTTTATCCACGCGACTTGGTGTATTTTCGAATTCTTGACTTGATCTCGTCAGGATATTTGTTATGACTATTTCAGGTGGATTTCGCGATAATGCGTCTGCATTAGAATTTAGTCTTTCTGGTTTATACAATACGGTATAATCATACTCAGAGAGTTTAAAACGCCATTTTTGCACTCTCGTGTTTAGGTTTGCCGATTTAAACCAAAATAATGGTTGATGGTCAGTAATGATCTTTATTTTGTATACATTGGATTTTCAATATGTGAATATACACATATATACGTGTCTGAATGTATTGATATGGATACAGATTTATCTACCTCCTAGAGTTTGATATGTTATTTTATTTTTCAGTATATAGGCAGTTACACTTCGCTGTGTTACTTTATACAGCTCAGAGGCTTTAGTGCGTGTCCGATTTTTATATTTCTTTAGTAAAATTTAGGATATTTGATAAATTTGAATATTTGGATTTCATATATTTTTTTGAATGATTTAGATGTTCCTCAGTAGGGTTCATACGTTTCTTATGTATGTATAAAATAAGATTTTCTTCTTTTTTGTTATTAGAGAGCCTTTTGCAATCTCTATAATTTCTAAGATTTGATTTTTACAACTTTTACGAAAGAGTCGATAAGATTTGAAGTATGTAGACACAGAATTTAGATTTATACTTCAGTTTGTATTTAATTTTTAATTTCTTTTTATAACATGAAGGTGATAATTGTCTGCACCTCTTCCTGATGTGAGACAGGATTTAATTATGTTTTTAATTATTTGGGTTGCTTGACTCTTGATTTTTTTTTACCTCAGAGGCAATACTTGGTCGCTTTAATGTGTAAGAACTCAGAGGCTATGGCTTCATTTTGTTTTTAAATCGCATTAGATATAGTTCCTTTTATAATTTCTTTTGAATTTAGTTAGTTTTACCATTTTCAGTTAAGAGTCAATGACGCGTGGCTATTTAGATAGCTCAGAGGCTGGTGTGCTTTAACTAATAAAACTAGGCTTATTATATGCCTACTTTCAGACCATGTAATTTTGTAGTGTATTTGTTAATTATTTATTTTCTTTTTGTCTCTTTTTTGTAATTTGTCCCGTTTTTTTAATAAGTCTATGATTTGTTGTTCTCTTTCTTCGGAGTTTTAGAATTCTTTCTGTTCTTTTCGAGCAGGGAATATATCTGAAGTATCGTTTTTTTTCAATAGTTTATTTTCAACTTATTCTTTATTTAAAGCCTTTTCCAATCGGTCTATTCCTTTATCTAAATAGTTTCCGAATTCCCAACAGTCAACATTATTGGGGATTAATACATGAATTCTTTCTTCTAGGTGTTCTAACCTAATGTCTCTACAGACGCTTATTCCTTCGGGGATTACTATTGGTATCATTTACCCCAATTTATTCTATCTATATTTATTTATATTTATACATATATATATATTTTATTTATGATTTTCTATTTATAATGGCGATTTAATTTTATAATTTTATTTATTATATATTATTTATTATAATATAAATTCTATATTTATTATAGTTTATTATAATTTTTTAAATTTAATATAATGATAGAATATATTTAACATATATAGGTTATCTTATCCTATACATGTTAATTACTAATAATAATAGGGGAAAAAAGGAGGGAAAAAGGGAACAAGAGAGAAAGAGAAGGAAAATAAGTTTTAGTATAATATAGAAAAATTTTGAATACAATGTAGTTAGATTTGTGAAAAAATTAGAGTGATCATCGTGTTTCAACGTTTAGAAAATTTAGCTAAATATTATTTATTAAAAATAAATTATTTTGATGAGAACCGAAGACGGACGAATTATTATACAATTAAATTAGTAACATATACTGCGTATACGAAATACAAAATACCAACTTGTCAATAAGTCGCTTCTTTGGCAATATTGTTCTGAAGAACTTCTATTGTTCCCGATTTATTCCTTTCAACGTTGGATTGCGATTTTTCGGCGTTGGTATCTAAGGTTAGTGAATTTTCTTAATATTCTGATTTATCCCAAATTCAACATAAAGTATCTTATTCTCTTTTATTTAATATATATGTATGGTTTATCAAATCAAAGTATGAGAGAGATAGAGATATATTAACATAGAGTAGTAGTTATAATAACAGCAAGCGCGCATGCATCTTTCGATACTAGTTATTTTTGTTCTCCGTAAGGCGGCGCATTTGGTGCTTGATCTCTCTAATAGACTTGTAAATTTTCTCTCTCATACCCTGTGTGAACGGAAACATGCGATAACATAGCGCGGGTATATATTTGGTAGGTGTAAAATATTATTTATTATAATTTTAATAAATCTTAAGATTTTCATCTATTCAAATAAACAATCATTCATAATCACAATCTTTCTTTTTGTTTGAAATAGAAAATTTCATAATTTCCCCCTGCACCTGATAATTGTCCCGTCCTTTCCTGTATCATTAACAATCTATTAATATAATTTATTATTGATATAAATGAAAAATAAATAAACTCCAGGATAAGAGGTAAGTCCGAGGAAAAATAATAGTAACGAACCTACAGTCCACCGAAATTATTTTTAAAACAATTTAATCCGTTTTGGGTTCTTTACACCTCTGTTAACGGTTGCTTTTACTGGGCAATTATTAAATAAGTACCGCGTTACAATATATATATATTTATATATATATATATATATATATATATATATATATATATATATATATTGTAACAGTGCGCGTGTCCGCCTCGAGCACGAGGACGGCGGGCGCGGCCGTTGCAAATAAGTGTGCCCGGCTGGGCTTAACCCCGAATTATCTCGGCGAGGGATAGGGGCGGTTCGCGATGGGCGAAGAATCGCATGCGGGATTGAGGGCTAACGAAATAAGAAAGCGAAAGAATTAAAATCGACGTGGATTTAATATCGAGTGGATTTAGGACACATATGCGCGAAGGCGTGAGGCGCGCAGGCCGAGGGTCCCCGAGGCGACGGTGCGCGAGAAGTCAGGGATGAAAGAGAGAGAGAGAGAAGAACCGACTGCCACTTACAGTAAGGTGAAGACGCGTCCATGGAACCCACTGGCAGCACTTCCCCGTTCAACGACGCCTTGGTTCCCCGAGAGAGGCGGCGTCCCCGCTTGTCGAAGTCCCCGAGATGGGGCGGCTAATCAAGCACAACATAAGCTAATCAAGCCTGAAGAAAGTAAAGCAAAACAAATAGAACGCGCTTCTCTCTAAGGCTGTCTCCTCACTGTCAAATTAACGCACGCGGCCGTCTGTCCCCACTCCCCGCTCTCTCTCTCTCTCTCTCACTTACCGCTCAGCCGGTGTATTCGTGCGTCGGCCTGTAACACATAGAAGATTTACATTTACACATATATATATATATATCTATACATTTATTTTTACAGAACGTATGTACATATTTACAGGGCTACGAATGGAGAGAGAGCATAGGGACGTGGAAAAGCAAGTGTACGCGGCGCTTGCGTTCCCTGTCACAATATATATATATATATATATATATATATATATATATATATTGTAACAGGCACCAAGTATAGGTGTTCGTTTTGAACTAGAGAGAGACAGACGGCTGGTTATAACCGCTGTCGAATTCTAGTTGGAGGTAAGGGAGTGGGGGAACACAAGTCAATTAGTCGATTTTTGAGAGTCGAAGCTAAAGGGATACGAACTGCTTGTTCGAATTGTTATTTTGTTGTTTTGAAATATTGGATCGTTAATTCTTGTTATATTAATTCGTTGAAGTGTTGTTACATTGTTGCTGTTATGTGGAGGAATATTTTTGTTGTCCGTTAATTATATACTTTTATAATTATTACTCCTGGGATTGAATAATTACAATAAATTGCAATCGTCAGAGAGAAAAAGGGAT
Organism: Sycobia sp. Sy_11; assembly: GCA_018907035.1. NCBI lineage: Eukaryota > Metazoa > Arthropoda > Insecta > Hymenoptera > Epichrysomallidae > Sycobia > Sycobia sp. Sy_11. The sequence continues at coordinate 1,415,621 of JACCIC010000081.1, read as the reverse complement.
AACCCCAACAACCGAAGAATAACGGGCCTGCAACGTGAGCTTCGAGTTAAATATCAGCGAACCACATCAGGTACATGAAACTTACTTAGAGCTATTGTGAGCATTCTCGCGTATATGTGCGTAGACGAATATTCGTGCGGGAATTATTTGTCTAAAAGTAAATTCGTCGAATGTAATTATATTTGATTTATTCTAAATACGCACGTAATATGTTAATTTATACTCGCAATAAATTTTTACGTGACGTCGATAAATTTTTCCACCAAATGAATGTGATCCCGTCGGATCCGGCGTTGAAGACTCGGCTGCATATTTTTATAGAGCAGCTCGACTTCGTGCTGCTCGCTTGACTGCCGTATCTGTTTTCTAAAGATAGTGAGCAGACACGTTAAATAGTCGCGCACGGGTTCGTCTGCGTCCTGCGTGCGATGAATCGCTTCCGTTACCAGACTTTGCTGGTAACTGCGGCTGTTTTGCAGACCGCTTGACAAAAGTCAACTCACGTATGCCATCGCTCATGGTTGTTGCGGTACCACATGCCCACAACACTCTCCATTAGCTCTGAGAGCGAGGATAGCACTTCGCTCTCGTCGAGGCACGCGAGAGTTCGGCACTCTTCCATTCTTGTCAAGAAGAGGTTGATACTCTTGCCTTTATCTCCCGTGAAGCGAACGTTCTACCGTCGTACAATGTGTCCGACATCACGGGATTTTGGCAAGCCGGAGCTATTCTCGGAGCGGCGCGTATTTATGTCGCTTGCGCCGATGGATGAAGCGCCCCACCCCCTCTAGACTGCGTCATCGCCCGGCGTCGCAGTCGAGGGACTCAGCGGTTGGCTTGCAGGAACATAAGCATGGTGTACACTCTGCTCCGCTGCTATTGTGGGTGCTCCATCAAAGTAACGAAATATGAATGTCTCTTGAAAGTTCACATGTGATCATGTCTGCGACTGCCCGTCGTCCGGTGCGATAGCTCACGGCGGCTGATATTGCCCTACGGGTATAAATTCATGCACGTCAGCATTCATGATGGACGTGGCCACAGGCTGACTGTTTAAAACAACCTCAGTCAGCTGTTCCACCTGTCGGACTCATTGCAATGCAGCTCGCGGGTCGACCGTATGTTTTCCATGACTTCGTTCAGATTCACATCAGCCGGTGCGTTAATTTCGTGCGTGATCGACTCCATCGGTTGGGTCTCGTCTCGGTGATTGTGATGCAGTATTCGATGTAGTTCGAGTAAGTTCATATTTTCTATTCGCGAGTTGTTGAAAAGAAATTATTAATGGTTTCGAAGGAAATCAATTGTAGTCATTGCAGTTCTCCGTTTCCCGTTTTCCAGTTTTAGTGACACCGACGCCACCAGAGATCTCGAAGGTAAGCGCCCGCAAAAGTCGGATTCCAATATATTTATATATATATATATATATATATATATATATAATATATATATATATATATATATATATATATATATAGTTTTGAAGTTGGTAAAAAAACTCTGTTTTGTCATCACTTCTATTGTTCAAACTAAAAAAAACGTGGTCTCTGTCACATTTCTGAAGTTAATATAATGTATAAATACAAAAATATAATTTGTCGTCACAAATATTAGTCACATATATTCAGTATGATTTGGCATACAGAACCAATTTCGAAGAGAAGGAGAAAGACACACAAGAAAGAGAGAGAGAGAAAGAGAGAGAGAGAGAGAGAGAGAGAGAGAGAGATTTGTCTCACGTAAGAGAAAATAAAATTTACAAAAATCAAAAGATATCCATCTGGTGTGAGTGTAGTGTCAGATTAACCTGAAAACCAAAAAAGGTAATACCGACCAACGTCACACCTTCTTTAGGATACGTATCCCAAAGATGTATATTAACATTCGTTTGAGCTGGCCTGGTATTAATACTTTAAGCGGACTACTTTGAGATGATGTTCGTGATTCACGACGCCACTTAGTAGCCGCTGGTGAAACTGATTGTTAAAATCATTAAATTAATTTATTGATGAAAGTAAAATGATTTTCAATAAAAAACATAGCCTACGCCCTTCCCAAGATAATATAGAATCTATATGTCAAATTTCAGAACAATCCGTTCAGTAGTTTTTTCGTGATAATTTTAATAGTATAATAACATATGACACTTGCACTTCCATATCATGTGGTGCGGTAGCGCCACGAAGGCGAATTTGATAACCGCTGGCATGGCGCCGCCACTAAACTATTTACTTCTAAATTGAGATTTTGAATTTTCAATCTAAGAAAAAAATTATTTATCACTTCTTTATCGATAATTTTCCAAAGCCTATGATAATTTTCCAAACATGGAAAAAATTGGTCATCCTTATGTCATACAATACTTTTCTTTGAAAGGCCTCAGCCCAAGAAATTTAAAAGCTGAACTAGACTCTATTCTGAGTCTTGGGTAGTAGATTTTAAATGAGGTCGTACGAGCTGCCAAGCCGAGCATCGCAGTGGTGGACCAAACGAGGTGACGACTCAAGAAATGTTGAAGAAAATCCACAAAGCGGTACTGGAGGATAGTCGACTGAAAGTGGGCGAGGTAGTAGGTATGATAGGCATTTCAAAAAGTGCGGTACGTCGCATATTCATCGATACTGAAAATTTGGTAATGACAAAGCTGTGCGTAAGATGGTTACCGTGATTGCACACAATAAAACAAAAACAACGTCGTGAAGATGTTTCAGTTGAGTATTTGGCAATGTTTCGCAAAAATAAAGCAAACTTTTTGCGCCGTTTCATAATCATGGATGAAGCATTGGTCCACTACTTCACACCCGAAACAGTCCAAAAAATGGACTCAAAGATATAATAAATACTCATAAATTACATAAAAAATAATAAATGATATTAGAAAAGAATTTCTACTAATTGGATCTAATGAATTATATGATCAGATTTTAAAGATAAATCTTTATTCATAAATGTTGCACATGTACAACTTTTCTTCTAAAATTCCATATTTACATGAAATGGAATAACAATATTATTTACATAAATTTATTAAAAAGTGCTACGTGTTTCCAAACTCCCTGTGGTATAAATTAAAGTATATTTAAATAATTTTAATTATTTCATTTTATGTTTTTTTAACAGCTTTACTTTTTCCCATAAACTTTTGAATAATACCACAAAAAATAAACTATAAGTTTACAAGTTATTATCAAATAGAGAGCAAAAAATATTTATAAAGCATAGAAAAATTATATAGACATGATTTTAATATAGTAACACAAAAAAATCTTTTATAATTAAATTATAAATCCTGCTGATTGTGGTAAAGGAAAAAATAATAATATGTTTTTTTTATGTTATTTAACTATTTATGCTTCCCAATATCGGTGCTAATCAGCAACGGAGGTCTACGATGTATTTGTAAACAAAGCACTATGTAAATTATTACAACGGTGCTTCTGTCAATCGGCCGAGACCGGGATTTGAACTCGGATCACCAAGATACTAGTCCTTCGCTCTAACGACCGAGAATAATATATGTTCTTAGCATATTAAGAAGTTTACTATTTATAAATCTTGTATTTATTTTTTAAAAACTTAATATAAAATATTATATAACGAAATTAAGAATCAGATCATTGAAATAGTCAGATGTCCTGTTTATGATGAAAGAAAGCAGAATGATATATATATATATATATATATATATATATATATATAATTATTGTATTGTAGATTGTATTGAATTCATTAAATAATAATTTTTAAAAAAAGAAATGAAATCTGCTAAAAAAACAAAAGTAAAATAACAAAAGTTTAACAAAAGTAAAATAGTTAGGCAAGTTTGATGTGCCTTAGCACTTACATAGAATAAATAAGTGTTGTTTACATGCAAATCGGAGTCATGTGCGTATCCGCATCCCTTTTTCGTTAACTCCCGTTTCAGCTCGAACGCCGGGGGCATGCTGTCAGAACTCAGTATACATACACGTAAGTAGTAACTCGTACTAAACTACGTTGTTACAAATGGTGCCCAGCGTGGGTCCCGCGGACATAACTGGTGTTATCCTGGCGAGTTTGAGTTACGTATGACAACCTATCTTCCGCCCGCGTGATCGCTCGGCGAGGAGACACGTGCTAAAAATGTACGCGGAAGGCGTGAGAACGAGAAAATATCATCCTGCTCGGTTTTCCCGTACGTATTTACGCGTCCCGGTCAGAAAATTTAAACCTAGTAATAGTAAAAAGGTCGAATTTGTGAAATGCATGTGGACGTGGCAAGGAAATACGAGCAGCAGAAATGTCAGTGCATGCAATAAAAGTTATTCTTTTCTCCTTCTCATGATAAATCGTTTCCCCTTTCGTATTAAAACGACCTAACCATTTTGATGAAAATAGAACTCCCGTGATCGTTGTATTATATTATGTTGTATAATGTATTCATGCATGTATGGTGTTCCTATTATAGTATACCTGAATATAGTTAATAAAATATTTTATTGGAAATATATATAAAAATTTATACAAAGTATATGTATATACATATTTCATTTCTTTCATATTTATATTTATATCATATATTTTGTTTCATTTGCAATTATTTGTCATAGTACATATATTATATTTATTTTTATTTATTTTTATGTGCCCTGAATGGTGCACTCGTTGCTCCTTTCCCCTTCTCGTCCAGCTCACTAGCTTGTAAAAGTTAGTGGCAAATACCTTTTTATTCTTTTCTAGCTATCTCTTAAGTCAATGAGTCACGAGCCATCCCTTAATTCCCTCAAGTATCATGAAAAGCCTCGTATCCTAATTTTATTCCATTAGCTGTACTCAGCTGAGTAGAAGCAGCTGACACTTGACGCGCTAAATACACATATCATATGTATACTTGGGATTTTGTTTGATCAAAAAGGAATAGAAAGAGAGCGAATTTTCCAACTCTACAAAGTGCATGTTCTTCAGGAGAACATTACCTAACAGAGAAACTAAATCCAGAAGGATTTTAATAAAATTCAAAGTTTTTGTTGGAAAAACTTATAGTTGAAAGAGGCCCTCGACGAGCCACATACTCATTAAGTCGACTATCTCATGTATATCTTGCAATATTGAACAAATTCAGGAGCCACAAGGGAGAAAAACAACTCATCAATACCGTGCATTGTTATATAAGTATATTATATCATTTATAAAATAGAATATATTATAAGGTTATATCTCAGTATATGTCAAATGAAAATATCTAGTAACCATATCGTATACAAGTAAATGAAGGATAGTGTATCGCTCTGGTAAGGTAGAGCTAATATTAATGAGTGAAAGTGCGTGCATGCCAGTGAGACTAACTAAAATAGAAAGATTATAATTGTTTGCTGTAAAAAGCATAGGCACATGTATAACCTATTTGTAACCCATGGTGCATATAGCTGAAAATTAAAAATAACAACAGTTTTGGAAAAAATAGGAATTTCCAGGCCCAACAAAGTTTTTCAGACTTGTGTGAACCACAGCAATCGTGGAAATCAAGTTGGAAATTATTTTTTAATAATTAACAATTTTTGTAAGAATACTTTGATGGTATTTTTATACCACACGAGGATCCCTGAATTTTCTCTGTCTAGTTAGCCACAACGAGCAATAGCATTCTACAGTAACTAAAGACAGTACAACAATATACTGCAAAGGAGATAATATACTTCAAAGTCAGTGATAATTAACAATAATGAATAAATAGTTGTCACTTGCACAAAAGGAACTATTATAGCTATCATATATTAAAAAAAGAGGAAAAACCAAATGCACTTTTCCTGAGCAATAATATTTTAAGTGATTATGATAAAAGAAACTAATTAAAAACATTTGGTATTAATCGCAATGATAAATTTACAATAAATAAATTATGTATAAATAATTAGTCAAGCAAACAAACCTTTCAATAATAAAAATTTCAATCTAGATTCTTCTTCTTTCAGATGATTATAATTATATGAACACGAATAAATGGCAAATTACTTACAAAATCTTTCTCTACTACAGTAATAATAATAATTACATAAATAATATATCAACATTGTAAATCTGAATAAGTACAAGGTGAAAACAAGGTGCGCTCGTACCAGAAGGATAACCTCGAACAGTTATGGAATAAAAGTGTATATATCCTAAAACTATAAAGCAATAATATCAACTAATTACAATTAACAATAATATAAGTAAATAATTAATAAACAAAACCTGTTAATAACTTAAAATCCAACCAATAAATTCTTTCTTCCTTTCTCTCAGCTAAGGACATCAGAGATTGACAAGTTAGGTTGCCAGGCTACTTGTATTAATTAAATAACTAACAAGTAATTAAATAACAAGCAACTTAAATAATAATTAACAATAAAAAATAAAATCAAAACAAAACTGGAAGAAAATTGTTCGAGCAACAAGTCATGAGAAATTAAGAACTACAATGCAAACATATAACCATTGACACCTTCTTTCGTATTAATAATCAAAATATTACAAGAGCACCGATACAATAAAAATAGTAAAAATAGTAATTAATAACAAAAGTACTGTATAATAAATATTATTAATGAATAAATAATAATAAACTAAATAAGAACAGAAACAAGAAGATAATTACCAGAGTCAAAATAACAGTTTAAGAATTTTAGACGCGAATAGAAATAAAGCGTATCCTGAGTGAAGGTATATTACTTTAAGAAAACAAATTCATTTTACACTAATAAAGACTGATAGATATAAGTCATAAATAAACCTAAGTATATGAAATCTAATTTCTCTCGGACTTAATAGGTTTTATAGTAGAAGTGTAAACTAATTACACGAATTTAAAATAAATAAGTAAAATTTTAATACCTATTCATAAGATATAAATAACGCTGTTTTAAACCATATAATAAATAAAAAAATTTGCTTTTTTGCCTTAATAACTCATCAAAATGGAAACAAAACCATCAACAAGCCACGCACTGGCCGAAGAAGAAAAAAGGCTACATAGCCTCTTCGCGGAGATGTCGCCAGATCAATTAATACAAGAAGAAAGGCAACAAAATATAAAAACTAAAGATGAGATCGAAACTGTTCGGGACAGATTAGTCCGATGGGAGCTACGCCGACTTATTGGACAAAACGCTGCCAAGTGGCATCAGGTGAACGTCGAGGTCCATCTTGATATTTCGGAAATATTGAAGGTTTTAAACACCACAAAATGCGGCAGACAAGGTAAAAACAGTTGAAGTAACAGCTGTTATGAAAAACCCATCAATACCCCATTTGGAGGGTATAATATAGGCCAATGGCCATCACCACCGGTCCATAAAACAAATTCGCACGGCGCGGAGGCAACGCCTGCAACCGTGACAATTCCTTGGTATAATCTACGAGGACCAGGGAACGATCCCCATAATGTATGGATATCGGAATATACTGCAAACATGCAGCACTTGCAGCAAAAACCACCTACCTTCCCAGCCCAAGACAACAGCAGACAATCAGAATATTCAGCATCACCACCCTTGAATACTTCTAATGAAATTCCGAATTTGCAGATCTGGTACCAGAACAGGTCGTATAATATTACATACATTCAAGAAACACGAGCTGGCCAGCTGTTACTGTTACAGTTATTAAAAACTCAGGGAAATCCGAAATTGCCGAGAAAAACATCCAGACTGGTGCATTAAAGATAACACCCGCTTGAAATATCGCCCGAAGGTCTACTCGGATGTACTAGATCCCGAAGAAGACTCGAAGATGGCCATCTTTTCCAAAGACTGTGAGCAGATAATTTGCGAATGTTACGCCGACAGCCGGAAATTTTGGTCTGCAAGCGCTTGAAGAGTTGGTTGTATTCAAATGGGGTTGTCCCAAATTTTTGATTTGCGACAATGGCACTGAGTTCGCCAATAAATTGGTCAAACAGCTGTTCAACGAGTTCGGAATAATACAAAAGCTGATAGCACCATACCATGCACAGGCGAATCCCGTAGAGGGGGAAAACCGCACGTTCAAGGGTATGATCTCAATCTTCTTAAAAGAAGATCATTATGACTGGAGCAAACACCTACAGGAGTTGGCGTTCGACATGAACACGTCTGTGCATGGAAGTACGCAAGCCCCGCCTCGGTAGAAACCCAAGGGAGATGCCCACGTACAGAAACATCCACATAAACAACCAACCACGTCAGACAGTAACTGCTGCTGACTGGCTAAGTCGAATGGAAAGACTACCTGTTATTTACGAATTAGTCAGAAAAAACTATGTATAGCTAACGAGAAACAGACCCACTACTATAATAAAAACAGAGGAGAAGCATCGTTTGAGGAAAATGAGATGGTTTGTAGACGAAAGCATGTACTATCATCAGGGTCAGATAAATTCGCAGCCAAATTATCACCGAAGTTTGTTGCACCGTGCCGAATCGTGAGAAAAATATCCCCTGTCTAGAAACTAGAGTACACGTTTCGGACATAAAGAAATATTAACCCACTAATAAACCATCTCCTTTCTCCATAAATCCTTTGGGTGATACGATCGAAGTGGGATGTAAGTGGGACAGCAAAGCGTCGAACAGGACAGGACCGCTCGAAATGTCTCGTAGAAACATAGTCGTCCATAGAACCCCACAAGACGCTATACCGAACAGCTCGGAGCATCAAATTCGGTCAATCAAACACATTAAAAATGAAATGCTACTTACCTGGTCCCCCAACGCTGCCCCACTAACAGCTGAGAAGCTACACTAAAAAGGTGTCAACCACATTTTCAGTGAACCCCATCTCAGAAAAGACCAGCGCAACGCGAGTCTGCTCCAGAAGACGGTCAAGCCGACTACGATTGGCGAAGAGAAGAGCGCCAGCAAGTGTTATAATATGATATGATAGTAAAAAAGACTCATGTTTTACTAGCTTAGTTTCGATTAGATTATAACAGGTCACGCCGCAAAAATGATGCTGTGATATTGACGACATAACAGCCTCTTTTATATCTTAGTTTTAGCATACATTACCTACTTTAAGTACACATAAATGTCATCACTTAGTTTACATATTTTATTTTTTTTTTGTTGTTGTTCATTAATCTTCTTCTAATAATCTTCTTCTGTTAAAATCACCGTACCCAGCGCAATAAGTATTTTGTTTATATAACGTATTTCATATAATCAGCGCGAAATTTTGTACTTTATTTTCTTTGGTGCATTCAAGTATAATAAAAATGAAGCCATTCGTGCAGCAGCACCAAAGGTATAAATGGCACCTACGATTTTTTTTTGTATTTAAAGTAAGAATCACGTAGTATTATATAGAATCATTACCGAACGACTGCAACCCTCAGAGATCACCGACGGTTACAGACAAAGTAAAGTTTAGTTTCTTTTTCCCATTTTAAACCATTACAGCTCTTACTTTGAGCGATTCGAATTCCAGAGAACCCTTACCAACGTAATGTTCCGATCGTCATCCCCAACAAGAATCTCGCCGTACGATCCGGCAACGGATGAAAAACTCCAATGAACGAATGGGCCTCACACGTCGGTTTAGAAGGGGAAGTTTGTGACCGGCCAAACTGCAGATCCGCGGTGAAAACCGAGTGTTATATATATATATATATATATATATATATATATATATATAGATACATGTACGTGTATGTGTGTGTGTGGATGTGTGTGTGTGTGTAATTTTGCAGTCATTTTACTTTTGTAATATTTGAAATATTATGTAACTGAAACGTTGCATTTGTAATATATATGTAATATAATATAAAATGTTTCGCCTTTTCCTGTGGTTTTGTAAATTCGTATACATTACGATCATTAAAAGATTTTTCTTATTTATATCATTATGATAAAATTTTAATAACCTTAATTTCAATCATTTTTATATTAGTGATAATAAATTTAAATGTCAAAGTAATTTTTTGTAAAAAATAGCTTTACGAAAGAATAATTGAATGAAAATATCTTTATTCAAATAAAGTTACTCTTCATTAGCAATATTACCTATTCCATTAAATATTTTAGTATGATGGAATTTTTAATTCATACCAGGACTGTGTTTATTAAATCATTATGCATTTAACAGATTTATTCACGTTATAGAGATTTTTTCAATCATGATATTTGACATTATTCTATTCATGCTTCCAAATACCGGTACTAATCAGTGACGGAGATTACGATGTGTTTGTAAAGAAAGCACATATAAATTGTGATAGCGGTGCTTATGTCAATCAGCTGAGACCGGAATTTGAACTTGGATTAAGTTATATTCCTTCGCTCTAGCGATTGAATCATAGTAATCGAAGCATGGATAGTAAGAAGTGTATTTTTTTAATATTAACAATAGCTGCATTTGCAGGATATGCTTTATGATATATCTTATTATTAGATGCTATTTTGAAGAATAAACCCTTAGTTTTAACTACTCATTATATTACAAAGTTAACTCTTTTATTCTTTAGGTACTATATTATACTATAAATTATAATAATTATACTTATTATTATTTAACTAAATATACAAATCTATATACCCAACTAAAAATTTAAAATTGAAATATATTTTACAGCCTTACATATTTACCGAGTTGCGATTTTATGTTACTCGAATTATACAGTCAATCAAATAAGAGCGGGGTGGACTTTACTGACATGTAATAAAAAATTTCGCTCTAATTCCTTCGCAAGCCGATAGAAGAAAGTTTTGTTCCTTGATCCACTCTCAACAAACATTCAGTTGTCGTTGATCATTTGAAAGCGAATCACGTTAAACACTATGAATGCTAAGTGCGCGTTGCACTACGAGGCTACGTTCCTCTGCCTCTACCCGAGAGGTCCCAAAATGTCGCAATCAGGGGTTGCTAAATATACGAGAAAGTCGAAGGCATTTGTACAGAAGTGGTTACAGCGATGTAAAATGTCTAAAAATATCGATGATACCAGAACGTGACTTGGTAGGAAAAGTAAAGAAAACAGATGAAGAAAGAATAGTGAACTTGTGTTCGTGGAATCCTGCCTTAACACTGCGGAAAGGACAAGTAAAATTAATGGCAAAATGTTTAGATACATTCTAAGAAACTATCCGAACCCATCTTGGTACTCATACCATGAAATGGCGAAACACAATGAAGAAGCCTTTGTTGACTAAAAAACATGTGAAAAAGCAAATCGCTTGAGCACATGAGAATATTGATAGACATTTTGAAAATGTCATTTTTACTAATGAATGTTCTATATGGGCACGTTGTGTCCTCGCGCGTGCCTGGTCAACTTCTACCAATAGGCTTATTCAGCGAACCATAAAACACGGAATAAAGATGCATCTTTGGGGCAGCTTCTCAATGTAGGGATTTGGCACATTGCACCTCTTATGACAATCTAAATGCCGAGAAAACAAGAAAAATCAATGTAAAGACTTTACTGCCATCTGCCAAATGATGGTTCATTAGAAAAAATGAAGATTGGAATCTACAGAATAACAACAATCCTAAACACGGCAGCCATCTCTGCACTGAGTGGAAGTCTCAGTCTGGCATCGTTACATTGGATTGTCCATCGCAGTCGCCCGATGCAAACCCTATTGAAAATGTGTGAACATATATTAAACAGAAGCTTCGTGGAAGACATACACACACACACTTTGAAGCAGTTATCGTACTAAAATCATCATATCTAGAGATCGTTGTCACTAGAATACGTCATCAAATTAGTAGAAAGCATGTCGCGGAGATGCCAGGAAATTATCGACCCCGGTGGTGATTGGACACATAATTGACCGAATGGCATCATCATTTGAAATGTGTATAATGTATAATAAATATGAACGTTTCATGAAATAAATTTTTTAACACGACCACACCATTACTTAAAATCTCTTTGTTTCTCTTATGAATTTATTAAAAAGTTTAATTTTAAAACTACTTTCGATTATTTGAAAATACTAGAGACTTGAAGATAGATAACTGAATAGATTTATCTTAACAATAAAAATCTGAAGTTTTGCTGCGGGTAAGGGGATAGCTATTTTAATTCGTGTCTTTTTCCTGATTTACAATTGATCGAGAATTTACAAAAATAATATTGAAAAGAGATACGATGATAAAAAAGACAATTTTCAATATGCATTTCATAGCTATATACGCTATAGTATTACGAAAATTAGGCAACTATAGGGCTCAGATTTTATTTTAAATTACTAAATATTTTTATTATTCTTATAGTTTTGAATTAAATTAATACACAACAGTATTCATCTAGTTAGTCTGTAGTAGAAATATAACTGTACTACTATAACATGATTATCCAAGGACCATACAAAATTTTTATTTTATAATATTTGCACATAGCAAGTATGTAAAAACTAGCCGTAAGTGATCATTTTGTCATAAGAATTTCACATTAGGTTGTCAAATATCTCCCTTCCGCCTTTTTGTCTGATGAATTTCGCGGCTATGTACAAAGCGCTACAGAGCTCGTATCTGGCAATACTATACATCATTTGAAAGGTCTTGACATACGGTACCAAACGACGCTATGAATAATTAGTTTGGATTTTGCGTTTAAAAGTTATAGACGTGTAAACATGGAGTTCACTAACGTCGAAATTCGCGCTATTTTAAAGTTTTCCTTCGTCAAAGGCAAATCGGCTAGAGAAACGTTCCGTGAGATTAATGGTGTTTTGGGGGATAGCACGCTATCACTTCGAATATCAGAGGAAGAGTTTCGACGATTTAGATCCGATGAAAATGACACCATGGATAAGTCAGCCGTCGGAAGACCTGTGACGACGAATACCGATCAAATCATGGAATTTATCGTGTTAAACCGGCATATGGCATCTCATGACATCGCCCAGGAGATGAGAGTTAGTCATCAACCATTTTAAACCATCTGCAGAAGGCTCGATACAAAAAAAGCTTGATATTTGGGTGCTGGATGATTTGACACAAAAAAACTTGCTGGACGAATCAACGCCTGCGATGTGCTGCTGAAACGGAACGAACTCGACCCATTTTTGAAGTGGATGGTGACTGGCGATGAAAAATGGATCACATACGACAATATCAACAGAAAACGGTCGTGGTCCAAAGAACGTTCCAAACAGTCGCCAAGCCGGGATTGATGGCCAGGAAGGTTTTGCTGTGTGTTTGGTGGGATTGGAAGGGAGTCATCCACTATGAGCTGCTCCCATATGGCCAGACGCTTAATTCTACAATCTACTATGAACAACTGGATCGCTTGAAGCAGGCTATCGACGAGAAGCGTCCACAATTGATCAACAGGAAGGGTGTAGTATTCTACCAGGACAACGCCGGACCACACACTTCGTTGATGACTCGTCAGCAGCTACGGGAGTTCGGATGGGAGGTTTTATCGCATCCACCATCACCCGGATATAGCGCCAAGTGATTACCACCTGTTCTTGTCCATGTCGAACACCCTTGGTGGCGTAAAGTTGGACTCAAAAGAGGCTTATCAAAAGTGGCTGTCCGAGTTTTTTTCCAAATAAGGAGAGGTGTTCTACGAGAGTGGTATTATGTAGTTGTCGTCTACATGGAAACAGATTATCAAACAATACGGTGCATATTTGAAGTGAATCCGACGACTGTAACACTTTTTATGAAGCAATGAATGAAGAGCAAAGAAGCGTAAGAGAGATATTTGACAACCTAATATAAATATCTGAATATAGAGGGTATAGCAATGCGAAGCAGAATGTAAAAAATTGTTTTGCACTATATTGATCAATATTAATCAAATTTATGTCTTAATTCTAATTATAAGCTTCTGAAAATATTTCATGTCTGTTACAACCAGAAAGTGGCATCACCTAGCAAAAGACAATTTTTTTCATTATCCGTAAATATTTCTTTGTTTCAAAACTGTTTCAAACTTTCTTCTCTATCCAAAATTATTATATATATTTATGAGGTACGATAGAATCGGAATTTTTATGAGGTACGATTTTATTTTTTGATTTTATTTTTATTTTATGAGAGTATTTATGTGGTACGATAGATCGCAAAGAATAAGGGATTAGTGCAGATCTAGCGGACGAAGAAGTGACTAACCTTTCAGTGATGAAGGTTTTATTTGAATGTGACTATAATACCACGCCCGAGGCGGAAAAAGACAAGGAGAAGCGAATATTTGTGAATTGCCACTTCCGCCCGGCACTCGATCTTCGGCCTCGACATAGCAGTTATGGCAAAAAGCGCTCAACCCGTGACGAGATTTGTCCTCGGTGTTTGAGACACTACTGCGGCCCCCACTAGTGCCATTGCCGTTGTTGTCAGAAATACGCCAAGTTTGAATTCATTGTCGTAGACGTTCCGAGAATTTTAGTAAAGAAAACAATCCAAAGGAATTGTATGCTGCAGCGAAGGGTATATTGAGCTCAGCCGAACTAAGTAAAAAGGGTAGTCGACCTTTCACAAGAGATCGGTCATGATAGCCTCTCGGCCACCCCGTTACAGCTGAATTCACGACACCTGCTTCAGCAGAGCCTGATGATCGGAGTGATACAATCTTAAATGACGAGTTTTACCAAGCATTAAATAGAAGCATGTCCGATCAACCTCTGTGCACTGATTCGAGTAAAGCTACCGCGAGTAGAGAAACGATACAGGACAAGGCCGTCGAAAATTTGAGACATATTGGTAAGATCTCTACAAGAGATCGCTCTCGTTCTCGATCCCCTGTTGATGCTGTACTAAAGGATAGGAGCCGGCCGCTGACAACATGAGGTCTCGATCAAGAGGACCAAGAACATTTCGATAGGGCCGTAAAAAAACCACGCGAGGCTAAGCTTGCAAGACGCCAAGAGAAATTGGGTCAGTTGGAGCTAGAGCTTTTCGGACACTTTAGTAATATTATCGAAGGAGAAACCCCAAATCGAAGCAAGTATATGAATAGCGAACCAGGTAGGTTCTGCAGCTGCAACAAGTCAAGCAGTTTAAGCAGTAGTTCGACAGGAGTAGTAGTGAGTCTGACTCAAGTGACAGTGAGTGAGATATAAAATCGAACTATTTTTCCGTGTTGTATGTCTGCTAAAAGGAATGTAATCTTGAATTGTATGGTTTATAAAAATTACTTATTACGATGTATAGAGAAAGTAAAATAAGTAAAGATATTATAATATATATATATATATATATATATATATATATATATATATATATATATATATATATAGTGACGGGGAACGCAAGCACTACGTGCGTTTGCTTTCCCACGTCCCGTTGCTCTCTCTCTCTAGCCGTAGCCTGTAAATATGTGTTTGTATATTCCGATAGCCTGTAAATATGTATTTGTATATTTGCATGTATAGATGCTTATCTGTTACAGGCCGACGCACAACTACACCGGCGGAGAAGTAAGTGAGAGAGAGCGGGGAGGGGGGAGAGACGGACACGCGCGCGAAGAATTAGATATAGAGAAAGCTGCGAGCTAAAAACACGCGTCGTAACCGGCCTTCCACGCACGTTGTTTTCCCCTTCTGCTGCTATTGTGCCGTGTCTGATCGCGTACGGGAACACGCCTTGTGCTCTAAGTGTTTCCCCTCGCCACGTACCTCGTCTTCGGGGAGGGTAACTGATAGGACGCGTGTGTTGTGCCACGGTATTGTGGGTGTGTGCAGTGCACACGCGCCGAGCACGAGTTCGAGCGGACGAACTGTCGTCCGACCTCGTCTCCGCGGAATAACCGCCCCATCCCGGGGCTTCTGGACGCCGACGGCACCGCCGCTCCCGGCGAAGAAAGGCGCTGCTGCCGGACGAGGACGCGCTGCGGGACCAACGAACTCCGACTCGCTGTAAGTGGCAGCCCCTTCTCTCTCTCTCTCTCTCTCTCTCTCTTCCCGAACTCCTCGCGCGCCGTCGCCTCGGCGACCCTCGGCCTGCGTCCCGCACGCCTCACATATAGGCGCTGTATTATATTATTAACGCTGCGCTATTAAAGCCTATTCAAATTTTAATTATTTTTATTTTATTATTTCAAGTGTGCTCCATTAGCCGCCCTACCTCACGCGCAATTCGGAACACGATATTTCGCCCTTCGCGAACCGCCCCTCTCCCTCACCGGAATCATTCGGGGCTAAGCCCAGCCGGGCACAGATTTGGAACGGCCATGCCCGCCGTCCTCGTGCTCGAGGCGGACACGCGCACCGTTACATGGCGCCCAACGCGATCTCGGGATCGCACTTGATATAAGAACATATATACATTTAGGCATATGTGATTACATATGCTGTTATATATTGTATTATATATCTTATTGCATATATAGAATTTATAATATATATGTAATAATATATTGTATTATAGTGCCCCGGCGAATATTCGTAAGTGACGCGGATGCGCGAAAATAATTTAATAATTTTATTATATCGAAAATTGTAATATTACAGAGTGCGAACGCACAGCACATCGCGAGTGTTTACGTTGAATTTGAGTTCGTAGATGTAAACACTCTCGAAGTCGGCCAAGGCCAACCGCAATTCGGCGAAAGCGGCTGAAAAGCAGCACAAATACGGTAATATAATATTTGTGCAGTTTTTCAAGCAAAACTAATTTTAAGTTAAATACACACATATACATTGATTTATATAATACTGATATATATATATATATATATATATATATATATATATATTAATTACATGTAACTTTAAAATTTAACTTAAATTAAATATGTGAATTCCATCTAAGCTAAACTAAAATTCATCAATAATTAATTTTTAAGATAGCGTAATATGAAAATATAACTGATATAAATAGATTTACATTGGCCATTATAATATAATAATAAATTTTTGCCGTTACAGGCATAAGGAACAGTTAGTATAAATTAAATATAATCAAAAGTTCTCTTCTTTACACGTAGTCGACCATAAATAGCGAAGTCAGCGATCTGTGTATATACACACACACACACCACCGCGACTCTACGCTGTACATACAGTGTACAGGCGACTAACGCAAATTTTTCTTTGCTCGCAATTTAATTTAATCAAAATTGATTGTTCCCTTTATGCTTTTCACTTTCTGATCTTCATTTTGATATTGTAATATCTTTAATATTTTTGCAGTATAATCTTTTTTTCCCCTTCTTTCAAAAATACAAAAACAAAATTTATTTTTTAAAGGTGCAAAATAAAATTTTTTTTTGAAAAATCGGAAAATATTTAAAAATTTTTTTTTTTTTTGAAAACTAAAAATTAAAATTTTTTTTTTTTTTTTTTGAAAACTGAAAAATAAAATTTTTTTTTTTTTCGAAAACTAAAAAATAAAAATTTTTTTTTGGAAAACTGAAAAATAAAATAAAATAGAAGTATAAAAGGACTAAGAATAAACTATACTTCTATTTTTTGTTTTTTTTTTGTGTTTTCTTTTTTTTGTATTTTTGTATTTTTTTACATTTCTTGAAAAATACAAAAAGTAAAAACTATTACAATTTCAAAATAATTTTTCTTGGAAAATCGAGAATTCGAAAGCCAAAATAAGAATTTTGGGAAAATCTTTGGTAAAATTTTTGTGGAAATTTTTGAAAATTGTTGAATTTTATTTTCTCTTATATTTTCTGGTTTTTTTGCGTCAGTCGCCCCTAATTTTTGCGTTTTCGCCCTCGTGCTCCACTATCTCTTGAGATTACCGGCTTTTAATTATTTGCGTTTAATTATTTAATTAAAAAGTTTGGCTGTCACGTTCTATTTTTCTCACGATGTATTTTTTTTTCTTTTTCCGTTCGTTCGTTTGTCTTCTTCTAATTTTCAACTGAAGAGATAAAAGATGGCAAATCCGCCAAACGAATTTAACGACTGGCTTCAATGCCTATGTGAGGAAGAAACAAACATAATTACAGCGGAACTAGAATTAAAAAATGAGGGTTCCTCATTTCAAAGGGCTGCTAGGCTGTACCACAGACTAGCAGGAAATTATAGCCCGGGAGATTTTGTGGAATGCGAGAGTGACAGTGATAGTATAAAAACACGCGCGCGCAGAGATAAAAATCTGTTAAAGATAATCGTCACCTCGACAATGCGCGACGCAACAAAGACTTATATTTTGGATCGAATGGAAGTGACGTACGCCGAACAAGCGGATGAATCAGCTGACATTACAGCAGGCTCGGGAAATTCACCTGAACACAGACCAAAGAAATAGCACAGCAGTTGTCGATCACCAAATACAAAATCTGATCGACTTCAATTTCGCTGACATAAACAGGCATGAACCACTTGCATGGAGCACTGCCAACGAATCGCCGATTCAGGCAGCCACCACGAGCGTAACTACGCCTCCCGACTCGTGTGTGACGAATGACATCACACGTCAGGCCCGAGTCGCATCTCATACGACGAATACAATAGTCGAGCCTCAACCTACTGACCTCGAAAACAATGTAAACCTTCGTCCGGGATTACATGTCCTGCAAAATATGCTGCAAACTTGGATGCAACACCAAAACTGCACTGTCCAAGATTTGCAGCAGAGACAAAGTGAGATGCACGCTACGCTAGCTAGCATTCAGCAACAGCTGCAGAAATCGGCGCGACGCGACCGTGTCACTTTCCAAGACACGTACGATCTGCAATACTTGGAAAGTGACAAAAACCTCAACAATAATAGGTTTGTAGGGTCGACCGGCGAGCCTACGTTTTCGGCTCCTTGCCACGCTCAGTACCAAGAGCCTGGAAGGGGGGGGGCATCACATGGATCGAGATGTGATGAGCTCGCCCGCGAATATTACGGGATCAACGCTGTCAAGCACCTTGGCCCAGCGCACGGATATTGGTAAGACCGTGCGCCAATGGAAAATTAGATTCAATGGTGCCAAGGGGAAAAGCGTAGAAGAATTTCTGCAGAGGATCGCGGAATGTCGCAGGTTGACACCGCTCACGGACGAGGACAGGCTCAATGCCATGACGGAGCTCCTCGACGGTGTCGCCCTGCGACACCGTCTATTGGTACCGTCTATCCCGGAAGGACTGGACCACGTGGTAAGAGTTCTGCCACGCAGCCCGAAGCTGCTACGGCGTCGATCGACGCTTCCAAGTTGAGCTAATCAGCGAAGCGCAGCGGCGTACACAGGCGAAGCGCGAGCCAACACGTGACTACGTGTTTTGTTTGTTAACGATTCTCAATCGGTTCGAAGAAGCATGGTCGGACGACAAACAACTCGCCTTTATCTACCGTAATCTACTCGCGGAGATACAGAAGTTAGTTCCGCGGGAGAAGATTACAAACGTCAATCGGCTAATCGAGCTTGCTCGAGAGGCCGAATGCGTCCTCGATGCGGAGCGAAATTATAAGCCACCGCTGTCACCCGAGGACTGCATAATGCCCGAAGAGGCCTTCCATGTGGCAGACACGTCTCGAACGCGCCCGAAACCAAGGATCGCGGCCGTGGACGTGAAGCCGCCCAACTTCAAAGCTCTGGTGCGTGAAGTTTTGCAAGAGGCTGGCTTTAGAGCCAACTCACCTGAGTTAGAGGCGCCAGGCGTCGCAGCCCTTATCCCGAACAGGAACGGTCGCGACTCACGCCCGAGGTCGCCGCGTACAGGAAAGACTAGAGCGTCGACCTCAACTAAGTCGGAGAGGAAGCCCTCCTTCAAAGGAAAGATGGTGCGCGAGCCCCTCAGTGACAAGAACAAAGATCGGACAGCAGGTCCTGATCCGCGGTTCTTGTCAGGCGGACACGCGCACCGTTACAATATATATATTTGTTTCCTTCTGCTTATTTTTTTATCAATGGGAGGACCATTAAGAAACCTATTTACTGTAGATGAAACAGAAAGTAAATTAGTTGAAGTCATTGGCAAATTAAATATTTGTACCACAACAGTTAATAAAATTTCTCCGCATGTTGTTGAAAACAGAGTACTAATTGAAGAGTTATAAGATGCATGTGTTGAAACTCACCGTAACAATAATTACTTGCGCTATAAACTGATACCTGCATAGCACGATATTGGATATTTGAAAGAAGAAAATAAAAATTTAAATTAGGTATTAGTCGAGATTTTAAGAGCAAATATAAAATCTTTACCTGAATTAAGATTCGAAGGAGAAGTTGAAGAAAAATCTATCGAAAAACTCGAAATAGCATTGAGTAAATTAAGCTTAGAAGCGTAAATTATATTCATTTTATAACGTTTTTCTTTTTATTTATAAGAATATATAATTTTTCTTTACACCTTATATCCATCGTAGTATAAGACTTTAATATATACAGTAAATCTAAATTGAACACGTACGTGTAAGTATAAAGATTTACATGAATAAAGTAGTTTAAAAATTATAGCAATCATTAAATAACGTTCAACGTTGACGCGTTCGCATAGGTAAGTATTTGTCGGGGCGTAGAATAACCATCAGGTAGAATAAAAGTTAGTGGACAAGAATCCGGAATTTAAGGACGAGATAGAACTCTTGAATCCTTTTATCTCGAGACCTAAAATTCTAAGAGAAAATCCAGTAATTGCTCTTGAATCTCATAGTCTAAATTCTACGGAGGTAGTTATGAATCAAATAACAACGATTTTGAAAATGTTAGCAAATTGCAAACCTATAACGATAGCAAAACCAAGGAAGAACTAGAAAATTGCTTCGAACTTTTGAGAACAGATGATTCGGACGTTTTTTATCGAATCCTACTACGCTATACTGTAATTTATCGTGTATCAGAAACGGGCAAGCAAAACTCATTTGTAGGAAGAGAGAAATTGATAAATCCCGTTGCAAGCCAACTTGCAAGTAATATAATAAATACAAATATGCCGGCTCAACCAGTACCATTGAAGGACGCCTTAAAGATAGTTCCTTCATAGAACGGAAAGAATGTAAGCCTTGCTGAATTTCTTGAGGGTTGCGACAAAGCCTTCGAGATGATAGACTGGTCGAGCGAAACCAACTTTATCAAAATGCTGCGTTCTCAAATAACGGGAGAGGCTCGAAGGTATCCGAGGCGAATCTTTCCCGATGTTAAAAGAGTTTGAAGATTGCATTAAAATGATATATGCCCCTTCTCAAACTGTTCACCAACTAGTAGATGAATTGAGCAGCGAGTTTCAAAGGGACGAAGAAAACATAAATACTGTCGCGAATAGAATAAAAGATCTCGGACGTCGACTATTAAAGGTCAAAAAGGCGTATTTGGGAGAAGTTACGAATGAAGATCGAAGGCTCGCAGAGCAGACGTCATAGAATGTTTCTGTAATGGTTGAAAGGCAGAAATATACAGAGACTTAGAGCACGTGGAAGATATCAAGAATATAATAAAAAATGCTATAAAGGCCGAAGGATAAGCTTCCGTTTGGTATTGAAAAAAAGGCCCAAAAATCCAAAAGCAAAGAAAAGGTTAGGGATATCCGTAAACGATTTTATGTCTACAAAGTAGGAGAAATTCGTATCGAGACAATATTGATAAAATACCAACTCTGTGGTAAGTTGGGGCACCGTACGGATGCATGTAAGCAAAAACTGTCATCCTTACGATGGCTATGGGCACATTGCTAAAAATTATCCTAAGCAAGTAAAATGTCAACTCTGTAACATAATAGGTCATACAACGAGAATTTGTAAACCAATTGAGAGATGTTTCCGTCGTAATGAACCGGGACATCGAGCAACCAGCTGTTGTCTAAATTATGCGACTACAATGTAGCAGCCATATGGAAATTCACCTCGAATATTTTGCAATACCTGCAATAAACCAGAATATACTGCAGCAACTTGTAGCCACGAAAAGAGTTGTGCCTATTGTAAAAATAGAAGGTATCAGAGAAATAAATGCAGAAGATGCATTTATAATGAGCAGCAAAGGTCGGAAAACGGTCCGGTGCCTCCACTTCCAGGCACGACGAGGGGCATCGCAAAACGACGTGCGCTCAGCCAACGTAATGCGATTGGACGAAGAAAATTGTGAGTTATTACCGCAATGAATATTCAAAGATTACCTGTTAATTTAGGCACACATAGAAATATTCTAAAATTAAGCAAATTATCCGAAGAAATAAGAATAAATCCGAAAAGGACAGTAGGTTTAAACGGTATCATCGATAATATTATAGAATCACTAAGAACAGCAGAAATTAAAGGTTTTGCTGGTGAATTAATTTTTCACATACTACAAGAGTCATTTAAGCTACCTTACGATAGAATATTAGGCATAGATTTCTTATTACGTGAAGAAGAAATCTATGCCAAAAATGAAAAAAAAGACAAAAATGGAATTCAAGTAAGCATAAAAATTTTAAACGGGAGTTTCTACAATAAAGCTAGAAAATTTATGTTTTTAAAACGAATTGCTTTTGAAACGATGCATATTTTTTGCTAGAGACGAGATCTGAAGCTAGCGTCATAACAATTGGTTCGATTCCACGTATATATGAAATAGATACAGAATACGAGACATATTTAATTTCAACTTCCCCCTTTCAAAAATGTGCTATGCTCCCAGCATATTGTAATATATAGAGAAAGAGTCCCCTCTCTCTGAAAACGGTACCACTCTCGTTATATTTAATAGAAAGAAGGAGTGGGTAACGATTCTTTTCATCGCTTCATTCATTATATTTAATCAGGCTGTTGTTTCGTCAGGATGAAAATTTGATATACGTGTGGTAACAGATAAACACAGTTGATGGTTATAAATGTCTAAACACAGTTGATGGTTATATTGTTATTGAGAATATGTACCCCTATAGAATAAACGAAAAGCGAGTTATTTTTCTTCTGGTATCACGCCTTGTATCCTCTCAATTTCGTCTGATTATAATATCATTATGTTTGCAAAAGAGAGCTATTATAGAAAAAATCAAAGTATAGGTGTTCTATTCTGAAAGAGGTTCACTTTTCGGAAAAAACATAGGAGAAGGTACGAGTAGAAACGAATACTTGCGCGGCTGAGACAATGCCAATCAATTAGTATAATCTGTTTAGCATTAATGGTTATCAATATCTATTGTTATAGAAAACACCTGCCCCTATACTGCATCCGAAAAGCGATTTATTTTTCATTATCGGTCTCAGGCCTTGCATACTCTTAATTTCGGCTGAGTATAATATTGCTGCGTTTGGAAAAGAGTGACTATGGAAAATCAACATATAAGCATTCTACTTTCAACAGGTATACTTCCTGAAAGGAGTATGTAAAAGTGGGTCTAAGCAGCGGCGAACATGTGCGCGTCGTGTTATACTGACCGAAGTTGACTCATAAATTAGTATAATCCGTTGTGCTGGTTATCATTCACTATTGTTATAGCGAACACGTGAGATAATACTATATACAAAAAGAATCTCAGTTAAAAATCGTCGTCCAAATATTTGAAAGGAGCAAATTTAGGGAGTCAAAATCAACTTTCCACTAATAAGAAATAGTATACGCTTCACCGAAGCCGAAACGGAGGAGGTTAATTTTATTTAATATTTTATTTAATAAAGGAAGTTTAATTTCAGCATTCTAATTTAAAAATGTTTAAACTCAAAGAACGATTAAGGTAGCTATGGCAACGATAACGGCAACAGCAATGGCAACGGGAAGCGATTCCAGACGTATAGAACAATCCCCGTCGCCGTACCTTTAATAGAAAATATTATAAGTCACTGGACTTTTCGGCGAGCAGGAGGTAGAGGACGTCTGGAAGTCGACGAAATCCATCACCCCCATTCCTATTGTTGCAGCCCCTTTGACCAGGGCGGTAACTCCTTCCATTGAGAGCTCAAACTTGCCATCACCACAAACGGAGGGAAGGAAACCGACAGTCACGACCACCGTTTGTGGCATTTGTGACTCGTGATGAAAAGTGGTTCTACTAGGACAATTCTAAGCATACCAAATTATGGATGGACCTAGGCCATCCGTCAACATCGACACCAAAACGGAACATCTACGGACAAAAGGTATTGCTGTGCATTTGGTGGGACCAACAGGGTGTACTGTACTACGAGCTACTCAAACCGAATAAAACCGTCACTGCCGACGTATATAAACACCAACTCAATGATTTGCAACAGAAATTTATCGAACATAGATCAGCAATCGCGAGCCATAGGCGTAAAGACATTCTCTTGCATGACAGCGCTTGACCATATGTTGCGAAAGTCGTCAAAAAAAACCTGTTGGAGCTCGAATAGAAAGTGTTGCCGCACCCAACGTACTCACCAGATATAGAATCTTCTCATTACCAGCTATTCAGATTGATGTAGCATGACATGTGTTAGAAGTGAGACAATTTATCGATGATTGGATCGCCTGAAAACCGCCATCGTTCTTTCGCCAAAATAGTGCCATATTGCGAAAGATGGAAAAAAAGTAAAAGAAAATGACGCAAAATAGATTGATTAAGCTAACGTGTATCTATTTTCCATCATAAATATCTTGATTTCGTTAAAAAAGAATCTAATATCTACAACGTAGCATCTTCCATCCTGTACTCAAAATTTGTAGTTACAATAGCGTAATCTCCAAAAAGTTTTAACTCATTTTATGACTTTCATCCAAACATAAAAATATGGAAATAAGTGAACTCTGCTTGCGACAGCATCTAACAACCGCTGCCGGAGGCCCATCGCACTCATCCGGGATATTGGCGGAACCGCGTTATATATATATAGAATTATCAAAATAAATAAGCTTTTGTACTAAATGATTAACATCTTGACTGCTTTCGTCGGACCTTTCTTCACCTGTATATTATATTATGATACTATGTTACTATATATATACATACTACTGTTTACAAATCTGAGTAAGACTCTTTATTTCAAACTTCCCGGGATTATCGATTCAGATAAATGTTTTTATTTTGAAGTTGGCAGTACGGTTAGAGTTATCTAAAAAAACATTCAATTTTTTTTTAAAACAGCGTCGCATGGTCTGTGAAACGATGCTTCCGTCAATGGACTATCACGACAAGATGGAATGCATAATAACTGGAGATTACACTTCTTACGATCTTACGATCCAGAAACTACCAATCAATCGAGCGAATATCGTGCCAATGGAGAGCGGAGACGGAAAAAATCACGCTAAAGTCGCTCAAAAATCAAGGTTATGCTCACTGTTTTTTTTCGATTATCGTGGTGTGGTGCATTATCAATTACTTCCAACCGACCAAACAGTTAACAATGAATGTTATTTGAGTGTTATGCCTCGTTTGCGTGAAACTATTTATGTCAAACAGCCTGATGGCCATTCCGGAATGCGAAATAATAAATTGGAGAAAACTTTTGTATAGTTGCATTGCATACGGGGGGGATTATTTTGAGGGTAGTGAATTAGATATCGAACTTAAAAATTTTTTCAGACATGACAGTTGAACATAAGTAATATTTTAAGGTGCTTTATAAATAAATATTGAAACATAATCTACATCACCAAAATAAGGAATGGATAAAATAAATTAAAAATAAATTACTCGACTTGGATATTAATCTATAGCTTGAGATATTAAGCTGAAGTTATTTGTTTGACTGAAACATAGCTAATCAGTTTAATAAATAACTCTGAATTCTTACTCGATAACTATTTTTTTTATTGGAATGATATAAATAAAAGTTTTAAATCTCGTGGAGGTCATGTGATAATTGCTATTCATAATCGTTTTACTCATAGGTGTCTTCACTGTTCCATGCAAAACATTGAATGCTAATCCGAATTTTATACAGAGACTGTAGTCAAATTTATCATTATTTTGTTGTATACACCTCAATCCACCAATCGTTGTGTGTACGTTGATCTCTGTAATAAGTTCAACCACATATCAACATTATACCCTACTCATCATACATGTATTCTTAGTGACTTCAACTTACCTAACATGAGTTCGAGTAACGGTCCGTTGTCTCTCACTAATTATAGTCATATTAATACTATTATAACTATAGGCACTATATTTTGAACATTGAAAATGGCTTGACAGTGATTTAAAACCATTTTGGAATTTTGTAAATGAGCATAAAGGAGGTATCCCGCTTCCATCAGTTCTGAAAGATAGTCTAGTTGAATCTTCTAAACAGCTAGACACTGATAACTTATTTTTCACGTACTTTCAGTCAAGCTACTTTCTTGATTTTTTTAGCTTATGTAATATTATTTATAGATATGAGTCTATTGTCGACATATCTATATCTGCTGAAGATGTTTTTCAATGTCTCTTCCGTACAGAGGATCGTTTGTCGTATGGACCCGATGGCATTCCAATACGCCTATTAAAGTAGTGTACTAGTGTATTAGTAACTCCTATTACGCTTCCATTGAATACAATACTGGCGTCTATTCATTTCCCGTTTAAATGGAAGCACGCGTTAATTACTCCTATCTTTAAGAGTGGTGATAGATCTAATATCTGCAACTACCGAGTAATATCTATTTTATGTTCTTTATCTAAGATTTTCGATTCGATATTTCTCAACTGAGTGTTGTCTAACAGGTTATATATCTGATCAGTAAAATGGTTTCATTCAAAATAGATCTACCACTACCAATTTATTTATATTTACTAACCATTTAACTAAAGCTCTCAATAATGATATACAATGAGATGCTGCTTACTTTGACTTTTCCAAGATTTTATAGTGTTCATCATCATATATTGTTATATGATCTTTTCAGTATGAGTATTCGTGATAATTTCCTGCAGGTTATAGTTTCATATCTGAGTAAACGAAGATAGGCTATTAGGATTAGTGAAGTTCTTTCATCTTACTCTCATATGTATTCTGGTGTGTCCTAAAGCTCTCATTTAGGATCATTACTTTTTAATTAATTTATTAATGCTTATTCTGTTGCCTGTCTTATACTCTGTGTTTAATGTATACTGCTAACATCAAAATAATGCTCCCAATTTTATGCCCATGTGACTGCTCTAAACTATGAAGAGATATTAATGCTCTTATACGCTCAACAAAATCTAATGATCTGTCATTAAACAGCTCTAAATGCAAAATTCTGTTATATTATCGACGGCGTGTTCCCATTATATATAGTTACCTATTAGAAAATAATACGAAAACGACGAAAGAATTGTGTTCGATATGAGGCTTTTGGGTGTCGCACAAGGAGGCATAAACATTTTTGTGGTCTTCTAGATTTATCTCAAGGCATTGGCTTAGCAAAATCGTTGATTAGCATATTAACAAGGTAAGTTCGAGAAATTTACCATTTTTTGTGAACGAAAACTTTACACGCGATTTCTCGGATTTCTATTTTGATGATTTTTCAAATTGGTGGGCAAGATAGGGGAAAAAGTAAACGTCCTATCAAAACCCAATATCGATCCTATCGAGCTAAAATGCGTAATATTCGAAATTAAATTCTCTTCTAGGTGAACCTAAAATAACTTAAGAAAGTTCACCCGGTTTTTAAACGGTCTAAAGTGAATATTTTTTTAAACAAAATGAATTTTTTTAATCTGTCAAAAATTGTTGAATTTTTCATTATTTGTTGAATTTTCTTCATTTACATAGGAATTATACTATTGAAAATTAAAAAGTTCTTTTGGTTTATTGTTTCAGATGAAAATTCCGACCTGCATCATGCCCGACACACGGAAAGTGTACACTCGAGGCGCCTCCATAATTTTCTTGAAACGTGAAGAATATCTTATGTATGATAATAAAAAAAATTGAGAAGACTCTTTAGATATATAAGAATAAACCCTAACATTTCATTTTAATCAGACATTTCTTTCCTTCCCAAAAAATCTTCGAAGACATCGATTTGTTGAAGCCTCTAAAGCAGGCTTCCCTTAATATAAGATACTTACCTATTGAACTTAAATTACCTATAGAACTGCATTCAATAGGTTAACAATACTGCGGATCTGGAAGAAAATAGAAAAAACGTAAGGATCGTGGTGACCCGGGGATAAATTCCCTTAATTCTGCTTGCAAGAATCACGACGTAGTGCATTTAGACATTGTAAAAAATATGTAAGCTACGCATGCTGTGAATCAAATTTTCGCAGACAAAGCTCGCTTGCGTCTTAAATCAAAGGATGTAAGTACGGCCGAAAAAGCTACTCCATTTGCAGCCTATAATACAATGAAACTAAAAGTAAAGTTAAGAATGGTATTGAAGAAAAAGAAGAAACAAAAACTGCTAGGTAAAAACAATAAATCACCATTAAAAAAAAAAACACTTAAATCTGCTGCATATTCTATCATTCCATGTTCGAGTTCTCAAAAATTAATTTGCTCTGCATTCAAGATCGGTCGCGAAACTGTTAAAAAGGAGGATGGTAAATGCAAAGTGACAACTACAAGCATATTACCACTTACTCAAAAATTTTTCCGTGTTTTACCATTTATTATTAGGAGTGTGAATAAGTCTTTCCCGTTTTTTGTAAGAGATGGCGCCACCAATACTGTGCAAGTATTCAATGGTTACATATGTCATAATCAAAGCTTATTCATATGTCAACAATTCCATACTAACAAATTAGTTAAAATTTTTTCGCATCATAAATTTTTGATATCGTGAAAATGTCGAAATTTGAGCCGAGTCGACGTCATTTGCGGGAAGTTTCACTTTATTGGTTCAATCTGATGAAATCTGCTGCCGAGACGCATCGATTGCTTCAGGAGGCTTATGGAGAAGGTTGTGTCGATGATTCAAGAGTTCGCGGATGGTTTCGACGCTTCAAAAGCGGTGATTTCGACGTGGAAGACAAAAGTTGCAAAGCAAAAGATTGAAGAAAATCGAAGAAGTCTTAAAACAATGGAACCAGTTATTCTTGGAAAGGGTTTTTATTTGAAACCTTATAAAAATGTTTATGGTCTTTACTGACAATCCTATAAAAGCAAAGCATACAGTATCTACCATATAAAGGTAAAGGATTCAAAAAACGAAAAAGAAGATTCTCTGTAGATTTGCTATAACGACCATTAATGACACTGATGTAATAAAATACATAGACCTGGAAATCGTTAGATTGCATAACGGAAACGACACAATAGATTATTATATTTCGTTAACTAATTTTAATAATTTAAAGCCACCCTTATATTTATAAAATTTAGAAAATAAAGATCTTCTAACTAAATAAAACAAATTTGATTCAATTGAGAAACAATGTTTTCGATTGTTAACTTTCATTGTAAACTTATCTTTAACAAACCATTTCGCTGCAAAAATTTCTAGAACAAAACACGAACATGTACCAGAATAGTGAGGTTATAAATATAATGATACCATTTATATTAATTATAAAAGCAACAGAGTTTAACCATAGCGCTTTTGTGGCTACTTCAAAAAGAGCCATATATTCGGCTTCAGATGATTAAACTGCGACTGATGATTGTCTTTTTGCACTCAAATATATTGTACTTTTTTTTTAAGAAATAAATTAATAATTGGGCTTTTTCTGTCCTTTTCATCACTACCTCCCCAATCTGAATCGACAAAACCGATCAAGATATTATTATAATTATGTTTTACGTAATTTAATTTAATATTTATAGAACCTTTAAGATACCGTAATATTCTTTTCTAATTCTGCCATAGGTCTTTATTCTTTTTATTTGTATAGTGAATTAAAATATTTAAAGCAGTGTCCAAATCTGGTGTAGTGCATACCATTCCGTACATTAAACAAGCAATTAAATTTCGACAAGGACCCTCTATTTTGTCGTCCGAATTTAAAGCTATATAATCTATCTTACTTGGGAGAGGCGTTCTGATAGGATTGCAATCATACATATTGATTTTTTAAACAATTTTTAGAATTACTCATTATATCAATATTAACAGTAGCAATCACAAGGTCGTCAACATATAAAACTATATATATTAATATATTTCCATTTCCTAATATATATATATATATATATATATATATATATATATATATATCGATCAACTGACGTATTTCGAAAACCTTTATTTAACAGTATTTTTTCAGATATCTCGAACCAGCACCTTGCTACTTGTTTTATTCCGTAAATAGCTCTGCGCAATTTGCAAACTTTATTACTTTCGAGATGTATAGCTTCTAGAGTTGTCATAAAAATTTCTTCCTTTATGTAAGCATGGGCATGCGTCTACTTTGATGGCTGAGCCAAATGCTGTGCATTAGATGGGATCAGCATTGAGTAATCTATTACGAACTACTCCAACACAATCAAACCATCGCCGGGGAACACTACCAACAACAGTTGATACAATTGAGCCGAGCATTAAAGATTAAACGTCCGCAATATGCCAAAAGGCACAATAAAGTCATTTTTCAGCATGACAACGCTCGGTCATGACATTATTTGTACATTTTTTTACAATAAATTCTTATTTCTTTATAAAAGAACGGCGAAAACTTATTTATACAGCCAATATAACCCGATCGAGAATTATTTTTGATGCATCTGTTGAGTCTAGTTCAGGGTTTAGTTTAAACAAGGCGCTGATGTTAGGACCGGTTATTCAACGCAAAGTATTTGCAAATTTACTGAGATATCAGAGCTATAAATACATCATAACTGCTGATATAGAAAAGAGGTATCGACAACTCTTAATACATCCTGATGATAGGTACTCTCAATATTGTTTTGGCTGTATGAAGGCAAACCTCAAGTATAAAGTTAAACACAGTCACATTCGATATATCTTCATATTCCTTTCTATGAATTCGAACATGTTCTCAGTTAGTCAAGCATGACGGAAAGGATTATTCGATAACAGCAAAAGTCATTAGATAGGATCTCTATATAGATGATCTAATAACTGGATCGAACATTTTAAAAGATATTTGTGAAATACCTGATCAAACTATTAACTTACTAAAGAAAGGAGGATTTAATATAAGGCAATGAGCCTCCAACCACTCTTATGTACTAGATAAATTTAACGAATCGTTAAAGATTTAAACCTTGTGACAGGAGAGGAAGGCGTGCTTAGCACGTTGGGTGTTTCATGGACAATACAAGATGATCCTTCGCTATATACCGTGAATACTACAGCTAGTTATATCCTCTTCGACCAAACTGTTGTATTTTATGCGAAAATTATAATGCAACATTACTAGAAAATAGGTGTCAATTGGGATGAATCATTGCTGCTCAGCAACAATCGATACTGCTTGGACAGTCTTTGATGAGCAACTGCAGGTCATCAACAAATCGATCTTGCAGAGATATGCATTGATAGAAAATCCAGTTGACATACAAATACATGGATTTTATGGAAGTAAAGTAAAATATGGGGTTTGTCTTTACGTGAGATCAAAAAATGAAAATGAAGATATCTGCCTACACCTTCTATGCAGAAGTTCACGCGTCGGACCTATCAATGGAATTACGATATCAAGAAGGAAGCTATGCGGTGCATTAACACTTGCGTATTTCTACAACGAAGTCAGAGATAAAATTGTTTGCAAACCTACTAAAGTTATATTCTGGGGTGATTTGACCATCTTTCTACAAAATCATCTGATGCTTTGAAGGTATTTCAAGTGAACAGAGTCACAGAGGTACGAGTAAAAATCGTAATTAAAATCTGGCAGGATGTACAGTGGGGCCATCTTCGTATAAAATCAAATTACGCAGACGTTCTCACGATAGGACAACTCCCTCGTCAATTTCTCAAAAATGATCTATGGAAAAGTGACCCGGAATAGCTTGCAGAAAGAGAAGAGGTATGGCCGAAAAATATATTAACAATCAAAGTTAATTTACCAAGCTTGAAGAAAGGAACATCCAAAGGTTACTGAATTAAATAAAGCTGAAGAACCTATCATAAAAACCTTGCAGAATGAGTACTTTGCCGATGAGTTGAAACGTTCACAAAGAGCTGACGAGATTAAAGGCTGCCAGCTTGGCACGTCGAATCCATTTATAAACGAGCAAGGTCTGTTATGGTTGGGAAGAGGTTCAGAAACGCTGGCCTTAAATTTGGGCAAAAGCATCATACGAGACCAGACAAATAAATACTGCGACAAAATTAAAAAATCGAATATATTTAAAAATTAAGATACATCGCTACGATCCTCTTCAAAGTAGTAAAACTGGTACACTTCTAGTGGGACCTCTCCGAGTACCCTCGTCACAGATTCTTGAATCTCTTCAACGAAGTCAAAATGTTGACCTTTGAAAAATTTTATCAAATGGGAGAATAGGAAAAGGTCACAGGTTGACATGTCCGGTAATTAGGGCGGTTGTGGTACCGTTGCAATGCCTTTAGACACGAAAACATAAGACACAGTGAACGTACTGTGACAGAGAGCATTAAATTGTCATGATCTATCAGAAGACAATATCACAGTAATATCATAGGAATATTGAACCCTGATATATCACAGCACAATATCTGAGTAATCTCACAGAAATATTGCGTCGTAATATATCAGAACACAAGATCGCAGCCATATCACAGAAATATTACGCCAGGATAAATAACACGGTAATACGGCATATCGCATAAATAGTGTGGTATATCACACGGGAATGTGACAGCAATAGATAATAGTTAGAAAATTGAAAATATACTATATAGTGGTAAAAATGGGATCTCAAGCCATGGAATTTTTTCGGATGTTTTGCATATGAAACGTGTGGCAGCAAAATTTGTTCCAAAATTGTTGAATTTCGAACAAAAACAGCGTCGAATGGAAGTTGCTCAGGAGTCGCTAAATTAAGTTAATAACGATGCAGAACTGATAAAACGTGTTATAACAGGTGATGAAACATGAGTATATGGATATTATGTCGAAACTAAGGTTCAATCGTTCCAGTGGAGGTATTCTGGATCGCCAAAACCAAAAAGGCTTAACAAGTGCGGTCGAATGTGAAGGTTATGTTCACTGTGTTCTTTGATTTTCGTGGCATAGTGCATCATGAATATTTGCCACAAGGTCAAAGAATCAATAAGAAATACTACCTACAAGTTCAACGCCGTTTGCGTGAAGCAGTTCAAAAAAACCCCCGGATTTGTGGCAAAACAATTCATGGCTTTTGCACCACGATAATGCGCCTACTCCCACTTCATTACTTTTTCGTGAATTTTTGGCCAAAAACAAAACTTTCACGATACCACAGCCTCCATATTCGCCAGATATGGCCCCATGTGACTTTTTTCTATTTTCAAAAATAAAGAAAACATTAAAAGGCAGTCGTTTTACAAGTGTAGATGGCATGTAGAGCGAATCGCTGAAAGAGCTAAAAACTATAACCAAGATCGAGTTTCAAAAGTGTTTCGAGGATTGGAAAAAGCGTTGGCACAAGTGCATTATATCCGAGGGAGATTATTTGAAGGGGACAAAATAGCTATTGATGAATAAATAAATATTTTTTGCATAAAACGAAAATTCTTGTTATTTTTTGAACTTACAATATTATTCCAATACCGATGTATAAAAGTTTGACTATTTATTTCG
Organism: Sycobia sp. Sy_11; assembly: GCA_018907035.1. Taxonomy (NCBI): domain Eukaryota; kingdom Metazoa; phylum Arthropoda; class Insecta; order Hymenoptera; family Epichrysomallidae; genus Sycobia; species Sycobia sp. Sy_11. Next base: position 1,382,259 of record JACCIC010000081.1, on the reverse strand, counting down.
TGAAGCAGTATCTTCTCGAGCGAAGTAGAAAGCTAAAGTATTCTATCCTCATCAATGGAGTATAAGAAGTGCAAAGTCGAGAAAGCAGAAGGCCAACATTACCTTATGCAAAAGTGCAAAACATTACCAAAGCGCGCGCGCTGAGCCACCTCAGTGTACATGTAGCACATGTGCATATTATGCAGATGCGCGGTCTGCTGTACGAGTATACAGTCTGCAGTTATCTATGTTGGGTGTTGACTGGAGTGTGCAGCGCAGTGTAGTGGAGGGTTTGTCTCTGCAATTTATGTCTCTTTATCTCGAGAATCATCTGCGGCTTATGCATTATAGTGTTTTATTCGAAATATTTTTATAGCATCGTTCTTCCATAGTAGTGCTACGTATATATCCAAAATGAATTAAATTTTTTGTTAAAATTTAAATATTGGAAAATAGTATATGTTAACATCGGCGCGAAAGTTGATTCAATTAACTAGTGAGATAGTTTACACTCGAACAAAGCGAGAATGTTATGCCAGTGAATCGTAAAACGGAGGGAAGGACAATAGACTTGAAATAATTTTAAGCGTCCTTTTTCTAATCATTCTAATCATTTTCTACTTTCTATTATAAATTCTCTTTAGTTCTCTTTGAGCATAGTTTTCAATTTCTTATATATTTCCAAAGACCAATTTATCAAAATCTTGAAGAATTTCAAACTGATGCATCTTTATGACATTGCTGATTCGATGTATCATGAATAAAATTGTGACAATCTTCTTCATCAAAAAAAAGAACATACAGAATACTCAAAGTTGACTTAAATTAATTCATACTTAATGTATCATTTTTATATAGTTTTTGTAGATTTTACTGTTAAATTATTCTTATTGAAAACATTTCCCAATGATTCATTTAAATAAACACTCAAAATACACATTACTTTTTTCAAAATTTTTATACCTATCCTTATTATTCAAAATGTTTATACCTATCCTTATTATATAGATATTATATAATAAGGATAGGTATTTGTAAACATAACGTCATCGAAATATTAGTCGATTTGTGTCTGCATAATAAAGTTCTTCTCGATTGAACGTGTTAGCTTACGGGGCAAATTCTCGTCATTTGTGGGAGATTTTAATTTTTTACATTAATCTAAAGAAATCTGCGGCTGAGGGTCATCAAATTCTGTCAAATATCCATGGTGAGGCCACTTTAGTGAAAGAATGTGTCAAAAATAGTTTTAATGCTTTAAGAATGGTGATTTTTACGACGAAGACGAGCATAGAGGTGGAAGAGAGAAGGTTCTCGAAGATGCAGAATTGTATGCATCACTTGTTCAAGACTCATGTCAAATGTAACAGAAATCAGCAGGATCATTAGGAGTGGCCCAACAAGCCATTTCAAAAGGTCTGAAAGTCATGGGAATGATTCAGAAAAAAGAAAATTCGGTGCCGTACGAGTTGAAGCCGAGCGATATAGAACGGTGTTTTTTATCATGTGAACATGCTTGCAAGGCAAAGACGGAAGGAAATTTTTTCATCGCATTGTGACTGGGGATAAAAAATGGGTTCATTATAGATGACTCCAAGTGTAGAAAATGACAATGCTCGACTCCATATTGCGAAACTGGTCAAGACATACCATATGATCAAATTTGCCATGGACTGGTGCATTTTAATTTCGTGTTTGGCCAAAACATAAGACGCAATCATGCTGGAATATGCCGGTGCATTATCGTGGTGAAAAAACCATGAATTGTCTGACCATAAATCCGGTCGTTTACGACGAATTGCTTCACGTAGACGCTTCAAAACAGCCAAGTAGTACTCCGTATGGACCGCTTAACCTCCTGGAACGAATTCATGGTGAACCACCCGATGGTAATCGAAAAAATCGATGAGCATCACCTTGATTTTCGGTGGATGGATGAGGCAAGTTTACGACAATTTCACGACCTTCACTGAATACTTTGTACCACTCAAATACTTGCGTTCGCGATAAAGTAGACTCTTCAAAATACTTCTACAACATTTTCAACAATTCAACATTTCAACGTAGCCGTAATTCCATTGGAAACACACAATTTCTTTTTTTCCAAAAAACTTTTTTTTCCATAATCAATATCGCCAGAAAAACTGTTAGCATGGTAAACAAACAGCTGACAAATGCACATTAATGGAGATATGGCGATCAAATTTTACACGGACATCAGGAAAGGTTGTAGCAATATGGTCAAAAAAAATTTAGCCAATTCCGTTTACGCGCGGAGTTTAAATGCGCCTGTCCGGACCAAATTCGATCATATGTTACTTGGAATCGTCGAAATGGTAAGCTACCTCACCCGCCCATTCTCCAGATATTGCTCCCTAAGACCATCATGTCTTTCGATTAATGCACAGGGCCTGGCTGACCGGCACTTCTGGTGTTCAGTTTTTTCAACGCGGGATTTGTGTGCAGCCCGACAGACGGGAGAAGGTAGTCACAAACAATAGACAATAGTTTGAATTATAAGTGTATAACCATTTTTTTACAATAAAGCCTCTAAATTCAGGAAAAAAACGACGGAAGCAAAGTTATACACCTAATATATTTTTTATAGATTTTACCATTGAATTACTCCTGTTGAAAACTTTTCCTGTGATTTTATCAATTAATAATTTAAAATACATATTTACTTTTTTAAGAATTTTTATTTTTTTTGTTTTAGGAAATATAGCTCTATAATACTTCCATATTTATTTCCCATATTCTAGATTGCCGAGTTCAAAGCTCAATATGACAATGAATATACTCACTTAACTAAATAATATGTTATGTTAAGTATTAACGGATGATTTGGCTGGCATGTACAGTTTTAAAGGCAAACAAAAGAAGAAATATTTTGGTAACACAAACGCGCACAAATGTATTGTGCGTAAGTAAATGTCAAAGAATTTTAACAAAATTTTTACAAAAAACGTGTAAATTTTTGTAAAAATTTATTACAAATAATGTTATATGTAGTTAAATTTTCATATAATGAATGAAAATTATTCATTGCTTAATATAACAAAAACATTTTAGGTTCGATGAGAGATGTTTTACCCCAAAACATTGAGGCGGAGATCGAAAAAAATAGAGATATATATACTGATCTATGCATTCCCGTGTTTCCGTTCAAAAGATTTGATAAAGTTGGTGGAAGATGAAAACGAAAAAGAAAAAGAAAACTAAACGTATTATGATAAATAGAGGATGATTAAAATTAATAATTTCTGCGATTGGTAATTTAGAAAGGGTTGCCAAATACAAATTATACTAAAAATTCAAAGTTAAATGTAAACGAAACATGTTATTATAAGAACATAAAGTTCTGATAAGCGCTAATACCAGATAATATATTTTATTATTATATAAGATAACCTTCTGCAATTATTACTATATTGTGATATATAAATATTCTATGTTGGTTATATAATACAGATAAGATTATTTCCAATTAAAATAAACGGAATTTAATTTTTTGATTGTTAGATCAATTCATACTTTTATCAAGTGGCGCAATAGCGCCACAAAGGCGAGTTTGAGAACCGCTGACATGGCGCGATCGCTACACTATTTACTTCTAAATGGAGATTTTGAATTTTTAAACTAAGAAAAAAATTATTTATCATTTTTTTATCTATAATTTTCTAAAGCCTATCTACTATGTACGACCTAAAGAATTGTTTCCCGCCGGTATTTTTGGCTAAAAAGCAGTTTTTAATATAAAACTCCATTTGTGATTATAGAAAATGGTCAGAAATACTTTTTTCTATATATATAGTAATAGTAAATACATAGCCAAAAAGTTCAGATGAAGAGGCCACAAGCTGTAGCAAAAGTTCTGATTAAGACGCTTCATATAGTAAGTTGACTTAATATAATATTGTGTTATTTATAGGCAATCTAAAAGTGTTAAAAAGTTAATCTTTTATTAAATAATTTTATTATATTAATATAATTTTATATTAAATATATTATATTAAAATATTAGAAAAAATTTTATAAGATTGAATAAATAAATATATTACTTTAAATTCTTGTCTAATTTACATATCAAAGACACAATGATTTATAATTCTCGGACAAATATTGCAAGTATAATGTACTGCAATATACTGTACTATCATATTCCTTTAATATTTCAAAGATCACAGAAATATCACTGAATCATAATGAATTTTCTTAAAAAATGGATAGTAGTAATAAAAATTTCAAATATTACAACGAAATATTTATCAATTAGGGTATTTAATTATGATGCTATGATGTTGCGATAGTAATGTTGTGATTAGCAATAATATCACAAGAAAATATAATGCCTTGAAAAGGAACACATAAATTGTGTAAGATATTTTGATGTGATATTTTTGTGATTTTGGAAAAATATGACACGGATGTTACGGAAATTTGCAGCAATATCGCAGGAAAATGGAATGTCCAGGATCAATCAATCGCGAAAATATGGTGGCTATAACATGTCAATATCACAGTAAAATTGAATGCCCCAGACAAACACATCTCAGAAAGATTACAAGATTGTTGCTGTAATATTCCTGCGATATTGCTATGATATAACAGTTATAAATTGAATGTTCTAGACAACAGGAAGATTACAAAATTTGTGCAATATTGCTGTGATATTATATCAATATCACAGCAATATTTTGACAATGTTTCAGCAATATATCTTGTAATATTTCTGTGATGCGTTTGTTTAGGATATTTAGTTTTCCTGTGATATTGTCACAATAGTTCTGTAATTTTTTAAGATCATTTAGCAATATTTCTATGATATACAATGCTATCTAAGAGATCTCATTTATTACTTTTTTGAATGTTTATTAATATTTGTGTATATATAACATTAAGTGATTGAATAATTTTCTCTAATATTTATCTTTGGTATACTTTATATTTAATATTAATATTTACTTACAGAAATAAATACACTACTTATATGAATAAAAACATTATAAAGATATATGAAACTATCAGCACTAGCAACAAAACACTGATGATAACCTTACAAATCTCGAAATGAAACCTGCAATTATATATACAGTTCAATGAAATATCCAGATCTACCAATGAACTCTAATCAAAACAATAATATTGCAAATGTATTATTCGTCTATACAATCGTATAGAAAATTCTCTAGTTATAGCTTTTATTCAGATTCCATAAGATATAAAAAATATTTTATTTTGACTTATTTCTATCAAATCAACATTAGCAGTTGTTCGAGTTATTTAACTTGTTATTATTTAACATGATTTATGACGAATTTTTTACTCTGCACAAACTTTTCTTTTCAAAATGTATAAAAAGCTCTTTATTACAATCTCCTTTGCTGTTAAGTATGTAATAAACATAAATACTTTAGAAATCCTAATGATTATGATAATATTGATTTCCATCCAACATTTTGATTATTATGAAGATCAGGCATACATATTATCCTATGATTTCATAGAAATTCCAAGATTAACAATTAAGAGTTTCTATCAACCAAAACTAATTATGTAAGAAGCAGTAATATTACGTTTACAATTAGAAACAATTTGGTAAAAAAAAAAGAATCAGTAATTACACACGATCATTTGATAGTTAAATCAGTCAAATCAGTCACATCAGATAGTTAAATCAGTTACAAAATATATATATATATATTTTGCACCAGGCTTCATAATTCTTTATTTGATTTGTACGGCATTGAATACTTTCTTCAGCGCCACCTACTCAAAAAATCAGAAATTAAAGTTCTTACTTTTTTATCTACAGAATTCACAACTTGCATTATATCGTAAGAAAATCGTATATTTCGTTTTACTCCCTTAATTCTATGAATTGAAAGCTGAAACAAAGTTCATTCGATTCATTATTCAATTCTACACCCGGGGCTATCCGAGTTTGATCTGTATTATACGTATAAAATTTATAATAGTTGTTGATATTTGATGCTACTGCAAAGCGGCGATGTCTATAGTGCAGGACATTTAGATACACATTTTCTTATTTTTTAAACTAACTTTGAAACATATTATGAAAGCAGTAAGGGATACACCCGATTGTAGAATTTTTAAAATATTCTTATAAAATTTGGTTCAACATTGTAAAACGTAAAATGAGGACGCAAAACGAACTCTACGATTTACACATTTTCATTTCCGTTTTAATAGTTCATCATCGCGCTGGGATCGCGGTATGGAGCACTCTTAACGATAAGGTTCAGTTATGATAACAAAGAAAAAGATGAGTTTATAAATTTGAAATTATATACATGTGCTAAATTCAAGTATCTCTTTTGCTTGACCTACCTAGAACATGATCTATTTTAAATTTTACTAAGATCATTGATACTAAATTATCAATTAACATCCTCAATTTTGTCAATAATTACACAATTCTTAAGTCTATAATTAAAATTCAAAAGTACTTAGTTTTATAAATAGTAAACAGTTTAACAATATTTTCAACCATGATATTTGAAATTTTCTAAAGAATCAAAATTCCATTTCAAGTAATAAGTAAGTAGCTAACATTTATTGCATTATTAAAAAATATTTGACTAAGTTTTAACTATAGAAATCAAATATGACTTTTATTTATCAAAATGCTTGTAACAGCTTGCCACAAAATAACCTAATCATCAAATCTATAGGTTATTAATTTTTTTATAGGATAAGGAATTTAATCAACTCTTTTAATCTTTCTATCACTTTTTTTAATCCTTCATGAATGGTCATAATTTTTATATTGGTGACCTTGGATAAGAAAATTTGTCGAATTATTTTAATTTGCTTTTATTCTAAAAATATTTATTAACCTAATATTTTTCTGCTGCAGTTCTATCAAAGGAAATTTATAGACAACTAATTAATTTATTATATTCTGTTTACCTTACATAATAATGTGTATATAATATCGCCAAATATGTATTGAAAAATGTATCTGTAAATATTTTAGTTTATGGAAAAGTTCTGTGACAAAGACAGCTTTTTCTTAATATCAAATAAGTAAACCTATATATAAATCTCACATAATACTTATTGTAGAAAATAAATTAGCAATAGCTTTTATTTAATTAATTATTTGATAAAAATTATGAAATTCACTGTAAGAAAGAAAATTGTATGTTATATGAATGTTGCCATGTATATTTATTAAAAAATATCTAGAAGAACAATTTTATTTTAATCAGATTCTTATGAAAGCAATGAACTGTTTTAACATCAAGTGTTAAATTGCAGTTCATAACTTTATGTCTAATAATCTGCTTGTATCTCTAATTCAAATATTTTAAAGAAAATGATTTTAATAGTAAATGAGTTGTTCAAATATGAACGTCGGACGCCAAAGGTGAATTTAAATTTAGGTGGTGAGGGCTGTCAAGTTGTCCTTTACTAACATAGAATATTGTTTTTATTATTTTTATTTTATTTTATTATAAAATTTATTTTAATTTTTAATTTTTAATCTAATTTATTTGCAGTAATAAGTTCTATTTCAGATTCTTCAGGGGTGACTATAAACAAGGATAGTCTGACTGTCATTATTTTAGTTAATATATTGTATTATCAAAACTGTAAGACCGATAACAATATTTATTAATTTAATCAAAGAAGAAGTATATTATATATAATTTACATAAATGTAAATTCAAATAAATATATAAAGTTAAAGAATAATGTACATAATCTGAATTTATTAAATATTATTAAATGTTTCAAAATACCGATGTCCTAATTAGGATTTATTTTAATCAAATTTGTAATAATATTATAATCAATTTACAAATATTAGACATGTGTAGATCTGTATAGGATTTAGGTAGTGTAAATAACTACAAATTTTCATAAATTTTAACGTTACGAAAAACTATTATTTTAAAAGCTCTGTTTTTGTACAGGTTTCTCCATCAATGAAAAATAATTGGTGTACGAGGGCGACCCAATAAAGGTAAACTTATCATAACTTCTTTATTTATTAATATTTTTACACTAATTTTTTCACTTTTATGATATTCTCCCTTGATTACAGTTCACTTCTTTAAATGATGCTTTTATTCCTTAAAATAGTTTGTAAATTCATTTATCGGGATGTTCTTCCGTCCTTCCTGCGATTTTCAGTCTACTCCCTCCACAGCGATAAAAGGCTTTCCTCGCATATCCTTTTTAAATCTAAGGAACAAAAAGAAGTCACGGGGGCCGATAAGTATGGAAGATAGGGAGGGGGGTAAACGATTGATGTCATGACGTTTTTTGGTCAAAACTGTTTTACGCCGAAAGCAGTGTCGTCACTCCCTTTCCTGACCTGTGAGAAGGAGAGGGACAAATGTGGGTGCAACGTTTTTCATGAGCATTTTTTTGGATAATATTCTTCTCATCTCACAGAGTTGATCAATGGTTCGCCGACGGTCTTCATGTACAAGAGAAATGATTTTGTCAACGTTTTCAACAATTTTAGACGTTATAGGGCGCCCTGAACAGAATTGATCTTTAACAGACATTTTTCCATTTTGAAAACGTGAAAACCACTCGTAGACTCTAGTTTTACTGAGGGCACTATCCCCATAAGTAGACTTAAATATTACAATAGTTTCCACTGCAGATTTCCCCAATAGAAAACAAAATTTCGCGATCGTGTGTTACTTTCGACAATTGGCCATTACGTTTCCGCTGAAATTGAAAAAGATGTTTCACTACAAATACCTCGTATATGTATAATAAGAATCTTAATCTTAACTAAATGGAGTAATTTGCAACTAAATTAGAAAATTTTAACTTTAGGTGATCGAATGAACAGCAAATCTACTCCTTGGAAAAAATATATCATGTGAGTGAAATAATTGTGTTTAACTAAAACTGTCTTCCAGCGCTCTAGCAGTAAACCGAAGGTAGCAAATCACTGTCCTATTTTCAAGAGGGCGTGAGAGATTGCTTGTTGAAAGAGATCTACAGTCGCTGCGCTCACAGTCTAAAACCACTATCAGCATGGAGAGCACGACAGTGTCGCAAAAATTGAGGTCAGAAAGGTCAAACACTGGAAGAAGTGCGGCCGATCTTTCCAAGGTGGTCAGCGCGCCAAGCGCCACCCTCGTGCCTTCGTCCAGCCAACTACATAGGTCCGAGGCTTCGTATCCGCCGCACTGTCAGCAGCGCATCAAACAGCTGATTGGACGACACGAGACAAAGAACGAGGAGCTCAAGAGACGGGAAGAAAATCTCCATCAACGTTTACAGGTTTGTCCTATATAGATGTTTCGCGTAGACACTCTTGGAACAGAAGAACGCTACGCATCTATGTATAAGTAGTAATAGGATTTCTATAAGATATATTTGTATGATATATCAATTTTTATTACAACTATAGTAGTAACAATGGAAACATTTTATAACATACTAATGTACCTCAAATATTTTCATATCAAATATACTCACGTCATCACATTTTTAATTATGAAAATACACGCTTGTTTACACTTGTGCGCAAAAATGAAAGGTGCTTTTTGAATAACAATTAGAAATTGTGCTACTTTTCATTGACATTTGAAAATGATAGTTTCCAATAAATAGGGCAGGTAGATCGCGAATATTTACTAAACTATTTCAAATTATTCAATCTTCAGAAATAACAAAATAGATATTTGCGAGCAGAGCTTATTTCAAATAATTTTAACTAAAAGAGTATTCTATCTGAAAATCTGACGTACAGTGAGACAAAAATCTGTTGATAATGCAAGTTTTAATCGATTTAAAAAAACTTTAATTTAAAATATGAGTTAAGAATTTCTCCTTCTGTTTAAACCTACATATATTTGCAATACTTTTTCTTAATTAACGATGTTTTTTTTCTTCTCAATTAAAACATCTCAGAAAGAAAAACATTCATGGAAAAATCTCAAGAAATTAGGGTGTCAGAAAATTAAAGGGATTACCTAACAAAGTATATTATTAATAACACCATTTTAAAAATCATCCAACTAAAGTCTCTTTCTAAAAAGTTTTTTTAATTAGAAATTTTTTTTATAAATTCGATTATTCAGTCTAACGTATATTATGTCTAATAATTTATTAAATTTTTCTTTAGTCGCACCTTATTCATAACAGTAAAATTATGATCTTTAAAATTATTTACAAGTTAACCTTTCTAATGTCCTGATAATTTAGTTTCGTGCAAGTATAAATGCTTGAAATCACCTATTTTCGTAAACACCTATTTTGTAATAAAAAAAAAATATATAAATTGAAAAACTAAAACTAAGTTGATCTTCTAAATTGCACAATCTCTCTTTATTAGTTAAAATCATATATAATATAATAATTATTTGCGTTTTTACTTTTAACATATTAGGTGGGCAATTTTACTTCCACCGATTTTTTTTCAAAATTTGAGGCTTTATTCTTACTGATTAATTATTATTATTCAAATTTTATCCGCCACTAGCTACTATGTTTGCTAACTTTTGAACAATTATAAATATCATCGATCTACGAATCGATCCATTTTTTGACTTCTTCATAAGAGTGAAAGTGCTGGTCTGCTAGGTCATGTGCTATCGAACGGAACAAATCGCATTCGGAAGGAACTATGTCTGAAGAGTATGGAGGATGGGCTAATATTTCTCATTTTAGGATTTCTATGTATGACTCGAGGAGTTTTGTGATACGTGGCCGAGCATTGTTATGTTGCAAGATAATTTTATCATATCTATCTTGGTACTGTGGCCGTTTCTCCTTTCATTCTCGACTCAAACGCATCAAAGCGTTGGAAGCATTCACGATACCTTCTTTAACTAAATGTATTCTCAGAGTAAGTAATTGTGAGCATTCGATAAATCTCAGTCGCAGTTTTCTTCAAATGAAAGCAAAAAGTCAACACTTTCCACAAAGGATGAGAATTTTGGTTAAAAACTGACATCTTTGATCGAGAATATAGTTCTGATGCAAACACAAATTCATTAATGTATTATTGCAGTTATGTTGGTCGATGTCCACCTTACTCTGTAGTTAAATTTTGATCTAACTATTTCAATCAGCACTTACTGCTGCAGCCATCTATCGAAAAACGGTGGAAGCAAAGTTCTCGTTTTAGAATACAACATGGGCAGTTGATGAACGCCATCAATAAGTCAATAAGACCAGAGAGCATCCTATCAATAATGCTGGAATCTTCTGAAAACTGGAAGGCAGTAGCCAGTTTCGCAAAAGAGGTGATGACCAAACTTAGAAATGCCGATAGAATTAGGCGAATGGCCCAGGATGAATTAGGCTAGCTGATTCTATTTTAAGTTGCAGAGGACGAACACCAAACCCCTGATCACTTGTGTGGATGGGGGACGTAGGATAATGTCATAAGAAGAGGAGCCGTATAGGCTAACTAACAGCCCTGCCGAAGTAATATTCCCGGATAACTCCGGCGGGATGCTGGTTTCGAGAGGCCACTAGTGCAAAGCTTGCTCTGCCTACGCCTATTAAAAAAACACACGCACACACACACACATGTAAATATTTATATATATATATACATATATATATATATCAGGTACATTGTTCTTTACAATGTAAAAATTTGCATTTTATAACATGTTTATCTATCCAAATAAGGTCTTAAAATTTAGAATAATCACTTTTATTTAATTTTAAAATTATTTATATTTACCTGATATCATAATTCTGTGGACTAGTAAAGGAAGCTTTTTAAGAAAATCTTTATTGATTACTAATTTAGAAGATACACATTATAAGATAACCAACCATAAGAGAAACAACATTAGATATGCAATCCAATTTTTAATTAAATATTTAGCACAGTGGGGGCAGGGGGGCTCAATAATGTCTATCACACATTATTACCCTGGAAAATTGTAGTGCGCATTCAGGTAATGATGTATAAGTCTCAACAGTTCTCGAAGTTTCTATCAACATGCATTACCTTAATTAAATCCGTTACAGCCAACCCTATTACGGACCATTTCCGCGATCTCTTTCTAGTATTTGCGCATAGCTCAAAGAAATCGTGACAAAAAAATGCGAACTTCAACTCACACAGACTCGTAAAAATGCCAAATGCGTCAATACAAAACAACGTCGTAAAATAATAATTCAATCGAAACGGTCGATAACATTTTTCGTAATTTTTTCTGTTCGACAGATGCTCGAGTGTTCGGTGCCAGCCGTGATGGCTTGGCAGGCTTGGAAAACCCAGACGAACACGGGCGGACCCGAAGCGCTACGCAAGCTCACCGAGGCTACGGAATCGACGAAAACAGACAGCGCCAGAATGTCGCCTAGTCGACACTATGATAGCAGAGTGCGCGAGATGGAGGCTGAGAGAAAGGTCTGTATTTGCTTTTGTCTTTATGGGCTGAACGTCGTTCGATGAATAAGCAACACGCTAGCCGCTTATGCATGAAACTTAAAGACTTCCTCAGAGGGCAGTTGCTCGAAGGCATAAAGCAACAATTTCTTTCGAACTATTTATTGGAATAATAATTATAGAAAATAGCCTGATCGTTAACTATATTGTGGGAATCGATATCTTAAAATAATTGACCGGGTAATTCCTAACAATCATTTATACAGGTTCTGAAACATATATTTAGCAGCTATACATATGACTATAAATATAACTTTAAATATAACTATAAATATAAATATAATGTAATATAAATATAATATAATATAACTATAACTATAACGATAACTATAACTATAAATAGCAATCAGTAATCTGGTAGTCTGTAAGATATTAGTAAAAAATTCTCTCACCTTATATCTACATATATAAAGTAAATACAGAGTAAATATTTGTAAAATATATCAGATGAAAAAGTTATAAAAAAAATTGTAATTTATAAATTCCATGCAATATACTTACATAGACTCTTAATTAATTCTGCTGACTCAATATGTAATAGTAACACTTACCTGCAACAATAATTAAAAGTATAGATAAGTAAATCTTTATAAAAAACAATGAAATTTAGAAAAGATTAATATAACATTAATTAATATTATCATTATTATCACAACTTACTTTTGAAGCTAATGGTATATACAGAATTTATGATTTTATGGCAAAAAACCAATTGTTTCTTACTTAACAGTTTTCTTAGATATTCTAAATAAATTAATATGTTACAGTTAAATTGTTTAAAAATTAGCTTATGGGGGTAATAGCACTCGTAATTACCACTTTTTTATTTACAATTAATAATTTCTATTTCCAATTCCATTCATTAATTCATCTGAATCTTGATTTCATTATAGATGCTATATTTAATGATGTATCAGAATCATTTTACCTAATTTCAGATTCGTTCATAATATTATAAAACAACGTATTTTCTTGCATGTCAGTACTCGATAGACATTTTGTTATAATAACCATTCATTTTCATAAATAGTATTGTTTTAATATTTTTAAAAACATATTTGAAATTAAATAATATGTATATTATATCAATGAAATCGAGTTAATACATAAAATTACACTGCATTTGAAGTTAAAAAATTTCATTGAAAATGAAAATAAATTTATTATTTCTTCAATAATTTAAACTACGAGGAGTATTCGAAAAGTAAGTTTCCTTATTTTGGCATTTCTATCAGACACCTCCTAACACTTGAGCTGATCATAGTTTCAGTTAAAGTTCTGCGGATAAGAACGGAATTGGTTTTTGGGGCCAACAATAATTTTTTCAGTAGTGCGAGTTCGACAATCATAGAGCTTCCAGTACAAATCTGGTTCGATTGTTAATTACGTGTGATTATCCGTTTTTTCGATATTTTGTAAATGATTTCTCCTGAATATCAAATTCACTGAACTAAATACAAAAAATATGTTCGGAGAATCTTGGTTTCGGTAAAATTTGTGCAAGATGAGTTCCATACTATCAAAAATGTCGTCGTGGATTCAAAAACAGAGCACATCATTCTTTAAAGAATATTTATTTAAACTTGTAAACAGATAAAAAGTATTTAAGTTCAATGTGGTTATGTATAAACATAATTTAAGAGTAAAAGAATAAATACAAATTATTTTTATAGCCTAAAACGAGTGTTTTATTTTTTTTCAACACCGAAAACATACTTTTTGAATATCCCTTGTATGAACACAGAAGTTATATATTAATATTTACAATTATTTGTAGCTAATTACAAAATATAATTGTCGGATTGAAATGATAAAAGCAAAATATTGTTTTTTATTATCAACGTTTATTAACACTTAAACTAATAATTTAAAAATTAGAAATTTACTTTCTATATATATAGTATTATATCATATCACATCATACTAATTTACAAAGACAAGGTGTGTTTTTGTTTGTACACCTTAAACAAAAAACTACTGATCCGATTGCTCGGAAATTCAAAAAATATATTCCATATTATCTTCGGAAGGACACAGGCATTTTCTTTTATCATTTTATTTTCATCAATAAATTAAAAGCGCAGTTAACGGTCTTCGCAGTCAGTTTCGCCATCTAGTAGTTGACATCTTGAATTATGTCTAATATTGGCTCAAAGTAATCAACTTAAAGTATTAATAACAGGAATGTGTATTTGATTGCTCATATTCAACTTTGGGATTAGCATCCTAAAGAAGGTGCGATTGTAATCAGTATTATTAATTTTATTCTGCATGTTAATCAGACACTGGCCACACATTGGATATTTTCAAAATATTTTATTTTTTCGTATGTTGAAAAATCTTACTTTCTCTCTCTCTCTCTCTCTCTCTCTCTCTCTCTCTCTCTCTCCCTCTCCCTCTCTGTCTCTCTCTCTCTCTCTCTCTCTCTCTCACTCTCACTCTACTCCCTTCCCGTCATTTCCTATAAGATGGTTGCCTGCCAAATCATAGTAAACAAATTTGTGAAGACAAATAATACTCTAAAAAATAATAATAAATAAATAGTTTTAACGGGAATGCAGCTTAATAAAGTAATAAAATCATTTACCAATAGACGAGTTTATTTTCACATCATTTGGTGCACATGCGGACTGTGGATATTAACATAATTCAATATTAGTTCTGCTCTCTTCTGATAAACAATTTTGAATATTGATGTAAATGTTTTCCGTAAATTTTATCCGTATTACACTTAGCACTTACAATTATTGTTTACAATAACTTAATTTGTTTTATTATCATTATACTTTAAATTTTACATTCACCATGTACAGTGAATGTAAAATTTATAATAGTATAATATTTTATAAAAAATTTATATACAATATTTTTCTAAATTCAGTAATAGATTAAGACAAAAATACATACAATAACGTTTTAAAACAATGGATCATTAAAACAAATGGCTAAGTATATTTTGTATGCATCCCTATATATATAACAGCTTATGTAGTTTACACAAATATATCTAAAACTCTAATAAATAATTATAAATAAATAGTTGTAACGGAAATGCAGCTTAATAAAGTAATGAGATCATTTATCAATAGCCGAGTTTATTTTCACTTCATTTGGTCCACGTGTGGAAAGAAAAAAAAGAGTTAGCTATTTTGAATCATCGATATTTTTAAATTAATTAATTAATAAGTTTATAAATGAATAAATCTATTATTGAACTTAAAGATATATACTCTGCGTCTATATATATATATATATATATATATATATATATATATATATATATATATATATATATATATATATCAGGGTGGGCCATTTTAATCTATACATCCGAATTTCTTCGTTCCTAAGAGGTGAAACGAAAAAATGGTTTAGACAAAAGTTGTTCATGACAAAGGGGGTCAAATAATGGTGACCTTGAATTTGACCCTGAAATCCATTTTCAAGGTCATATGAAGGTCAAGTGTTTTTTAAATGGGAACCCCTATTTTTGATACTGGATTCGGAAAGAGTGGGAAATTCTACGTCCGAAACGGTATATTAAAATTTTTTTTGAATTGTAAATGGATATT
Organism: Sycobia sp. Sy_11; assembly: GCA_018907035.1. Lineage (NCBI taxonomy): Eukaryota > Metazoa > Arthropoda > Insecta > Hymenoptera > Epichrysomallidae > Sycobia > Sycobia sp. Sy_11. The sequence continues at coordinate 1,366,296 of JACCIC010000081.1, read as the reverse complement.
TGATTGGCCCTTACTTTTTTAAGTAAGACCAGTTAATTGTGCTCCTAACTTACTTGATCACACATCTCTGGACTTCTATTTTTAGCGCTTTATAAAGAATTTTGTTATTTAAGAGCGACCTACAACTAGAAAAAACATGCAAGATCGCATTCGTCAAGCATGTGCAGCAATTCCGAGACAGACTCTACTGAGCATTGTACGCCACTTTAAATGGTGCTTAACTTTGTATTTACAAGCAAATGGAGGTAACTTTAAACATTTGCTTCATGGTTAAAACAGCGAGAGGCAAGGGGACTCACGTTAATCAAGTACCCCGAAGGAAACAGAACTTACTACGTCCACGTCGTTGTTTCTGGGTAATACTAAAAGTAAGGACAAGCTGTTCAAGATCAATATTTTCAAGGTATATTATCAGGGTATTTGTCACATTGGGGTTGAACATTGCTCATAAAAGTACATTAACGACAATTATTCTATCAGAAAACGCAATCAAATAGCAACCACAGGATTTTTTTTACATTTGACCTTTAAATGATCTTTTAAGGGTAATAAAAAAAATTTTAATATACCGTTTTGGACGTAGAATTTCCCACTCTTTCCGAATCAAGTATTAAAAATAGGGGTTCCCAGTTAAAAAAAACACTTTGAGCTTCAAATAACCTTGAAAATGGATTTCACTGTCAAATTCAAGGTCACTATTATTTGACCCCCTTTGTCATGAGCAACTTTTATTTAAACCATTTTTTCGTTTCACGTCTTAGAAACGAAGAAATTCGGGTGTATAGATTAAAATGGCCCACCCTGATATATATATATATATATATATATATATATATATAGACGCAGAGTATATATCTTTAAGTTCAATAATAGATCTATTCATTTATAAACTTTATGGGAACGGGCCTGGAAAGTTCATACCTACTTTCTTAATAATAATGCATTATTAGAAAAAATAGCAGAAGAATTTTCACCTAAAAATATCGATGATTCAAAATACTTAACTCTTTTTTATGAGTCCGCACGTGGACCAAATGATGTGAAAATAAACTTGGCTATTGGTAAATAATCTCATTACTTTATTAAGCTGCATTTCCGTTAAAACTATTTATTTATGATGATTTTTTAAAGTTTTTGACATATTTCTGTAAACTATACAAGTTGTTATATATTGGGATGCTTATTAAATATACATAGCCATTTGTTTTAATAATCCAATGTTTTAAGACGTTACTGTATGTATTTTTGTCTTAATTTATTACTGAATATAGAAAAATATTTTATATAAATTTTTTATAGAATATATGAGGAGCTATATTTAAAATTCTGACTATGCTAAGGCACATCACACTCGCCTAACTGTTTTACTTTTGTTAAAAGTTATTTTTTTGCAGATTTCATTTTTTAAAAAAAAATTATTATTTATTGAATTCAATGCAAAAATCTACAATACAATACAATAATTATATATATATATATATATCATATCATATCATATCATATCATATCATATCATATCATATCATATCATATCATATCATATCATATCATATGATATTGTGTCAAGAGACTATGTTTTTTTAGTTTGAACAAAAGAAATGATGGCAAAATAGGGGTCTTTACCAATAACCTCGAAACTATGTATGTATGTATATATATATATATATATATATATATATATATATATATATATATATATATATATATATATTGTCTCTTCTGCATAAAAACGCAATATCCATCGTCTGCTTAGAAAATATGCTATTCGCATACCAACAACGCACCGATAGCTAGGTTTGTCCGAACGATTGGCGCGGGACCCCACTATGCATGACACGTTCGTAATTTCCTAAATTTTTTTCAATTGATCGATAGGGCACAGAGGTACTATAGAATGGCCAGATAGATCACTTGACTTAACACCCCTTGATTATTTGTTTTTGGATTACCTGAAAGATACGGTATACAAAAGAAAACCTCAAAATTTAGACGAGTTACGGCAAAGAATTATTGATGAATCAGCGCTTATTCCTATGGACATGATCCAAAACGCAGTTGATGCTTTTTACCACCGGTTAGCTTACTGTCAAGAAGTAAATGGAGGTCAATTTGAGCATTTAAAGTAAGAAATTGCAGTCCATAATGCTTATGATCAAATGTGAAAGGAGACTCACGCTAATGAAGCACCCCAAAGGGAACAGATTTTACTATGTCCATGTCGTTGTTCCTGGGTAATACTAAAAGTAAATAAGAAAATTCAAAGTACAATGTCCTTGAAGGGCATCGTCAAGGCCGTGCAGAGCGTTATCGTTGCATGCACTTTGATAAAGGTAATAGCTTCTGTGGTACAAATATTGAGAATTTCCTATGTCAAGAGGTTTACAAAAATTGCTCGAGGTTAAATGACCTTGTGTGACCATTAAGGTCATGCTTGACCCATGACTTGAGCACATGTTTGACGTAAAATTTTTTGCTCTTTCGATTTCCGTTGTCAAAAGTAGGGGTTCCCATTTGAAGAAATAAGGTTGACCTTGACCTTGTCTAAAATCAGTTTACCTAGAAAATTATTAAGGTATTCCGGGACTTTTTGGATACCCTATATATATATATATATATATATATATATATATATATATATATATATATATAAACTCCTTATGGAATTCAAGGGGTATCTAGGAATCATCTTCTACCGTCCAAATACTGTACTCTCCATAGAGAAGTCGTCCTGACAAACCTGGACATCATTTCCTACCAACTAAACACGATACTCTCCATAGAAGTCGTTCTGAGACAACTGAACATTGCTTCCTATCCACTAAGCACGATAATTCCCGTAGAAGTCGTTCGAAGATACCTGGACATCTTATTCTACCTATCAAACTACCTTCGAAACTCGACAATTTCTATTGGAAGTTTCGTATTTGGACAGTCGAATACGATGTCCAAATGCCTCTGGATGGCTTCTATCGGGGAGTTTTGTGTTCATACGAGGGTGGATTGATAAGTTTCTGGCCTGACCAAGAAAAACAACGTTTTTAAGAATTTTTTTTATTTCTCAACAGAACCTCTTCCAAGGCTGATACATTTCGCATAGCGGTATTCTAGCCTAGTAATGCAATCTCTATAGACTTATTCATCAAGCTCCTCAAAATACCCATTTACAGCTTCGATTACTTCTTCATTGTCCGCAAATCTCTTACGGCCAAGCCATTTTTTGAGGTTAGCAAACAGATAATAGTCACTCGGGGCTAGGTCTGGAGAGTAGGGAGGGTGCGGCATCAATTGAAACTTCAGATCGTTGATTTTAGCCATCGCAACGATTGACGTGTGCGCTGGTGCGTTATCGTGATGAAACAAGATTTTTTTCTTCCACAGATGAGATCGTTTCATATTCATTTCGCGGCTCAAACGTTGCAATAAGTCTGCGTAGTATTGACCAGTGATAGTTTTACCCTTTTTAAGGTAATCAATGTATATAATACCTCTTACATCCCAAAAAAACAGTAGCCATAACTTTGTTCGCCGAAAAAATTGTTTTTGCCTTCTATGGAGTTGATTCAAAATTCGCTTGGATTACGCTTATACAACAACAAATTGGCGGTAGAAATGTTCTTTTGAATCAATTTTTGGTCGACTGTTAGCAAATACGGGACCCATCTTGCACAGAGCTTTTCAATATACAAATGTTGGTGTAAAATACTTATTACACGTTCATATGATATCTTATAGGTTTCAGCTATCTCACGCACTTTTAATCTGCGGTCTTTCAGCACTATTTAATGGATTTTTTCAATCATATCTGGAGTTGTGATCTCAATGGGGCGTCCTGAGCGAGGCTCATCAGTGGTGCTCACACGACCCTTCTTAAACTCGGAAACCCACTGCTTAACGCTTGAATATGATGGGGAGGATGTCCCGAGTGTTGAGTCAATCTCTTCTTTAATTTCCTTCGGCGTTACCCCCTTCAAATAAAAGTATTTGATGACAGCACGATTTTTCAGCTTTTCCATTTTTACGAAAAACATAGTGGCATCTTGTTCAGCGTGCTCTCAAACGTAAACTAACATGGCGATCGAACTGAAACTATAGCTACAAGCTATCTAAGGATGGCACTATTTGGAAATGATCAGTTGGTAAATTATCTATTGGAATATAAATTTATACATAGAATAATTTTTACTTATATATTATGGAACTATTTAAGTAATCGGTTAAATTATTATCTTGAGCGTAGCCGAGGCGAGGGATACTAGTGTATATATATATATATATATATATATATATATATATATATATATATATATAATCAATTTATTTATTCATCAAAATCATATTTTATTTCGTACGTATTATATATTGCATTAATTATATTTGCGTTATTTTGGCGATAATTTATCTATATTGCTGATTTATTATCCTAAATCAAAAATAAGTCACAGTTTTTTAAGAGTAACAGTTAGATTGGATCTTCCCGAACCCCTAAATAATTGTAGTGAAAAATAAATATCATTGATATTATAAAAAATTTCAAAATCCCCGTTAAGAGATTCTTCGTTTTTGTAAAAATTAATATGGAGCGGCCTAGTGTACTCGTTATTACACGCTCGACTCATTATTTCACGCTCTACTCGTTTTATAAAATAGTTTTCGTGTTCTTAAAAGAGTTTGTTGCTAATGCCGACAGAAAGCGTTTCGCCGAATCGAAGAAGCCCGCCAGGTCTGGATGGAACAGGTGACAGTATTGAAACAACGAAAAGAAATGATCGAGCTTGCCAGGCGAGAGCAAAACGAGTACAGAGAGCACATAGAGAGATTGGCCAACCAGCCTAGGCAGCAGAAAGGAGAACCCAACTTTATTGGTGAGTATGAGTCCGTCTCTTTCTGCCTAGCGGGCCAGTCAGCAATTTCTCGATAAAGTTTCGAAGGCCAATTTGTAGACGAAATAAAGAAGTTAGTCATGAATGGCCGATCATGGCCCGAACGCATTGGTAGCTTTCGTTTGCATTTGTTGTTCATTCACAATATAATTGGTTTTTCATGCATATCAGATAGTATTATAATCTTATTTTTTATTATTAATGCATAGTATTCTTGTCATCAATCATTATTATCATTTAATATCATATATTATAATATTAAATGTCTTATCCATAATAACTTGTTATCCTTAATAATAATACATATTATGTAGGCATATACTTATTAATTCATAGGAATACAAGTAATTATGCGGCGAAAACCTTGATGCATAGGCGACGCATCAAAGATGCCGTTTCTCCTCACTAGCAATTAAATTAGATTGTTACTAGATTGTCAAAGATCTTCCAATTCACTTTTGTATAAACTTTTTCTTTATAATATATATGCATTGTTCGATAAAACCATAATTGTTGTTTTTATTTTATTTATTTTCTGATCCTGACAATCCTCTTACAAATTCAAAAGTAGAATAAAGAACCAAATAGTGAAATAGAAGGATTCGGGTTGTAAAAAAAGAGAGAATAATATATCTGCGCTGATGTGTTTACATGTTTATAAAAGTGTTTATTAAATTTATTAAGTGGAAATTGATATTATTCTAAGATACATTAACATAAAAGTAGAAAGTAAATTTTCAAAGATTTTTTTTTTTTTTTTATGCTATTTAACGTCGCTCTATTTATGCTTCCAAATATTGGTGTTAATCAGCGTCGAGGAGGTCTACGATGTGTTTGTAAACAAAGCACATGTAAATTATTACAGCGGTGCTTGTGTCAATCGGCCGAGACCGGGATTTGAACTCGGATCACCAAGTTACTAGTCCTTCGCTCTAGCGATCGAACCATCGTAGGCCTTTTTCAAAGATTGTTGCAACTTATAATAACGACGAACTGAAGGCATTTTTACGGGCCCCAGAAATTTGCAAAAATTAGAGTAAGTGGTTACTGAACGAGGATCATCGCGATAATCAGGAAGGGCGATTTCGCAAATAGTGGTAGTTTTTTCAATCTGCAAGCTAGAGCATTGACTTGCGTGCATCGAGAAAATGACCTATTAAAACGAGAACTTGAAATTTTGCATCCAGAAAGTGAGATGCAAAATAGTCCAACACTAAGCATAGGATTATGACAACGAGCAAGAAATATTAGAGAGATTTGTGAACTTTTAATTGAGTTTAATGGGAACAATGAGTGTTTTAATAATTGGCAGCAGCAGGTAGAACTATTGAAAGATTAATATAACTTAGATGAAAAATGAATTCGAATTCTCATTACATCAAAATTGAAATCAGATCATATGCTCTTCAGTGGTTTCACTCAAAAACAGATCATCTAACAATGGATATTAAAAATTTATTTCAAAACATGAAGTGTAGATATGGGCAGCGAGCAACTCAATTTTCGTTTAGACGAGATTTCGAAAGAAGAAAATGGCGAATAAATGAGAATTTTGCAAGCTATTATAATGATAAGATAATATTAGGAAATCGAGTGCCTACCCCAGCAAGTGAGTTAATAGACTATGTTATTGAAAGTGGTCGGATTTAAATCTACAAAATCAAGCAAGGCTTATGAGATTCAGTAATTCGGATAAATTATTAGAAGCTTTTTATCAAGTATCGTTGAATGAAAGAAGATATAACAATGCAAAATATACATATGATAAACAATAGCATAGTACTAATAAAACAGGAGAATTGGATATACGCTCTTTTAATTGTTCGCAAATAGGACATTACGCATCCAGTTGTCTGAAGCTAAAACAGCAGTGTGAATCGTGTTTTAAATATGGATCGATATCACACCAATTAAGAAATTGCCCACAGAAAATTGAAGAACAACCCAGCAGCCACATGAGCAAACTGGTAATGGATCAGCAGGTAGTTATAGCATCTACAAATCTAGTTCAGGCTACATTATTACTGCCGTACCTGTTACCATTAAGTTTCAATGTTACTGATAAGAATAATAAGATTTTTAGGTCCCATTTATATGCTAGGCTCGATTCAGGTTGACCAATCAGATTAATTAAACAACATTTGGAAGGCTACGTATTAGAATTCTGTGGTATTAACGGCTTGCGTATGAATATTTTAGGATTGTTTAAAAGTACTGTAAAAATCGAAGATATCGAATTAAATATGAGATTTTGTGTCTACTCTGATAATTAAATTGTCTTTAGATGACAAGGCCAATATCCAAAATCTCACTGACAAAACAAGAATACGATCATTTAGAAATTTCACAGATTATGAATATATATTGCATATAAATGAGGAACATACTGTCACAGAAAATTTAAAAATAAATCCGGATTTAAATGAGTTTTATATAGATAAAATAAACAAATCTTACATGAATAATTATATACAAACGCGTAATTTAAATATAGGTAGCACTCCCTTTGAAATGAAAATAAATCTAAAGAATAAAAATCCGATTAGTTTTAGACCGCGAAGGCTTTCTTACGCAGATAAAGAAAAATTGCAAACTACTGTATACGACTTATTAGAGAGAAAAAATTATTCGCCCGAGCGAATCGCCATAGCAAGTCCAATAGTTTCAGTTAGGAAGAAGTGCAGCGATATAAGACTTTGCGTGGATTTTAGAGAACTAAATAAAATTACGATAGAAGATAATTTCCCCAGTCCAATCATTGATGATAATATCGATCGATTAAAAAACAAAAAATATTTTATGACCTTTGACCTTAAAGCTACAAAGTAAAAATATCAAAACAAACTATCAAACTCACGTCATTTGTAACTCCATTAAAGCAATTTGAATTCATGTATTGTTCTTTCAGCGTAAAAAATCTGAAAATTTTTGTAAAATTTATAAATAAATTATTTTCTAATATAATTAAATCTGAAAAAGTTTTAATAAGTTTTGACGATTTCTTAATTGTTGCTGAAAATTTAGAAGAGCATTTAAATATTCTAAATGCAGTTTTCCGAGTAGCAGGTAACATAGATTGACGTTTAAATTAAATAAATGTTTTTTGCTCAGACCGAAATTGACTATCTAGGATATAATGTTAGTTTTCACGATATACGACCAAATTATAAGAATATTGAGTCCGTATAAAATTATGTAATTTTAAACAATACTAAAAAGATTCTACAACTGGTATCATTAACTAGTTATTTTATACGTTTCATTCCGAATTTTTCTATTATTGCGAAACCTTTATATGATAATGTAAAACAAAGCTTGAAATTTGCATTCGAATAAATATTCTTGTTTTGAAACTTCGAAAAATTTTTATATAATAAACCTCTTTTATCTATTTATTCGCCACAAGCCCCAACAGAATTACATTGTAATACTAACATATCGGAATATCGAGCGATTTTATTACAAAAACAAGCCGATGACTGTTTTAAACCATTTTTCATTTTAATTAGCGCACATCGGCATATGAATCTCGATATCAGAGTTTCAAACTTGAATGTCTTGCGGTTCTTTATGATTTATTTAAGATTATATCTGATTATGATAGTTTCATCTTAACATTGAATAAACAAAATATAAACCCACGTATCTCAAGATAGGCAATGTTTTTGCAAGTTTTTGACTTTGAAATTCAACATAGAGCGGGAAACTGAATGAGCCATGTAGATTCGAATAGACAATGTCATAGCGCTTTAGTTGTGGAGGCAAATAATTTTCACCACATACTTTCAATATACCAAGATAACGATGAAGTAATTTCTAAAATACGTGATAAACTTTGTCAAGCAGAATTAAAAAATTTTGAATTAAGAGAGGGGTTTTGTGTATCGTAAAAACAAGATGAAAGATTTATTATTGGATGTACAAATAAGTTTCCGCCGTTTTTTATAAAGAAAGAAGAATTTATATAAAAAAAGGTACAAATAATGTCATTCAAAATATTGCCCATCACTTTCTATTACTTTTGACCATCTTTCGGGCAGCAAGTGGATATCCCGTCTGAAAAACTGCTCGTCTTTTGAGGCGATCCATTTCGACCCGAATTCCACGAATCGATCCATTTCTTCAATTCCTCGTAAGAAGTGAAGTGCTGCTCAGCCAGACCATGAATCATCGACCGGAACAGCTGGTAGTCTGAAGGAGCAATGTCTGGTGAATACGGCGGATGGAGTAGGACGTCCCAATTCAGTGCTTCTAACGTTTCCTTTACGATTTTTGCAACATGTGGCCGAGCGTTATCATGCTGAAAAATGACTTTATCGTGCCTTTTGGAATATTGTGAATGTTTAATCTTCAATGCTCGGCTCACTCGCATCAACTGTTGTTGGTAACGTTCCCCGATGACGGTTTGATTGTGTTGGAGTAGTTCGTAATAAAATACTCCAAGCAGATCCCACTAAATGCACAGTATTAGCTTCTTGCCATGAATGTTTGGCTTGGCCATCGAAGTAGAGGCATGTCCAGGCTTACCCCATGAATTCCTACACTTTGGCTTGTCCTAGGGAATCCAATTTCAATCTCCCATCACAAGTCGATGTAGAAATCATTTGCGATTTTGCCTTTTGAGCAATTGTTCGCAACGAATGAGCGACACTCGACGTCTCTTAGCTTCAGTTCGTAAGGAACCATTTTCCTTGCTTTTGGACCATATCCAGGGTTTTGAGACCTTGTGAAATAGCTTGATGAGTCACTCCTAATTCTTGTACAAGTTCTTCTTACGTTTGGTACGAATCTTCCTCCAGTAAAGCTTTCAATTCTGTATCACCATACACTTTGGGCCTTCCATTGCATCTTTTGTTCTTCACGTCAAAATCACCATTTTAAAATTTTTGGAACCACTCCCGACAACTTTTCTTACTCAACTTAACATTACTATATGCCTTTATGAGTAGCCGATGTGCTTCAACTGCAGATTACTTTAAATGAAAGAAGTAAATTAAGAATTCCCGCAAATGACGCTTACTTGACTCAAAACTTGACATCTTAACAGGATAAAAACTAAATGATGATAGTAAAAAATCAGAGGTATTAAATGGTTATACTGTTTCCAGAAGTCAACATATACTACACGACTTTTTACAGCTGACAAATTAGATGTTATCTTATCGGTGGCGCCATCTTTTCAGAACGGCGGAAACTTATTTGTACACCTAATATTCTATGTACCGACTTTAATATCAATGAAACATGTTATTTAGATTTCTCACGATGATTTTGGGTACATTGGTAGCGAGAAAGTTATGCCTCAAATTTATAAATTATATTGGTTTATACATTATATATGAATGGAAAAATAAGAGAATATATTGCTAATTATTTGAAATGCATTGAATTTTCACCACCTAGTGGTAAAAAGGAGGGATTCTTACATACAATAAATAAAGAAAAACTACCATTTCTTTCGATTCATTTATACCAACTTGAGTCGTTAGAAAATAGTATCGTGGTTATAAAGTTTTGTATGCAGTTATACGAGAGGTACGGGATTTTACCTCTAATACTTTCAAAGAATTTCTAGAAAATGAACAAATAGAACATGTATTGATAGCCGTAGTAAATCCAAGAGTTAATAGTCAGGTAAAAAGTTACAGTAGAAGGATTATATCGATGATGGACAAATTATGCGAAACACCAGATAAATGGAATAAAGCACTTGACCACATTGAATTCGCGTTAAATAATACAATTTGCAAAGCAACGGAAGATGCACCGGGTCGGTTGCTTTTCGGTATAGAACAATTGAGCATTACTAATGATAATTTACGAATAGTATTAGACAAAGATATGGAGTATGATAGAGATTTAGAAAAAATACGTGAGAAAGCGTCAAAAATATTATACAAATGCAAATAGTTAATGAAAAAGCATATAATCATAATCGCAAATATGCAAATGTATATAATTTGAGTGACTATGTAATGATAAAAAATATCGATACATCGCTGTTGTTAATCAAAAACTGTTGCCCAAATTTAAAAGGCCATGTGAAATAAAAAAATATTAAACGGTGATAGGTATATAGTAGGCGATATTGAAGGGTCCCAGCTAACACAAACATCTTGTGGCGAATTTTAGCCCCAGACCATATGAAGCCATATATTGCAATATAGGAATAAGAATTAAATTACATAAGTATATGAATATAAATATTGTATTATAACCACTTGTTTATAAATATTAAATAAAACAAAAAAAATGGTACTTAATAGAATGTATTTCTAAATTTATAAAAAAAGATGTATTACTGTAGATAATTAATTAAAAATTAAATACTTCGAATAAGTACGAATAGCAAATAATTTATACAGCTCATAAATTTTACATATAAGATGCGACTGCTTATTTACTACAAGAAATTATATCATTTGAAGTGTTATAAGAATATCGGTATAGTATATAGTAAAGCGTTTCAGGATTAAATAGCAATGTTGATTTGAATAGATTAGTCGGGACGGCTAAATTGTCAAAATGGCCGAACTGTAGGCATATACTTATTCATTCGTAGGAATACAAGTAATTATGTGTTGGGGGGCGGGGTGGGACTCCGATGGACAAGCAGTGCATCAAATTTACTGTTAATCCTCCTAGCAAGTAAAGCAAGCGACTGGCGAAAGTGTATACATAAGTACAGCGAAAACCGTACTTAGTTTTCCTCTAGCCTAGCATGATATAATAGATAAGGACGGCGAACAGATAATTTTGGCATTCCCTCCGAAGCTTAGATTGTTACGAGATTATAGAAAATCTTCCGATTCGCTTTTGTACAAACCTTTTCTTTATAATATATTTGTATTATTCGATAAAAACATAACTCTTGTTTTTATGTTATTCATTTGCTTATCCTAACAATCCTCTTACAATTAATAAATAATCTTATAATTATAACTCTATCTAGTATGTATGACCGACTAAATATTATATTGTAAATGAATTGTTTATAATGTGAAAACTAATTATGAATTCATTCAAAAATTTTGAATTTTGAATAGAATCATAAATAAAATGATCGAAAGCTTGATAGATAGTGAGATGAATTCAATCATATACTATCATTTCTTTATTTTGTCCAATTAATTAGTGTCCTAAAAGTATATATCTATTTACTTATTAGAAGACGTTAAATTCAAACAAATTTCCATATAAAAAGTATTTGAATTAAAATTAAAAATTGTGCTTATGTCGACTGTTCTGAATTAAATTAATAAATATTTTTATCGTTCTTACAGTCTTTGTAATATAATATATTAGCTAAAATAATAAAAGACTGTCCTTGTTTATATTCATTCCCGAAAAATTTGAAATAGAACTTATTACTACAATAAATTATATTAAAAATTAAATATAAAAATAAAATAATAAATAACATAAAAATAATAAAATGAATATGCTATCTTAGTAAAGGACAGCCTGACTACCCCTACCACCTTAAACTGGGATTCACGTTTGGTGTTCGACGTTTCGAACCGCTACGGTTCATTCTCAGAAACTAAACTAAAATGAAAAACCTAGCATGCTACTTTATATACACCATCCCTATTCCAAATTTTTTGGTATAATATTTATAGGACCTCACCTTCTTGACTTAAATGCAAAATTTAAATTTCATATTAATAAATAATGATAAGTGTTGTCCAATTTACTTGACTCTAACAATAAATTTACATTATTAGGATTCTTCAAAATAAAATATTTTCAAGAGTTTCTCTTTTATATTTATTTTTAATACCTTGTTCTAAAATATTTACATTTTAAAAATCGAAAGAAAATAACAAGTTTAAACTATGTTTTTTTAGCCCGGATGTATCATTCATGCTTCGTAAGCTATTCTGATGCTCATATATTCGTTGTTTTAGTTATTTTCCTGTTTGTCTGATATAATATTTATGAGAATCTTTACAATTTATTTTGTGTACCACTCCTGTTTTCAAACCGGAGTATTAAATTAATTATTTGATTTAATATTAGAATTAATATATACTTAATGATGCTCAATATATAAGCAGATAATAATGTAATGTTCCTATCCCCCTCGGGATAGCCTACGCGGTATCTTCCCAGGGTAGTTTGAGAGGGGAGGAAGTTTATCAGGATCGGGCGGCGGTTTCAGGAAAATAATTTTACAAGAACACAGTATAAATTTTTTATAACAAAAATATTTATTTATTTGTGAAAAATAAGCCAGTTCCTCTATCTACAGGATTCTGTAACAAATAAATATAAACACAAAAATAATTAATAACGGTAATCTACGGCTAGATCTATATATTTATTTAAACTAATTTTGCGCTATTTTCCGCAATGTCTCTAATATTTGGCGCAAATTACCGCACGAATACCCGGTGTTATTTTCCACGCGGGGAACTAATGAAACGAGACAGGTTGATTTTAAATGGAATAAAAAATAAGGAAAACTTAACTCCGCTGGTCTTTTGAGGAGCGCCTCGCAACAGAGATCAAGCTAATAACTTCGGAAAAATAAGTAAATGTAAGGATAAGTAAACTGCTGGTCTTTTGAGGAGCGCCTCGCAACCAGGATCACGTTTACTTAGGAGAGGTAAAATTATTAACCGTCTGTCTTTTGAGGAGCGCCTCGCAATAGAGATAGTTAATAATTTCGGAGAGGATTTTTAAAAGTCAGGATTAATTCGAGCTCTGGAAAGATTCTAGCTCCGGGAGAAGTTCATGTGAAACAACTTCGGGGCAGTTGGTTCACCGGGCGAACTGTCGATTTTGCCTTTTGCAGGCCCTTTTATAATAAAATAATCGGATAATTCCGTCGCCGCTCGTTTAATTTCGGACGAGGCGCCGAATTATAATAATTATATTAACAATAATAATAATTACAATAATAATAATAATAATCAATAATAATTATAATAATTATTGCTTTATATTTTGTTATTATTTGCAGCCGGTGTGCTGCGCACAGTAATAATATACATGTGTACAAGTTTAAACATTTATATACATATATTTATATATCATGCGTATATTAAGTCGTTTGTACTAATTAATTTAATTCAATACAGCGGGTGCATTCGTTTTCGGACACTCGTTGTATATACTGGAATTCGCGCGTTCGCTACATTCGTTGCGGCTCAGGCTGTTTAGTCAGAGCGAGCAGTAGTGTGCGTGCGGCACGTATTAGAGTGGATAGCGGCCACCGGTCTAATACATTGAACGCGCTCTCTCTTGCCGCGCGCAGTGTATCCCCTCTACGGCATACTCTGTACTTAACTTAGTGGTAGAGAGAGAGACTAGATATCGCGTTCTCTCTCTACTTATTCGAGTTTCGGCAGTTGCGATAACTATCTTCTCCAGTAGTCGTCGCGACCTTTGCCCGGTTTTCGGTATTTATTCGGTGTATACGCGAGTTTTAATTTTATAATTGTAGAAATAATATATTTAATATATTATTTCTAATGATATTCGATATTATTTCTTGTGGCGTTTATACATCTAAGTCCGTGTATGTATATAAAATACATCCACCAAATTAGATGTAATACCATCTTAAGTATTTAAATTTTAACGCGTATAATAAATTCTTTGTTCGAAATGAATTTGCGCGGCCATGTTTTTGGCCGTCGCAATAATAATATTAATAGTCTTCATCGAATTTTAAAATCTAACAAATACACAAACACAAAAACAATTATAACCTTATTAAAAAAATCTATTCGCAAATCTATGAGCTAGAAATTATAAAAGAAATCAATAAAATCATCAAATCAAAAAAGGATTATACAAAATACAAGAATACAAAAAATTTCTAATATTCTACATAAAGGTGAAGATATTTTCAAATATTTGTACAGGAAATGAAATAAAAATTCAAGATTACATATTTACAACAAGAAAGGTATACGGTACTTATAATATCATAATTACAAAACAGCTGAACTAATTGAAAGTAGAAATAACTGATTTAAATATCCATATAAATTTTTTAAAAAATAAATTAAGTTCACAAATTACTGACATTCCACAAAACAGAAGTATGGATATAATAAATGAATTTATTGATTTTTCTAATATAAAAAAAACTACTAATAAAAAATAAGAAGTTTGTGATTTATATTACAAACTCAATATAAGCTTAACGAGAACAAATAATCGAAAAAATATTTTAATAATAAAAATAAGTTTACTTATACTACAACAAATAATTTTCAAACTTTGAAAGATTATCATAATAAATTTTAAATTATTAATAAAGGTTGAATAAAAATATAAAATAAAAAAAAATTACATTTTATAAAATTTTGAAAATATCTTATATATTGATTGATAATTGACAATATTCTGTATGTAATTGACAACCCATCGCTATTGGCAGTAATTCTATCTCTTACTGATTAAAAATAAAATTATAATAATATAACATTGTTACTATCAAGATTACATGTATTTATAATATTATATTATTTATTTATTTACGATGCTGTTAACATAGTAAATATATTTATTCTCATCCAACCATAGTTTAACGCAAACGCAGTTTTATAATGCAACAATATTCTTTGGCAATCTTATAATCATAATAGTATATGACTATATGAATGCTTATTAATATTCTTAGTGGTAATTATATCTATTTGCAAACACTTATAGAGAAAGCTAGAAAATATACGTAGTGTCCTAGTGGTCAAAATAAGGCACGAAATTTAAATTTTTTGCTGAAAGAAAATTATAAAATCAACGAGACCACTGGCTACTACTATATGCATTTATAGAGACAGTATTTTCTCCCCAAGTTACCTCTCTCTTTCAAATATATGCGCCTATAACACATAGATTGAAAATTTTAAAGCAATTGTTTCTTTTACTATAAATAAATAGATTTTTATTTGCAGAAAATGTTTTTATATTTAATAAAATAGAGTTCAATTTTTATTTGTTACATTTTAAATAATATTTATTTATTTTAAATAAATATGAAGTACTAATGATAATTATTTGTTTTTTTATTTCCAACAAATTATCTAGTTTCTTATATAACGCCAGTTACTTTTCGGATATAAACGAAAAATAATATACAATAATTAGAAGAAAAAATTATATAAGAAGTAAATTATTGTAATTTAATGGGAAAAAACTTTTGAATAAAGGTCAGAAACTTTTAGATTTATTGAAATCTATAAATTTAGATTTATTGAAATCTATAAATTTTAAGAATAAGGCATACCTTAGCTGTGGAAATCGCCAATATAGATAGTATATGAGGTATGTTCAAATAATAAGGTGACCTTTATCAAAAAATATTTATTTATTACTCAATATTTATGTTGTCCTATTCAAAGTAATCCCCCTCAGACATAATATACTTGTGTCAATGCTTTTTTCAATCATTGAAGCACTTCTGATAATCATTTTTTGGTATCGCCTTGACTTCATTCAGCGATGCTGTTTTTATTTCCTCAATCGTTGAAAATCGACGTCCTTTCATGGGTCTCTTCAGTTTTGGGCAAAGAAAAAATCACTGGGTGCCAAATCTGGTGAATATGGAGGCTGGAGCATGACTGCAGTGTTGATATTGGCCAAAAAATCTTTGACAAGCAACGATAAATGAGAAGGTGCATTATCGTGATGCAAAAACCACGAATTGTTTTTCCAAAGTTACGGACGTCTCTCGTAAATGCCGCATGACTTCAACGTCACACTCCCTATTAACCGTACGACCACAGTAATCAAGAAAGACAGTGAGTAATTCCTTGACATTTGAGCGAACTGAGCGTGATTTCTTTGGTCTTGGTTCTTCTGGGCTCCTCCATTGAGACAATTGGGTTTTAGTTTCGTCGTTATAATCATATACCCACAATTCATCATCAGTAGTACTTTTGAGAAAATCAACATTATTATTGACTTCAATCAACATCTCCTGAACTGTGGGCATGCGACCATTCTGCTCCCAAAACATCCAAAGAATAGCATGGAATGGGTCAACCGATATACCAACATCTTAGTAACTTCTCTGATAGTGATTGGACGATATTTTAATACAATATCATTCACTGCTTGGACGTTTTCATCCGTTCTTGACGTGCTAGGACGTCCAGGGCAAAGTTCGTCTTCGACATCCTCTCGGCCTTCTTCGAACATCTTATACCATAACAGCTTGTAACACTTATACATATTGTTTTTACTCAAAGTAGACTCACCGTCTGCAAGTATCAACTTTTCAAGAGTTTTAGAGCACTAAATTTAATTTTTGACACATAATTTAATGCAAACTTTTTGCCTAATTTTTTTGGTGCAAAAAATCGCCAAGCACACGAAACACTTAGAATTTTGTATGTCTGTGACAAACAATAATATGTTATATATAGAGCTAAAGCCGTAAATATATGCTCGGTACACCTACACAAAATAAAAAAATCGATAATCGAACTAGGACGTAGCCCTCAATATTTGTAAAGTCACCGTATTATTTGAAGACACCTCCTAGGCAGATAATAGCAGAGATAGTAAAGAGAGATTGCCGATATCATATACGGAACGCTCGACCATTTTCGAGCGCCGGAAACGTGCGCTCTCAATAGAGCCAACTGCTAATGCAATCAACGCGACGTTACAACTACGTTAGTGTATAATAATTATATATATAATAAATAGATATATCCGATTCTGTCCAATGCAATGTTGCTGTTTTCGTTTGAATCACAACAGAGGTTTAATCAAATAATATGTATGTGCGTACGAGCATGAGAAAACAATTCAGATCCGAACTCCAATACAAGCTTCATAATGCACACGAATTTTTCATCGTTCAATAAAATAAAATAAAAAAAGTTGAGGTACTAAATGCTTGGCAAAAAGTTATGTACAGAATAAGAAACAATATACTATTGATTTGCTTATATATTAAATCATTGTTATATGAGTGGTAATATCTTATTCATTGATGATATGAAATTCTTCTGATATTTAATATAAATCAACAATACCAAAATTATACCAAAGTTATTAAATTATATTTTTATTAAGGAAATTGTTGTACAATTGCTACTTCTTTAGTGATGTTAAATTCTTGTTGTATAATGTATTTCAACAATACAGAATCAAACATCAATTTATGATGTAGTTGCAAAATAAATTTAAAATCACATACGAATAACATATTACTGTATGGTGAACAAGGTTATTATTATATTATAAGATGAACTTAGTTTCCGACCTTTTTTCACGGAAAAAGGATATTTTTTTTTATGTTATTTAACTTCGCTCTATTTATGCTTCCAAATACTAGTGCTAATCAGCGATGAAGGTCTGCGATATATTTGTAAACAAAGCACATGTAAATTATTATAGCGGTGCTGGTCTCAAACGGCCGAGACCGGGTTTTGAACTCTGATCACCAAGTTACTAACACCTTGATCTAGCGATCGAACCACCGTAGGCCTCGATGAAAAGGACATTTATGCTGGAGAAAGGATACACGTTAGTTTCATCAAAATATTTTCCGTAATTTTGTGCTACTTTTTTTTCATCTTTTTGGCGATACCGTGGCGAAAGAACATTGGCTATTTCACCAGTGTGTATGCATCTGCGTCACACCACTACCCGAATCGAAGGCTCGGATCACCACTAGAGTGAGAGAGAGAGATCAAGCGTCGGCGAAGGGCGCAAATTGAGAGAGAGAGAGAGAGAGAGAGAGAGAGAGAGAGAAGGAGAAAGAGAAAGAGAAAGAGAAGGATCAACGTCAGGTCAACGACGACGACAAGTAGCTTCGTATTGTTATTAAAGGGCGGATTATATATTAGCCTCAGGTAGCTCATGGGCCACCATCCTGCGCACGGCGTCGCAATGCGTGCACTCCGTGTCCGCGTCTTATCAAACCCTCCCCCCCCCACCGCGTATAATCTTCCGATCGTTTCATGCGAAAGTACGTATCCGCATAGACAACGTGTGGTGAGTTTTCGTTTCTCCTGTGCGTCGTGGATCCGTGGAGAGCACATAATTCTTAAATATTCTAAATAATTGGATAGTACGTAATTCTTAATTATTCTAAACGCTTATGTGATTATTTATTGCATTTTCCCCGTTCTTATTTACTCCCCGTTTCAGCTGCCACCGGTGCCAGTGTAAGCGTTATAGGGGGATCACGCGCTCAAACACACACGCATACGTACACACACGCACACATACACACACACACACACACACACACACACACACACACACACACACACACACACACACACACACACACACACACAGACAGTACATTGAGTAATAAAGGAGATGTCATGACGGATCAAGAAATGACGGATCGAGAAATCTCCATCACGCGCAGAAACAATCATTTGAAGCGACTTGGTGAGAAGATCAGCCAACTGTTGGATTTTGTGAAAGATAGGCATAACGTACACAAGACCATTAAGGATCTTGCTCATTCTATTAATGCCTCATACAAATGCACTAGTATGGCAGAGGATGATCTGATGCAGTATCACCGTCCCGGTACTCATGAGGTGGTGATTCAGACCACGCCCAGTCTACGCCCTGATACCAAACGAAGCGCAGCCGAAGGGATAGATTCCACTCTTAAAACAGTAGGTGGCAAAAGGACGGAAAGAACCATCACTGGGCTTAAGGAGACTACCAGAGTCGGTTGGAGTACCTACAGGGAAGTCTGAGGCCAAAGAAAATCAATGGCAGACCATCAAGCGCAAGAAGCCCAAAGGTAAAGATAAAGAATTACCTAGTGCACGCAGGCTTAGTGAACGAAATAGACCTAATTCCATTTTGATTAAGGCCAATGAAGGAGTTACTTACGCGGAGGTACTGCGTCAAATAAAGAATGACCGGAGTTATCTCATGTGGAGAATGAGGTTAACAGGATACGTAGAAATGCAAGCGGTGCCCTGGTACTTCAGTTAGAACGGACAGCCAAAGATGCACATGAGTTGGCTCGCATTGTTGAAACTAAGGTTGGCCATAGCGCATCCACTTCGGTCCTGACTAATCTTATTACTTTGGAGATTAAAGATATAGATGAGGTCACTACAAAGGATGAAGTCTGAGAAGCTCTGAAATCACACCTCGAACTAAAGGAGACTAACATGCTAATCGCTCGTTCCTTGCGGCCAGCTTATGGGGGTACTCAGACGGCGGTGGTGTCTGTACCATATAGGCATGCAACTGACTTACTACGTGCAGGGCATGTTCAAATCGGATGGGTCAGCTGCAGAGTTCGAAAAAAAACAGAAATAAGCCGCTGCTTCAGGTGTTGGCAGACTTGCCATTTAGCGGCCGTGTGCACGGGCCCTGACAGAACTAATCTTTGTAGGCACTGCGGTGGAAAAGACCATCTATCCAAGCTCTATGTAAACGAGCCCTGCTATTTACTCTGTAAATGTGCAAGAAAAAAGGAGATGAAGCATCCAGCATACATCTATAAGTACCCGATCACTGTAGTTTTTAAACAGACATAAAACATGAGAATACTCCAACGGAATACTAACCATTGCGTAGCGGCCCATGACCTGCTGAAACAGACAATAAAGGAGCTAAAAATAGACATTGCTGTAATCTTCGAACCATACTGCGACAGAGACAGGCCACAGCGCTGGATAAGTGACACAAGCAATAGAGCTGCCCTCTGGATTGGTCAAAATAGGCAGATATTAAAGCAGTCGATTCATCGGAGCGAATTGATATCCTGGGCTAAAATACAAGATATATACGTCTTTAGTGTATATGCTCCTCCAAGCTTGACGGACAAGCAGTTGGAAATCCTTGTAGTTAAATTAGTTGATGAAGCCATGGACAAGAAACCATTATTAATCGCTGTCGATTTTCACGCGTGGTCCACAGCCTGGGGAAGCGCTTCAACAAATAACAGAGGTAGTATGCTGCTTGATGCCCTTAATTCTCTTCAACTCCACTTGATTAATAAGGGATTTGAATCCCTTATAATGAAAGTTCATTAGGGGAGATAAACAATCAGTCATTGATGTAACATTCGCCAGTGATGACCTGATTGAGCGGAACCATTCATTGGAGAGTAAGCGACCTTTACACCTACAGTGATCACAGGGTGATCTTGTACGAGATTGCAGAGAAGAAAGTGAAGAACAAGTGCAATGAGTGGATGCCCACACGGAAATGGAACATCAGATCGCTAGACCATGAAGTGTTCGTCAGTATCATATCAGAAGAGCGTTTAGAATATGGTGCACCAGGTCATCTGGCAAATGCACTCGTGAAGCATATCTCTGAAGCATGCGATGCGTCGATGACTAGGCCTAAGAGCGGATTTAAATATCGTCCATCTGTCTACTGGTGGACAAATGAAATTGCAGAATTGCGCAAGCAATGTCATCGCGCACGTAGAGTTGCCCAAAGAACCCGCACTCATCGCGTTACGTTTAATAGTTTATTTAAAGAAGCACAAAGAGCGTTTGTCAAGGCCAGTACTTAGTAGGTTTGAACTGTGTGCAGAAGCCAACAATGACTTATGGGGACGACCATACAAAACAGTCATGGCACGATTGAGTAGGGCACCAATGCAATCCACTAGCACGATATTGATTGATAAGATTGTTTCCGCTCTGTTTCCCAATGACACCCAAGGGACTATACTGCTCACGCAACACTCGGACGATATACCTCCTATAACAGAAAGGGAGCTACATAATGCTTACGCTCTGATTAGAGACAATGCTGCCCCTGGCCATGGTGGTATCCCTAATGCTGCAGTTAATTTAGCGATACAGAAAAATCCAGCTATATTTCTAAAAGTATATAATGCTTGTCTTCTTGAGGGTATATTTCCTGATTGCTGGAAAACTCAAAGGTTAGTCCTGTTACCTAAGGGTAATAAGCCACTTGATGATCTGTCATCATACAGGCCATTGCGTTTGCTCGATTCGGTAGGTAAAATATTTGAAAAACTAATATGTAGCCGACTGAAAGCACTCACTGAAGGATTGCACGGTTTATCCTCACGCCAAATTGGATTTCGAAAATCAACAGTCGATGCTATTAAACTGGTAGTGTGTACCGCAAGAAATGCAATCGGTGGTAAGAGATATCGCTCTAGTAGTGACGGCTAAGACCCTTGATGAACTCACTGAAAATGCCAATGAGGCAATTAGCAACATCAATAGATGGATTAAGTCGGCTGGCCTACAATTAGCGGAGCACAAGACAGAAGTAGTTCTTGTCAGCAGTCGTAAGAAGGTAGATAGTATTACTCTTAAATTTGGTAGCTGCCGCATTAGCTCTGCACTATCTTTACGATACTTGGGTGTACAGCTTGATGCCAGATTAAACTTTAAAGAGCATCTAAAGATATCTGGCGAAAAAGCGCAACAAGTATCAGCTGCCTTGTGTCGGCTCATGCCTAACATTGTTGGCCCACGCCCACCCCAGAGGAAGCTATTAGCTTATGTTGTTAACTCTGTCAGCATGTATTCAGCGCCAATCTGGCATCATGCATGTGGAATTAAATCGTATTGTGAGCTGGACATTGCGGGCCGCCGCCGCTCCTGTATATGTATTATTAGTGGTTACAGGACAGTATCCACCGACGCAGCTGAGGTACTTGCCGGAATTCTTCCTTTCGATTTAGCTGCAGATAAACTGGCTATGCTGCACAACATATGTAAGACTGCAGTGGATTCTCTACAAGGTGCTAAAAACGTGGAACATCATCGTTCTATAGAAATATGGCAAAAACGATGGAATGATTCTAACAAAGGCCGATGGACTTATCGTATCCTTCCAGACGTACAGAGATGGATCAACAGGAAACACGGATAACTAGATTTCCACCTAACTCAGTTGCTGACTGGACATGGTTTTTTTAGGTTCTATTTCCACTGTTTTCACGTGGATAATAATGATTTCTGCCCCATCTGTCCGACAGTGGTTGAGAACACAATGTGAGCACTTGATGAACACCATCAATAAGCCAATAAGACTAGAGAGCATCCTATCAATAATGCTGGAATCTTCTGAAAACTGGAAGGCAGTAGCCAGTTTCGCAAAAGTGGTGATGACCAAACTTAGAAATGCCGATAGAATTAGGCGAATGGCTCAAGATGAATTAGGCTAGATAATTTTATTTTAAGTTGCAGAGGACGAACACCGAACCCCTGATCACTTGTGTGGATGGGGGACGTAGGATAGTGTCATAAGAAGAGGAGCCTATAGGCTAAATAACAGCCCCACCGAAGTAATATTCCCGGATAGTTCCGGCGAGATGCTGGTTTCGACAGGCCACTAGTGTAGAGCTTGCTCTGCCTACGCCTAATAAAAACACACACACACACACATGTTATTTTGTTTATGTTTAATTTTCTTACAGATTTGTGTATACTGTATAGTATATAAAATTTTGTAATGCGTGGTCTAATAAACGAATAATCGATGATTTAAAAGATTTTCTTTTCATTATTGAATTTTATATTATTACTTTCTGATAAATATATACAAGATAAATAAATAGTATCATGATACAACAATTTTTTTAATATATAAGAAAATTAATACTATATTTTTTCTTATTTTACATAAGCAGTTATATATAAAAAATTCAATATAATGGCAAATAATAAAGACTGGCTTTATTTTGTATAAAAGAAAGGAGCAGTGTTGAATTTTTTCTAGATATATTAAGAACCTTGTTTATCGTACAATATGTTATTCGCATGTGATTATTATTACTTGCTGAAGTGCAGTCAGTTAAAGACCGTAATTCCCATTCTTATGTGAAGTGCCGAAGAGGAAGTGGTAGTGTGCAAAAAACTATTAACATCGTGGTTCGAAATGGTTGTGCCATTTTTATGTTGGGCTATTAACTTATCTAGGCATTGTGATACTTTTTATATGGGCTTTACGCATAGACTTACATATTAGACCGCTCTGGGAACAGAGTTAATATCTAAACCAGAGTGAGAGAGCAACACAGAGAGTGGTCTAGTGTCCCTCTCTCACTCTCTATTTCTCTCTTTCTCTCTCTTACAAGTGAGGAAGTAGGGAGAGAAGGATAGTGGAGGAACAGTAGCAGTAGACATATATGTTGCAGAAATATTCGTTTCTCCTATACTTAATACCATGTTGGGCTGCCTCCCCACTCTTTTCTTGGATCAAAAGAAAAAGCACGACTACAGACCTATCACTGTTCCACAATATGGACTTGAGAACGTTCGTTTAAGCGCATGATCTAATATATAAGTCTATGGCTTTACACTTTTATCTATGTCTATCTTCGTTGATATTGCTCAGATATATAGAAATAAATGCAGCTCGACAGACTATCTTCGCCCGATTGTGATCTTAAATTTCTTTTGCAACTACATCATAAACTGATGTTCGTTTCTGTGTGCTGAATTAAAATATACAACAAGAATTTCACATCACTGAAGCATAAAATAGTATCCTGGTGTAACAATATTCTTAATATAAAAGCTAGTCAATCAAGTGGCGCGGTAGCGCCATGAAGGCGAGTTTGAGACAGCGCGTGCCCAGCGTACGTACACCTGCGTGGATTACCGCCCAGTTACGTCAAATTTGCGCAAGTGCATTACGAGACAATAAGATCAAATTATTGTCGGCAATACATAAGCGCAAGTTGTTTGACGAACTAGCAAAAAATTCCAGCTTAGTGACGAATATATACAAGAGAAATAATTCAAAATATTTATATTTTAAAAAACACTGCTGATATTTATACTGATTTATAAATATTTTTCGAACGTCGATTTTATATAAAAAAGTAATATATATTTATATTTTAAGGTTATAATATAAATTATTGGTATATCATTTGTAAGTATTTTAATATAAATATTATACTCTGAAAAAATATTATATCTTTAATTTATATGCAATAACATAATAATCGATTAATTTAAATAATAATTATTATCTAACGAAAAACTGAAGAATACTTACATGTGCAAGGGGGGTTTTTATATTCTGTGTTTTTATTTTTAATATATAATGATTTATATATATATTATTAGTCCAATATCTCCCTTCCGCCTTTTTGTCTTATGAATTTCGCGGCTATGTACAAAGAGCTACAGAGCTCGTATCTGACAATACTATACATCGTTTGAAAGGTCTTGACATAACGTACCAAACGACGCTATGCATGATTAGTTTGGATATTGCGTTTAAAAATTATAAACGTGTAAACATTAATTGTGTCTTGGAGGATGGCACGCTATCACTTTGAACCTAAGAAGAATGGTTTCGACAATTTAGATCCGGTGAAAATGACAACATGGATAAGTTAGCCGGCGGAAGACCTGTGACGACGAATACCGATCAAATCATGGTATTTATCGAGTTAGACCGGCATGTAGCATCTCATGACATCGCCCAGGAGATGAGAGTTAATCACCAAACCATTTTAAACCATCTGCAGAAGGCTCGATACAAAAAAAGCTTGATGTTTGGGTGCCGCATGATTTGACGCAAAAAACTTTGTGGACCGAATCAAGGCCTGCGATGTTTTGCTGAAACGGAACGAACTCGACCCATTTTTGAAGTGGATGGTGACTGGTGACGAAAAATGTATCATATACAACAATATCAAGCGAAAATAGTCGTGGTCCAAGGCCGGTAGACCGTCCCAAACAGTGGCCAAGCCGGGATTGACGGCCAGGAAGGTTTTGCTGTGTGTTTGGTGAGATTGGAAGCGGATCATCCACTATGAGCTGCTCCCATATGGCCAGACACTTAATTCTACAATCTACTGTGAATAACTGGACCACTTGAGCAGGCTATCGACCAGAAGCTTCCACAATTCGCCAACAGGAAGAATATAGTGTCCACCAAAACAATGCCAGACCACACACTTCGTTGATGACTCGTCAGAAGTTACGGATGACACATGTAAATTATTACAACGCTGCTTGTGTCAATCGGCTGAGATATATATATATATATATATATATATATATATATATATATATATTTCGTGTAAATGTAATTTAAATCGCAAATTCCAGGAAATAAATACAATAATGAAAGTTATTCAAATTGTCCAGAGAAATTACGAAAAATTTTAAATATATTCCAAATAAAAGTTGTATATCTCATTAAAATAGATAAGATTTACGCGAAGAACATTTATCACTAAATATGTATTTTTTTTTCAAAAAAAAAAAGATCTATAATAAAACCATCTAAAATAGAAATGAGTCTAGACACCGTTTAGTAGATGTAAAACTATAATTAAAAACATTATGTCAAATTCTTAAAAATATTTCATAGATCATAATGTTTTTGCATTTACGTAGTTTTATGTATTTTGCCATAAAAATCCAAAATGTATAAAAACCCGAACCGTAGTAATAATCAGCATACCAAAAACGGTAATGCGCCCATTTTGAGCAAAATCAGATATGGGTGCTTCCTGAAGTTTAGCCAGAATTCGCAGATTTTCGTACCAACCCTCGATGAAATTGTTAAATTTTTCTTCAGAAATATCGATTATACCAAAACAATGAACAGATCAAAAAAGATGTACTTTTATGAAATGTATATCTCTCTTTTGAAAAATTTTTTAAATATATTCTTATTATTCGAGAATACCAAAAACCAATATTTTTATGCTTTTTGTATTGATTTCGCTATTCAAATTCAATTTTAGTAAAAAAGCACTATGAGATCCATCATAAGTACCACAAAAATCATAAATACATATCAGGTATGTGAATAAGTCTTTCCTGTTTTTATTCAAATTTTGAGCCTTTATTGTGAAAAAATGGTTACAAATGAATTATTGAAAGTATTGGCCATCGCTAGCTACAACTTTTTCCTATCTTTCTGGCAACATACGAATCCCGTTGCGAAAAAATTCGACCGGTTTGGCCTGTATCCAGTCATCCACCCATTTTTTGGCTTCCTCGTAGGAATGGAAGTGCTGGTCAGCCAGGCCATGCGTCATCGATCTGAAGAGATGGTAATCAGACGGAGCAACGTCTGGACTATACGGCGGGTGGGGTAGGACTTCCCATTTGAGCGTTTCTAAGTATGTTTTCACCGGCGGTGCAACATGTGGGCGAGCATTGTCATGTTGCAAAATAACTTTGTCGTGCCTGTCGGAGTATTGTGGCCGTTTTTCTCGCAGTGCGCGGCTCAAACGCATCAATTGTCGTCGATAGACCTCACCTCTGATCCTTTCATTCGGTTTCAGAAGCTCATAGTAAGCCACACCTAGCTGGTCCCACCATATACAGAGCATGAGCTTGGCGCCATGAATATTTGGCTTGGCCGTCGATGATGATGCATGGCCGGGTAGTCCCCATGATTTTCTTCGCTTCGGATTATCGTAACGTATCCACTTTTCATCGCCAGTCACGATACGATGCAGAAAACCCTTTCTTTTATGTCGCTGAAGCAGCTGTTCGCAAGTGAAAAAACGCCGTTCGACGTCTCTCAGCTTCAGTTCGTACGGCACCCAATTTCCTTGCTTTTGGATCATTCCCATGGCTTTCAAACGCTTGGAAATGGTTGTTCGGTCAACTCCCAATGCTTCAGTAAGTTCTTCTTGCGTTTGACAAGAATCTTCATCAAGCAAAGTTGCCAATTCTCGATCTTCAAAGATTTGCGGCCGCCCGGAACGCTCCTTGTCTTCCACGTCGAAATCACTGCTTTTGAAGCGTCGAAACCATCCGCGAACACTTGAATCATCGACACAACCTTCTCCATAAGCCTCCTGAAGCAATCGATGCGTCTCGGCAACAGATTTCTTCAAATTGAACCAATAAAGTGAAACTTCCCGCAAATGACGTCGACTCGGCTCAAATTTCGACATTTTCACGATATCAAAAATTTATGATGCGAAAAAATTTTAACTAATGTGATAGTATGGAATTGTTGACATATGAATAAGCTTTGATTATGACATATGTAACCATTGAATACTCGCACAGTATTGGTGGCGCCATCTCTTACAAAAAACGGGAAAGACTTATTCACACTCCTAATACTTTTTCCGCAAAATAAAATGTGGGAGCTCTTCCGAAATCCTCAGTCAAACATATATTTTCATAGAAACTTGAATGGCAGCAAAGAAAGCATTCAAATATGCTAAGTAAATATTCGTATATATATATATATATACAAATATAATGCATATAATAAGTTGAGATTATAACCAGATGTAGTAAAGATCTTCGTTTTTTATCTCGTGAACTACAGCTAATAGATGGCACATAGATAAGAAGGCGCATATAGAGACGCTCGACTCATTCATGGATCGCTGTATATTGTACACGTTTATATACATGATTGTGAACTTGCACGCTTGATGTTCTTTTAAAAAATAAAATCTCTTTTATATGTGAAAACTATAGTCAATACACAATGTAAAATATTATCTACACATATTCAGTTGTATATCCTAATTTTCTTTTATAATTACGTACGTAAAATATGAATATAAAATATTACAATAATCGTCAGGGTTCTTTTTATTTCGATAATATATGTACGGTACTGACTTCTGCTTGTTGCGACATTTCTTCGAATATGCCAAGACTAAATTTCTCTCTTTTCTTATATACAGAAATAGTGATTATCACTTACAGGGGATTCATGTATTATAAATTTATTCCGACGTCTCATTTTGGTTATACAATACATAGAACGGTGAAGAAAATTTTATTTGATTTATTATTTTGTCCTACAAGTGAGGGAAGGAGAGGTAGAAGTAAATTTACTTCGGTTTTGGTAGTTCAGCGTGGTGATAGCTACCGATAGCTACCGGTAGCTACCGAGGGTGATACTGGGGAGGGGTCCGATATGGCGAGACGAACGGGGGTGGATGGAGTGTACGCACCGCTCATCTCTGACTTACGCTTCGACTTCGGTGTGGGATAGCCTGTCCCACTAAGCCGATGCGTGGGATCAACGCGGGATCCTTGTCCTTCAAACGCCGCCAGATCGATGAAAGGTTCCGGTCGGAGAGTTTGAAGGTGGTTGGGACCCCCGAGAGCTCTGCCAAGGGAGGCTGTAGAGGAGGGATCACAAGCGTGGACCGAGTGGGATGGCGGATGTCGATTTCGGCCCGTAGAGAGTGTGTGTCGGGAGCGGTCGGAACGACAACTGCGCTCCGGACGGATTTCTTTTGCTCCTCGTCCTCCGAGGTGGCCTCCAAAAGTACCAGGTCCGACAACCCCAAGTCCACTTCTCAGATTTTCTCCGTTGTGGCTTCAGGCAATATCTTGAGATTGCGATGGCGCCATGAGTTTCGTTTGGCACGCTGCCGCTCGTTCCGCCTCCTACGTCTATGGTGAGGCCGTCCGTTCAAAGCTGCTTGGCAAGAGTTGGCAGGCTTCATCCTTTTGTCCTGATCGGGGGAGAAATGAATGTATTCCCCTCATGACCGATTGTTTTAAAGCCTGAGCGGTCCCGATCCCGATCCCCGAAACTGGATTCAACCGCCTGTCCGTAGAGAGGGGGAATGAATGGAAGGCCCCGAGTACGGACCCCGGAGAGTGCCCTGAGGAGCTCCTCCTCCGACAATCCCCAGACGCGTCTCTCAACGCGCCGGTGGGTCTCCGGAGGCCTTGGTCACAACTCCTATTCGGAGCTACTGGGTATTCAAACCCGTAACTCCTTTCGAAGAGGTGCCCTGCCCGGAGTCTGCACCGCGGGCGGTGTCGGTCTGACCCGTGTTTCGGGATCGGACGCGGACGAGCCCGTAGGGGGGGCTGAGGATAAATCGCCCATCCCGACACGTCGACAGGTCCCTGGAGGCCTTGGACACGACTTTTAATAGGAGCAACTGGGCGCTATGCCCGTAATTCCTTTCGGAGGGGTGCCCTACCCGGAGTGCACACCGCAGACATCGTCTACCTGACTCGGATTTCCGGATCGGACCTAGATGCTGCCCGTGGACGGGAGGTCGAGGGTGGAAAGAGGGAGGCGTGGGTGGCTCGCCCTGTCCCCTACGAATGAGAGGGCTCTGAGAAGGGCCTTCCAGGCGCATTACCACCCGCAGGTGGGGGGAGGGAGAGTGTGGAGTGGGTGGCTTATCTCGTCCCCTACGTACGAAACGGCCCTGAGAAGGACCGATGAGGTAGAGTCCACCGGGGAAGGAGGAGGATGGAAGGAGTGAGGTCAGCTTAGGCCGAATCGCCAAGCTGTAGTGACCTCCGCCGGCCTTGCAGTCAATCAGCTGCAGCGGCGCTCGTTGCGGTGGTGGCGGCGGCTCGGTCAACGCTCTCTTGAGCTGCCACTGGCGGTGCGTGAGGGGGTGCGTGGCGACGCTAGCTCTATCTCTCTCTCTTGATCGTTGTGGGGCGCGGAGGTGCGCCGCTCTCCCTTCGGTATGGAGCTTTAGGAGGTTTGGTGGGTGAATAATAAGGCGCTGGATGTTTGGTGTTAAGACAAGTGTTTATTTCTTCTCGGTGGGCTGTCTGAGATCCCGGGAGGTCCGGATCTCTCCCTCTCTTCCGCTCCTTTCTGCGTCGTTCTTTCTGAAACCCTTTTCTTTTATTTCTTTTGCGCTTGCGGATCCTGTGGCGCCGTAAGGCTCCGTTGGTAGTCGCAAGCGCTGATTGGCCCGGACTGACCGCGGCGAAGAAAGAGGGTTTCGGAGATTTTACGCATTCATCGTAAAAACGCGCAAGACTCTCGAGGGCCTATGCGTCGGCGTATAACAAAGTGACAATTGGAAAATTTCATTTTCAACATTTTCCTTTCAATGAAAAGTAATTAATAATTAATATATTTTTTATTTTTATTTAAACATTTTAATTAAGGTTACAATAATTATTCATATTATAATTATTATTAATATATGTACAATAACCAACTCGTAATTTTTCATGTATTTATTTGTCAACGTGAATTGTAATAGATAATAATTACATAATTCATCTCTTTGACATTTTATAAATACGTGTTTCGCAATAAACATTATATGTAGAATTCACTTATATCTATAATTTAGGAAACCCGTATTCACCAAATCTCGGCTTCACCCGAGATAGTAATTTAACGACTTTCTTAAACAGTAATATATAAGTAAAAAATACTTTTCAATATAAAAATCTGTATTGCTATAAATAATTTACCGGAATTATACTTCATATCATATCATATCATATCATACTTCATATCATATCATATCATATCATATCATATCATAACATATCACATCATATCATATCATACTAATTTATAAAGACAAAGCGTGTTTTTGTTTGTACGCGATAACCGAAAAAACTACTAAACCGATTCTTCTGAAATTTGACATATAGATTCTATATTATCTTGGGAAGGACATAGGCTATGTTTTTTATTGAAAATCATTTTCCTTCATCTATAAATTAAGTTAATGGTTTTAACAATCAGTTTCACCAGCAGCCACTACGTTGAATACGGCGTCATGAATCACGAACATCAACTCAAAGTAGTCCGCTTAAAGTATTAATACCAGGTTAGCTCAGATGAATGATCATATCCAACTTTGGGATTCATATCCTAAAGAAGGTGTTGCGTTAGTTGGTATAACCTTTTTTGTTCTTCAGGTTAATCTGACACTACGCTCACACCTTATGCATATCTTTTGATTTTTATAAATTTTATCTCTCTCTCTCTCTCTCTCTCTCTCTCTCTCTCTCTCTGTCTGTCTGTCTTCTTTTATAAGATGATTGTATGCCAAATCATACTAAAAATAATTTGTGAAAACAAATTATAAGAATAATTTGATATTTTTTTTGAATATTCCATTTTTTTCTATGAAACAAGAAAATTGTATAATTATTTTGATACATGAATTATACAGAATGTTCAAATAAAAGCCTCAAAATAACCAAATAATTTTTGAAAAGGTTTTAAAGTCTACAATTTTCAGATTTTCCCCTTGCTTATTGAATTGTCAAACATAAATCAAATTATTATAATATTATAAGGGGTTTTCAGTATATATGTAGAGTTGTGGTCTTATCTCTCTCTCTCTCTCTCTCTCTCTCTCTCTCTCTCTCTCTCTCTATTTCTCTGTCTTTTTTCTCCTTCTTTCATAAAATGGGTCTGTATGCCAAATTATAATGAATATAATTTGTGACTACAATTATATTTTTGTTTTTATACATTGTATTCACTTCAGAATTGTGACGAGAGACTGTCTTTTTTTAGTTTGAACAAAAGAAATGATTGCAAAATAGGGTTCTTTTACCAACAACCTCGAAACTACATATATAATATATCGTCACTTCTGCATAAAAAGGAAATATACATCATCTGCTTAAAAAATATGCTATTCGCCATACCATTTTGCTTGAATTTCAGTTGGCATCACTACGATAAAAATTCACGGTATTTAATTAAAAAAACGAAAATATACGAAATATGTAATATTTATTGTATGTATATTGTATTGTATATATTATATATACACATTTTATATACAGTTACTACTGATAAATATTTTATTGGCATGTACGAGCGGATGTTTACGATATCCCGTTGCAAAAACGATTTCTATAGGCAGTTGTGTGTTCGGATGATAGAATATGATGTCCAGGTGTCTCTGGGCGATTTCTACGTGGAATATTGTATTTAGTTGATAGCAAACGACGTCCAGATATGAGGAAATCAACTTCTATGGGAAGATTCATGTTGAGACGGTACTCTTGCCGAACGACTTCTACGGGGAGTATCGTGTTTGGACGGTAGAAGATGATGTCCAGGTATGACGGGACGAGTTCTACGGGGAGTATCGTATTTAGTTGATAAGAAACGAAGTTCAGGTATATCGGGTCAACTTCTACAGGGAATTTCGTGTTCGATTGATAGAATGCGATTTCCAGATGATTTGGAACGGCTTCAACGGAGATTGTCATATATAGTTAGTAGGAAACGATGTCCAGGTATCTCATTACGACTTCTATGAAGAGATTAGTATTCTATTATTCGAACATGCACAGTCCTAGTAAGGGTCGTCCCGGGATAACTAGACATTGTATTCTAGCTCCCCAACACAAAACTCTCTATAGCAGTCGTCCCGAGACATTTCCTATCGTCGGAACATGATTCTCTTTGTAAACGGCGTCTTGAAACCCTTGCACATTTTGTTGCTACCGTTCGAGCTCGAAAGTACAATTTTTTCCATTGAAGCCGTATTTAATATGCATAAATATATATATATATATATATATTGTATAAAACAGTTGACAAAATATTAACTTTTTGAAGTGGACGCTACATTCAAGCAGCTTTTTATACAGAAGCGATGATAGGTAAATTACGGCCAATTATTTATAGAAATATAGATTTGTATATATGAGTACTTTTCACTTAGATATTATTGAATTGTTTATGAAATCGGTTCAATTATTATCTCGAGCGAAGCCGAGACAGTGGATGCTAGTATATATATATATATATATATATATATATATATATATATATATATATATTCTATGGGGAAAATTGTACTTTCGAGTTCGGACGATAGAATATATCTTGGAATGACTGTTATGGAGAATTTTGTGTTGGGAAGGTAGAATACGATGTCCAGGTATCGAAGAACATCTTCTACTGAGTGCTTGGGTGTTCGAATGATAGAATACGAATCTACTCATAGAAATCGTCCCGTTATATCTGGACATCGTCTTCAACCGTCCGAAGATGCAACTCCCCGTGTAAATCATCCCGAGGAACCTGAACATCGTATTTTACTGTTCTAACACGGAAACTCCCATAAAAAGTTGTACCAACAAACCTAGACATTGTTTCCCATCAACTAAATACTATAATCCTCGTAGAAGTCAATCTAAAACACCTGAAAATCGTATTCTATCGTCCCAACATGAATATCTCCATAGAAGTCCTTCCTACATACCTGGACGTCGTTTTCTACTAACTAAATATAATAATCCCCGTAGAAATCGTGCAAAGACACCTGGACATGGTATTTTATCGTCCTGGATATCGATTTAACGATTCGGTGACTTTATTCTTGAGCTGCGTGCCACATCACAGCAATACGAGTACTTATTGCGTTAGCAAGCGTGGTATTTACTACATAAATCATTACAACCAAAAAAATGTAGTGGAGAAAGTACTAAGATGATTTATTTGATATTTCTATATATAATAAGCTAGTAAGACGAACGTAGTCAGTCAAAAACTGAACAATCAAACATTAAAAATTTAACAAATAAGTTCGTATAGGCGTGGCTACATAAAATATTTCCAAACGTGCACAAGTTACAATAATATGATCGGTTTACAAAATTTCGGGCGTGTGTCTAAATTGGAGGAGAAGAGGAAATTCCAGAGGGGCTGAGGTGTAAAGGTTGGTGCACGTTGAAACTGAATGTGGGCGAGATGACGACTAATAACGTTTTACAAATAGTATAGGATTAATGTATATTTTATTACTTGAAACGTGAATTGCTAACTGGAGAAAACCCGCATTTCTTCACCAGGTGGAACCAAAACAGGGGGCGAGGATCAGATCAACGCAAGGATAATTGCTTTATTATTTACCTATATTTACATACTATGATGATCCTTACATTTATATTCTATTATGCGGATTAAAACTTAACATTCCGTCGCCCTTGAACGCTCGCGTTCAAAGATCGATAGACGCACGCAATATTTACATTCGCAATTTTATTTTACATATTAGAGAATTTTATTCACACATATAGTATATAACTATAATTGATATTATTATAAAAAAACTCTAAAATAATGTTTACAATTAATATTGATTACATCTCTACAATGATTACATAGGTAATGGTGACACTCATTTTACGCAACGATCATACTGTAATGTTTTGGTTTTGACTATCACTGTTCGCACTATACTATCTTAACCTGGGTGTACAATTAATATTCTCCCAAGCGCCCACTGAAGCGGTGGTAGATTAACCTCCTTCACTACTACCAGTGTGCCTATTTTTATGATTTTTACCTTCTTTACTTGCTATTTGCTTCTCACATTGAAGTCATTGAGATATTCCTTGGACCATCGTTTACAGAAATGCTGTTTTATAAACCCAATAGGCTGCCATGCTAGCAATGAATTGAGATTCACATACGCAAGTTCTTGATCAGGTAAGGTTGTACGTATTTCTTCGATGAGGAAATGGGTTAGTGAAAGTGCATTTAGCTCATTTAGATCCGAGGATAGTGGGGTTATAGGACGTGAGTTTAGGACTGCCTCTATTTCATTTACATAAGTAAGTAATTCCTCATATAATGTATTCCCGATTATGCGATAAAAATTGCTTAAAGGCCTTGACAGCTGCCTTCCACAAGCCGCCGAAATGAGGAAATCTTGGAAGAGCAAAATGCCAATTTATTTTTGAATCTAATGAAAAGGAAGCCATGTCATTATTATATTGTTTAGAACCAACAAAGTCATTCAACAATTGAATTTCTTTAGTCGCATTGTCAGAATATATATTAACTGATTTCCGTCCTCTAGGAAAAAACTTCTTCCGTGCCACAATAAACGCATCTGTTGTAAAATCCGTCACTATTTCAATGTGGCATGTCTTAGTAGTGACAAAAACAAATATTGCCAAATATACCTTTAATTTATTTCGATTTCTGAATTTATGTTCCTTTATAAAAAATGGTCCGCAATGATCTATTGCGTATTATATATATATAATATATATAACGGCTGCATTTGGCTAAGAAGAAAGTGTTATTCCATCAAGACAATGCACCAGCTCACACATCCGTTTTTGCAATCGCCAAATTTAATGAATTAAAGTTTGAGTTGCTACCTCATGCACACTATTTGTCAGATTTAGCTCCCTTGGACTATTTTCTGTTCCCAGATTTGAAAAAATGGCTCGCTGATCACAGATTTTCCAACAATGAAGAGTCGATGTCGGCAGTTGGCTGCTATGAGGACTTTGACAATGCTTATCATAAAAAGTATATCGAACTTATTGAATATCGCTGGGAAAAGTCTATAGAGCTGAAAGGATATTATGTTGAAAAATAAATATATCTTTTTCCAAATTTTTGTGTTTTATTTGTTAGGCCAGGTCCTTCTGGGACCACCCTAGAATATATATATATAAATGTAGTATATTGTCACTTCTGCATGAAAAGACGCAGACTATCTTTTTGCATTAATTTTAGTTGGTACCACTAGTAAAATATTCACGGTATTTAATTATAAATGAAAATATACGAAATCCATACATACATACATACATACACACACACACACACACACACACACATATATATATATATATATATATATATATATATATATATATACATTTTCAATACGGCTTCTACGGAGAAATATTGATTTTCCGTGTACGGGTGGTTGAATACGATATCCCGGTGCCTCAGGACGATTTCTACAAGGAGTTTTGTGTTTGGATGATAGAATGCAATTCAGGTGTTTTGGAAAGATTTTTAGATGGAGTATTGTGTTTAGTCCATAGGAAACGATGTCTAGCTTTTTCGGGACGACTTCTATGGAGATTTCCATGTTTGAACGTTAGAATACGATACCCAGGTGCCTCGGGATAATTTCTACGGGGAGTTGCATGTTCGAACTGTAGAAGACGATGTCCAGGTATAACGGGACGACTTCTATGAAAAGATTCGTATTCTATAAATCCAACATTCAAACTTCGAGTAGAAGTTGTCTTTAGATACCTAGACATCGTATTCGATCTTTCCAATACAACATCATCATCCCCATACATCGTCATCCCCAGATATATTCTATCGTCCGAACATGATACTTACCGTAAACGTTGTCTCGAGTCACTTTTTTTCTGCTGCTCGAACTCGAAAGTAAAATTTTCCCCATAGAAAATGTATGTAAGATGCTGATAAATTGTATAAAATGTTCGTCAAAATATCATCTTTTTGAAGTGGACGCTGCTTTGAAGCAGCTTTTTATAGAGAACCGACGATAAGAAAATTACGGTAGATTATTTATAATAATATAAATATTTATATATAGAGTACTTTTTACTTATATACGAGTATTCTTGAGCTATTTCAAGATAGGTTAAATTATTTTCTCCAGCGAAGCTGAGACGGGAGATGCTAGTATATCTATAACAGTATAAAGATTATTTAATGTTTCTTTCATGTATTCATTATAACATTTGAATAATTTTTCCACCTACACTATATTAGGTTGGCAAATATCTCCCTTCCGCTTTTTTGCTCTTCATTCAATGCTTTATAAAAAGTGTTATAGTGGTCGGATTTACTTCAAATATGCGCCGTTTTGTTCGATAATCTGCTTCCATCTAGACGGCAACTTCATAATACCCCTCTCGTAGAAACCCCTCTCCTTATTTACTAAGAACTCGGACAGCCACTTTTCACAAGCCTCTTTTGAGTCCAACTTTACACCACCAAGGGCGTTCGACATGGACAGGAACAGGTGGTAATCACTTGACGCTATGTCCGGGCTATATGGTGGATGCGACAAAACCTCCCATTCGAACTCCCGTAGCTTCTGACGAGTCATCAACGAAGTGTGTGGTTTGGCCTTGTCCTGATGAAACTCACACCCTTTCTGTTGGTCAATTGTGGACGCTTCCTTGCCCTTGACGAAAGAAAACTTTAAAATAGCGTAAATTTCGGCGTTAGTGAACTCCATGTTTACACGTCTATTACTTTTGAACGCAATACGAAACTAATCATGCATAGCGTCGTTTTGTCAAGACCTTTCAAATGATGTATAGTATTGCCAGATACGAGCTCTGTAGCGCTTTGTACATAGCCGCAAAGTTCATAAGACAAAAAGGCGGAAAGAATATATATTATAACGTGGTGCCCGCTTCGGGGAAGACGCGGCGCGGAGGGAGATAATGACTTCCCTGACATACACACACACACACTCTCTTTCTCTCACACACTCACACGTACTCGATGTGTGGCTCGGTACTGTAGGTTGTCGACGGTCTTTGTGTAGAATCACTGGTCCGTCGTCCCGTTCGGTGGCCCGACGCTCGTTCGTCCAGACGTTTGATACAGCCCCGGTGGAGTAGCCTCGGATATCTCTGAATCCGCCAAACTACACATGAATC
The DNA here is from genome assembly GCA_018907035.1 of Sycobia sp. Sy_11. Classification (NCBI taxonomy): domain Eukaryota; kingdom Metazoa; phylum Arthropoda; class Insecta; order Hymenoptera; family Epichrysomallidae; genus Sycobia; species Sycobia sp. Sy_11. Next base: position 1,328,339 of record JACCIC010000081.1, on the reverse strand, counting down.
GGATGCTGGTTTTGTTAAAAAGATTAAAAAGACCGAGACTATGTCAAAAACTGCAAAACCTGCACGGTTTTTCTCCGCTCAAGCAACTATGTCGTTGTGAACAAAAAAACTTTTTCATTCCCACGCAGCGGCCGATGCGAGCCTGGCTCGAGTTTGTTTCAGTACGCTGACCGTTACAATATATATATATATATATATATATATATATATATATATATATATACATATATAATGTCAGCGTAATATTATAAAAACTTCTTAAAGACTATTACGCATTATTTTAATATATATCAGACTAAATAATTCTGAAATGAAAATCATAAAATTAATTTTACATCTCTATGATTTTACTATTTTTATTAAACTATAAATATATATAAGAACTATTAACAATTAACCTAAATGAAATTAATATTTACACATAACTTTTGCTTCTCGCTACCATGCTGCTAATATGAGCAGTTATATCTGGGACACCGTGTACACACACACAATATACAGTGTTCCATGATTGAGTCGGACGTCTCGGAATGCGCTTTTTGATCAAAGTATCATTTATTAGCTCTTATAGGTGCGAGTGAGACAAAAGCGAAGATGTTTATTACATCTGGTTGTATTGCTTTTCCACTCTGAACCAACAAAATCTGCTTACTATATATATTATCTTTCTATGGTAAAAGAAATGTGCGTATTCAGAATAAGAGGTACAAGTGGGAAAGGGGAAAAATAGTTCAACCGCAATAAACCAGATATTGGCTAAGATATATGATATGAACATTATTAAATTAAAAGGAATTTAAACACACAGAGTTGACAAGTAATTCTAATGCAATATAAAGTTGCCTCGGCCAAAATTTAATCTCCCGTACGGTCTATCTGTTCGGGCTCACTCGTCCCTTTTCTCCCGTACGTTGTAAGAGAAGAGGGAGCGGTAGCGGTCATCTACAGCATATTGTACACTCTTGACGGTTGCACGTTCCCTCGCGTACCTCCCACGTTGCCATGCCCAGCTGACAAGGCGCCACTCCCCTCAGCCATAGGATGCCTCATTACTGAGGCGGGTCGAAACACCCTGAGAAGAACCCTGGTCATGCTTTCGGAGATATTATAGTTTCGGACACCAGTAAGGCCCTCCTCGAGCGACGGCTGCGCGCACGGTCCGATGGAGCACGTGCGTCGTGATGGCGCAGAGTAGAAGGGGTAGGGATGCATGAATGTCCTGTATTTAAGTCCGTTTGCGATACAATACATTAATGCACATTTCCACATATATACATGAAGTAATACGATTATAATCAGTCGCAACACTGCGACACACTTACACTCGATGGCGGGAATTATTGCGATAATAGTCATAATAATAAAAACAATAATAATAGTAATAATAATTCTGTCAAATATTTATTTGTTTATTTCTTTTTCATCGTAACAATTTACAGCAGACCCTACAACAGTACGAATTCTGGCCATACTTCTGAAAGCAACCATATCTGATTTCGGTCAAAATTGGCGTATTTGCGTTTTTGGTATACTGATTCATAATATAGTTATATATTAATTTACAATTATTATAAAAAAATGCAATAAGTAAGAAACGATCTTAGTGTAAAACTTCATTAGCTCTAGCAGTGTCTATATGTGAATATACAAGGAAACGTTGATATACTTAATATTATATTCGATGATAAATAGATGATAACGAGAGTAAACTTTACTTTACCTAGTTCTTTAATAATTTGCTTTTGCTATCCATAATTCAATGAACATTGCAATAGAATGTGTTTTAGAACTTATTTTAAGTTACCACATTGACAGCATTGTTAAATTAGTGGAACCCAACTGAATCTATATAATCGTAATACGTGGCTCTTCAAAGGTTTTTGAAATTTTTTCTAACAACCGAAATATTTTCTGTGACCTATATTCCGAACGGTATAAGTTAGATTTATTTTAATTAACATATAATTTCGTTCATCTCAAATTTTATATTGTAAAAACTATATTATTACTGATTGTTTTCCATTTACTTTATTAAATTGTTGACATTTTTATTAAATTATTTAGATGTTTTCATACGTATGTAGTACATTTAGTAATATGATTTTCATTATTGGTGTCTTACTGGAATAATAAGTTTTTAATATATTTTACTGGATTTTGTGAATTTGCTACACGAAAATGTAGAAGACATCCTTCCATACATAATTTTTCTTATAATTTTTATCTAAAGGAAATGCTCACTAGAAGAGAAAATCGATCTATCACGATAAAGAAAATTTAAATAGGAAATTGATTTTATTCCGAGGTCTAATAATTGGATTTACCGTCAAACATAGAATTTTTATATTTTCTAGATTTTTAAATAATTTTTATCGTTTTTTAGTGCTTATGAGAGACAAATTTAAAAAATAGAAACACTATCCCTAGCGTAGTCATAAATACTTGTGGGTTAATCATTATGAACCCTAGTATGCTTTCATATCTGTAATAAAACTTTAGTTGTTGGTTGTCCTAGCTAATTTAAATATTACCAACGTATCAGATGTTAATGTAAATCTGTCTGTGGACATAAATTTATATACTGAGCAATAAATTGACTATTAATAAGCTCAAATCCCTGGACATTTATCTTTATTCCACAAAAGTGATCACTACAGTTTAACAGAGCCAAAATTCTATCAAAAACTTCTTAGCTATATAATTCTTCTTCAAATGTATGTAGATGTTACTTAATAATATAAATAAATTTTATTTAATTGATTGTGCATCTATCAATTATTCATCCGAAACAGTATGTGAACCGGATACAAAATCATCTAGTTCATAATTTAGAAGTTGATTGATTGCACTTTTGAATTCGGATTAGCTAGCAGAATTTTATCAGTTAGAATCATCTTCTTTTTGTTTTGGAATTAGAATCACATAAAATAAGCGTGCGAGAATCATATATTTGGTCTAATTGAAAACGGAATGCTTGGTTGTCGTTTCTTCATAAAGAGCGTTTTCATGATTCTCGTCAATCCTAACAAACTTAATCTGCTTTTAGAAATATCTAAAATTTCAGGATTTGTTTCAGACAAGGGCATACTACTAGATGCGACGGATAGTTTAATGTCGCTTCACTCCGATGACCTGGAATGCATTGGGCGGCTCGAGTTCCTGGCTGAGACAGAAGCCTGCATAAAGCGACGCATAACTGACCTCGAGGCTAAAGAGGAGACATACATGCGTGCCCTTGCGAGGGCGGATGAGCTCTGCAATAAAGGGTACGTACTTTGATGTTCGTATATGCCCGTCTGCACTGTGCTCTAGCAAAGAATTTCTGCAGTTTGGGCAGAACTCGGAGCTTAATGTGCTCCATATTTGTGACTTCAAGACAGTACATCTCTTTTCATTAATTTCAGAATATAGTGGATAAAGTAGGTTGAAATTATGGTAGGAACGAATTAGATTACATTGAGACTTCTAGTATATTTTATCCAAATGTACCTTTCTAGAAAAATATAATATAATACTCAGAAAAAGTTTTTTTTTATGTTGCAAAAGTATGACATTGAAAGAATTCAATTTTAGTGAAGTAAAAGTTGCCAAAATCTTTTCTGAATGTAAATATATATTTTTCTCGCAGCCAACGAAAAATATACCCTACCGCTTTTTTGCTAATATTTTTGAATAATACTAAATTCATAGTTACGTTTTATATTTTATGAATATCATTTTAGCTTAAGGATTGCTTTTCATATTTATTTAAATTTTAAACAAGTTCGATTTAAAAGCTGCTAAACTCTGTAAATAAATACATTAGTTCGTTTGAAAAGTAAACAATAAAATAAAAGACAAACAATTCAATAACAAATCTAAAATAGGTATTTTCGAATACAAATAAATCCAATACAATTATTACAAAAAATACAATAATAATTTATGGACTCTAAAAGATGGCTGGTCGTTTATGTATAATGTGCTCGTAATGAAACATTCAATAAACTAACGGAAGATAAATGCAGTAATACATTCTTTTAAATAAGAGGAAGAGGGCTTAAGGGATAATGAGGTGGAAGAAAAGGGGTTTAAGCTATATTCATAGACAGGAAGATGGATCTTGCATTTTCTTCGATCTATTAGCAATCTGCTGTTCGCGTTAATAATTTCTGAATGACCGTGTTCAAGCCACCTATTCAGCCCTATTCTTGAAAGCCTTTAATCAAGCTGAGCTGGTGAGCAAATGACCACCGTTCGACCTCGCTGACTTTATTCTTTGGCTATGCATACAGAAAGGGAACCAGGCGCAACGACACCGGAACCAGCATAAATGGCCTGGATTTGATTGATAGTTCAGTGGAAGCTCGAGTCTTGACCTCTGACAACGGGTCTCAAGGAGGTCCACCCGGCGAACACAAGGTATGCCGATCAAGCCATCCACTCGAACTTGATACAATATTTTTGTAGGACGAACCGTCTTGACTAGCGCCCGTATCGCTTTACGGACGAAAACTATACGTAGTATTATACGCAAATTTTTTGTACTTATTTGAGGAAGTCCTAAGACCACAACTTCATCGGAATGAAGGAGTGAAAAGAAGTTCCTCGATAAGACAAATATTTAGAATAATTAATCTTTCGTCCCGGATTATAGTTTGTTTTATACAATTTTCGATTGCTTTTCGTTAACTTGTATTTGATACTTATTTAATGGACAAATAAATCTTTTATGTGAACTTGAAAAATTCAATAACATAAAAGAAACTTTACTTAAAGAGAGTTATATCCTCTAGCCAAATATTGTATGATATTTTGTATGCTATTTAATAAAGAAAAAAATGTAGTAGGTCATTATATATATATATATATATATATATATATATATATATATATATATATATATATATATATATGAGAAGAGAATGTATATTTTTATGTATGTCTTTTATTGGCGCTGAAACTACTAGACCAAAGACCAATCACTTTCAAATTTTTACCACGAATTCTATAAAATAGGAAGATACTTTACCAACAATCCCAATAAAATAAATAAATAAATTTGTGTGTGTGTGTGTGTGTGTGTGTGTGTGTGTGTCTGTACTGACACGCTAAGCCCGTACAACATGCTTGTGATGGACAGTTACGAAGGGTTATAGAGTGAACTCGCGCACACGTTCTAAAGCAACACCCACCAATTTCGGGTAATATTCTCTCTCTCTCTATCTCTCTCTCTCTCTCTCTCTCTATCTCTCTCTCTCTCTCTCTCTCTCTCTCTCTCTCTCTCTCTCTCTCTCTCTCTCTCTCTCTCTCTGTGTGTGTGTGTGTGTGTGTGTGTGTGTGCGTGTTTCGCTCCATATAAGGTACAACGATTATAGCTCAAATATGAAAATAATTTTTGGAAAAAGCGTTCCCATCCGCTAGGTTCAGATGGGGACCAAACAGAAAAATTTTCAGGCCGGCTACCTGAGAGCGTAATGGAAGTAGTGAGAGTAACGAAAGTGATGCAGTTGTCCATTACCCCTACTGTGTCACACTCTCGCTCTGTCTTTCTTTCTTTCACTTGATTTATCAACATTCGCTAAAGACAGTTTGAATCAAATAGTTACCTTGGCCTTTAATCAGAGAAAAAGAGATAGCGATATGAAAAACTAAGAAAAAATCTGTCTTCTTCTTTTTCTTTAGGTTGCGGATAAATTCGCGCAAGTTTTCCCGAGCAATTGAGGTCCATTGCTCAGGCTCAAAACGGCTCAGAAATATTCTTGTGGATGTACTTAAAAAGGTACATTCACAGGTGAATAAGGTTTAGGTAGGTGTCGAAGTCATAGATTCCGACGTCACAACTACCTTATAAAAATTTAGGGGGCTCGTCCGGGATTTTCCCTGAGCAACTTGCGAGTATCCACAATCTAAATGAAAAGAAACTTTTTAATACAGTAACTCTTTATAAAAACTATAAAAATCTTAAAATTAATCTTTATTTTTAATTTATAAAAAAAATTCAATTTTCAATTTAATTTTAATTCTTGTTTTTTCTACATTATGCTGAAGTTATATTTCGAAACATTGGAGTTACATCTTGAAAAATCGTTGCATCGTATAGAGAAAAAGAAAAGAAAAATAATTTTAGAAATTCTCAGAAACTAGAATTGAAAAAAACGGGAGTATTTATTAATTTAAAAGAAAATAAATTAAATTATTCATTAAAATAAAGCAAAATAGAAAAAAGCAGGGAGAGAAACATTATGTTTAAACATTTTTGTCTATCCTATTTATTATTAAACATTTAAACTAATTATTATCAATTTAATCTAAAGGTGGTTTTAAATATTTATATAAATATATAAAATATATAAGATAACAATCAATGAACGAAAAACAATTTTTCGTTTTACAATTTTTTCATTCAATGTGGTAAGAAGTTCCTTCTATTTTGAACCAGGTGGTGTAAGATGCTCAGCACAAAAACATAATTCACGATGTTTGTCATGTATTTTCTCACGATATTCCAAATATACTTCAGCAATACAACCTATATCAGAATATGATGGTGTATTGAAAAAGTCACAATTGGATTCATATTCAACCCAGTTAAATTTTTCAGTTGATAAATGCTGGACCATCGCCCATTCATACAGGTTATTAATATTATAATATAAAAGTATCTTTATTTTAATTTTTTTATTGTACAACAATCGCACGTATGGATTATTTACCTTTACATATCGATTGCAGCTCTGACTTATTCCACTTCTAATCCCTGATTCAGCAAATAATAACATGTTAAAATCTGTTAGAAGCTCTAATTTTACCTTCGTTATTGGAAGAGATCCTAAAAATTTTATACCTGAAGAAGTGGAAAAGTGAGTAAGATATAATCCGTAGACTTTAATTGATTATTCTGCTAATAGTCCGTTTTTAAATATAAGTCTGAATACTCTTCTAATGTTCTGATATTGAACCTCTTGCATACTTTAAGAGCACGATTGTAGTCTTCTTCAGTAATACGTAAATCCCTTACTTTATAATAAAATTTATTTTTTGACGGCAGTTTTGTACTTAATAATTTATCTAGTCCATCAACCAAATCTTAATGAAATATGACTTTACGTCTATGAAAATCAATATTTTTATTTGAGAATCCAATGTAATTGAAATTCTCTAAGGATACTGATAAAACTCGCCAAGAATCTATGAATTTAATATTTACGTCACGGTTATCCATATACCTATGAAGAGGTTGTGAAAAATCACGAGAATGAATTTCGAGTCTTTATAATTCAAAATGCATTAATTATGATCACTACCTCTAAATCTAAAGAGAAAAAAATTAATTTATAAAAAATCAGCAAAAAAAATTATTTTTTTTTATGTAAAAAAAAAGAAAACCACTTACCTTCCGGTAAGATGACAATGATCTCGTACTGTCAGTTTCTCATCTCGGAATGGTTTGCGTCATATATGGCAAACGGTCGACGATTGAAAAGTTAATTCTTCAAGATCTGTAAGTTTTATTGGTTTTCCATTTCTTTACAGATGATCAATCTGCTCACCAATTGATTTCATTTCACGAACAAACCATTGTGCAGGTTTCTCATCGTCTGAGCTTTTCTGTATGCTTCGTGTTCAAAAGCATTCTCATTCTCTGTAAGTTTGAATAAACATTCAAAATCTGTGTAAATTACAGAAGGTACTTTTTCACTTTCACGATCATCTCCAAATTTTAAAATATTATTCGATGATTATTTGATTATCATTCGTTAATATTTTTACAAAGATTTTCATCATTTTGTAGCCTGTCGACATTATAAAATTGCAAACCTCTTTCACAATGGTATAATTTTTTATGAGTGTTCTCACTTATGAACCAAGAAATCTGGATCCACTTTTAATCGAAATATAATAGGACTTAGACACGCTCCCACTATCATCAGGACTATTATTTTCTTCATACTCGTCTATGTAGAAATTTTAAATGAGGAGAAGATTTATATGTTTCCTTTTTTTATCGCATGTGACAATGTTATACTTCATAATTCGATTCGTACTTCCAAAGCATATAGATATTTACTGAAATATTATTCAATTTTTTTAATTTTGAAATATTCTTGTGAAACAACAAATAACTTTTAGTTTGACTGGAAATTCGATGTCACCAAAGTTCAACTCATTTGCATATTTATCATAACTATGAACTCTATGAGAATTCTGTTCATTAGAATGTAATGTTAAAAGTGTGATGAACTACGTAGTATGCGCACTCCGTCTACAGAAAAAATGAGAGCATGGGCCGAGCGAGGACACATGTGCAAATCGTAATATATATATATATATATATATATATATATATATATATATATATATATAATAATATATATACATATATATGTTTGTATAGGTATGCATACGAATGTGTATATATATCGGTGTACGAGTGTACATTCATACGTGCTTATATTATATTCCAAAAGCAAAATAAAAACTAATATTATTGAAATATGAATAATAGAATATAATATTAAATATAATTATTGTCATTGATACCCTCGTTATTCTTGTAATGATTATTAATAATATTACGAATTATTACTATGCTTAACTAATAATTGAAAGAGTTGTTTAATAAAAACCGAAAAACTTAATATAAATAAAACAACTTATTTAATTTTACAATACGATTATTAATAATTACTTTACATAATTATTGTTTTTAAACAATTATCAATCTTGATCTTGTGATCATAAAAACTAGATGAATCAATTAAACGAATCTAAGTTACTAACAATAATATATTTAAAAAACTTAAACATGTTAACTAATCTACAACTATAATTATATAAGAATAATCCCGTATTTATATTGAAATCACTATTCGAAATAATTATGAAACAAAATATATGTGAACACTTATAAACTAATTTAACGTAGTATGTTAAACATTGTAAAACATGAGTATGTTATGAATAAATGCTGTAACTTCTTTGATTTTTAATTTCGATTCAAAAACGTAAATTAAATATATTTCTCAATAAACAAAATGAACTATATAACATAGTCATGGTAAATATGTGAATATGATTTTTATCGTATAGCGGAAAATTGGACTGGTAAAGCTAATTGGTACGAGCTCGCGCTGTACTCTACCCCTTATGCTTCGGAAAAGTCGTAATTCGTTTCCCACCGCTGCACGGCCTGCATAGGGCTAATGCAACTACAGTTTTAAGAGAGGGCAAGCAAACGAAATATCATGTGCCTCTTGATTCAAAAAGGTTTTTCACCACTTTTTCATAAGCGCAATGTTAGACTTTTTCCTATATAAGGAAATGGAAAAACGCGGTCAGCATCCCAGTTTTGGGTTCTTCCAGAGAAGCACTGGTCTCAGAGTAAGCATTAGCGATATATCTGACGCAGTGATGTTCTGGAACGTACTTGGCATGTTGAGTAGAAGGGAGTAAAACTTGAAAAAATTGTAAAAGTGTGTATACTGTTTATATTAATGGTAATGCATTCCCTTCTCGAGTATTGGGGTATATCAATGATATGATTCGATTCTGGCAAAAGTTCTGATAAGTATCTAAGCATTTACACGGTAAGATATAGGTACGACCCCTGACAGGATTCAATCATTTTTGGTTCCTACGCTCCGATCTTGGTAACGAACTTTGCATGGCAAATTCGTTGTGGGGTCATAAACTCAATTCGACTCACGAGTATCGCTTATCCAACCCTATCCCTGCTAGTGTACGATAGTGTAGGCTAAAAGTAGGTATTTTAAACCGATAATTACGCGGTGGCGAAAATTGGGAGCTCCTATGTGTCTATGGTACAGAATAGTAGTAGAAAACTACAGAAATACAGAAGTAGAAAACTTTAAATAGTGTGATAGAATGAAAAGAAGGTATGTATTGTCTGACTAGAGCCAATCAACATCTTTCTCGCTGAATGTCCAATCATCTGTGAGAGGGAGTCGACGTGTATCGTTTTAGAACCAACTCAATACCTATCATTATGTTCCCTTTGAAACACACGAATGCTCTTCTTCTACTACATCTAATTGTAAATGACTTTCTCTGAGAATGGAGCGGAAAGATTGGACTTAATGTAACCAACCGAAACTCTTTCTTAAGGACATCCAATCGAATCTATATTTATTTTTCTTCTATTAGGGTATATTCACAGAACTTTCATTCCTGATCAGCACTTCTGTGTATAAAAATAGGAATATATAAAATTGAGAATGGCTAGAGTACAGAAATACGATACCATGTATAAAAAAAATATTCTATGATGTGTTGCAAGATAAAGTGTTCTTCTGCGACATGCAAGAAATCCAAACAGAAGGACCGCAAACTTTTATTTTAAAAGAATTCAGTTTTCTGAGTTTGGAAGGAGGTGAATTTTCAACTGCATAAGTCTTTGAACCATCATTTCCGTGACAAGAATTAACATCGGCTGAAAAAAGTAAACTGGCTGTAACGGAATTATCATGGAATATATTGAGAATGTTGCCACATCTTCGATGAAGACGATATGTTAGATTGCAAAGGACATTGGAGATTTGTAGTGCTGGAATACAGAAATTTTATGTCAAGGGTCGAGAGAAGAAGAAATGGTTATCAAACCTTCTACCGAATAAGTAAGTTTTCATACTTTTTTTATAATTTTTCATACTTTTTCATATTTTTTAGAGTAATGATTATGCGCACATGGTTAGAAGATTATTTCAGTGGCAAGTATGGACGGAACGAAACTGGTTAAAAACAGTATTATTGTAAAATATACTTTATGAAAAAAATTTATATTAATAAAAAGTTTTATCCATAAAAAAATTTCGAAGCATTTTTAGTTTTATTTTGCGACGATCAGGCTGTATTCTCCATACAGCCTAATACGCGCAAAATTTTAATTTCGAATTTAAAATAAAGTTTCCGAAATTCAAATAATCGGGCAATGCTCCCGATTAGCGGTCAAACGCGCAATAATCAAAACAAGACTATTGCGCGTATGAAATATACCTGCCTCGCGAACGCAGGATAGGAGAGAGCGGAGGGGAACTCGCGCGCGTCGCGAGAGAGCTTCAGCCGTGCGGTAGACAGCGTCGAAAAGGTGTCTCGCGCCCCCGCGCTTCCCGCGCCAGCGAACTTGGGAGACATCAAATACACTTGTCGCCGCATTTGAAAATACTTTATTTTTAAATCTATTTTTAGAATACGAATATAATCGAATATAACGTCCTAAAGGACAAAAAATATATATAATTAATTGTATTTTTAGTAAAATAATTATAATGCGTAGTTATTTTATTTAAGCTTTATATTTGAATAATAAATTAATTATTGCCTAGTATTAAAAGAATTATTATTGTTTACTACTGGGATGATTATTGTTATAGTAATTATTACTATTATTTAGTAATAATAATTATTGTCGTTAATTAATATTAAATGGATTAATTTATTGTAATAATATCATCACCAAAGGTATTATTATACCTGGATATTATTATAACACGAACTAATTAAATCAAGGAAAACGTAGCCAGAACTAATATAATATAATTTATATTTAATACGAGCGTCGCCAAGGACGCAAGTGTCACTTGAATTATTATTTTAACAATTATTATTACTATTATAATTTGTTATAATAATAATTATTCTTATTATTGTTAGTATAAACAATAACCCGAGAGAACTAAACTGCGCTGAAAGAATATAACAGTACAAGCTCTCTCAAGGGTAAATTAGCAAATTATCCGTATAAATAATATAAGTTTAATTATTTATTATTATTATATTGTAAAATTATTATTATTATTATTCGGCGGCTCGGTACGAAATTAGTCGAACGGTGGCGTAAACACCCGATCGACTAATTTTTCGTGTATAAAAGGGAGAGTTTTCCGCCCCAAAAGCAGTTCTCTCGGCGATACGGCCGAAAGAAGCTTCCTAGAGCTATCCTGCCTCCAGACCTCTAGTAAATCCTGCCTGTCCGAAAATCTTAAATAGTAGAGTCGCGATCCTGGTTGCGCGGCGCTCCGTTAAAGACCAGCGGCTTCACTAAAAACTCCTCTCTTTTTCCCGATGAGACTTGATCCTGGTTTCCTCTCAAAACGATCCTGGCGCTACCGCGTAAGCTATCCCGAAGGGAAAAGGGAAACGTTACAATTTAAATATTAATTATATCTATAATTTATGAATAATTTGAAATTATTTACAAACTATCTTTTTCGTACTTTAAAAAAACTTTTGAAAAATAATTTTCAAAATATTTAATTTCAAATAGTAATACAAAATGAAATTAATTAAAAATTTATTGAAATGATACATAAATAATATATATAAAAAAAATTGTAATAAATGATAAATCATTGGATAAAAATAATTATTAAAAAAAATAATTTAAATTTATTCGTATATTTTATTTCAAATTTAAATTTAAAAGTGAATTTAAATGAATTTAAAAAACATTTAAAAAGATAATTTTAAATTTCCTCGAATCTCCTGAAATTCTAGGAATTTAATCTTCAAAGATTTTTTCCAAACACCCTTCACGATTTTTTAGGGTTCCTTGGAGTTCCATCTGCTTTTCATAACTTGCTTCACTACTGCTTTTCTGTACACTATCTTCGACCACTTTCATCAATTTCCTACTAATGATATGTCATTCTTCCTATTATTATATTTTATTATATTTTATTACTATTTTACATTATTATTATGATATATACACTTACTTTAATAATATAAATTATTTTATCTACTACGTTAAGTTAAAAAAGTAGTATAATTGCAAAAGTAAAGATAAAATAAAAAATTAAAGTACAGAGTAAAGATTAAATTTAAGTTAAAAAAAGGACATTTACATTTTGAAATTTCGAATCGGCAGTTCAGGATAGGGATCATATCTATATAAATGATCAAACGTATCACATTCAATTAAAGTATTTTATTTATTAAGATTTAATTCATTAATGTCCATAATTACATATCGATTTCATATTATATTATATATACTTTATTTATTTTTTTAAAAATGGATTTTATCTTTTATATACATTTTTTAAGGTTAATTATGTATTAGTATGACATTTCTATATTTTATATTTTTTAAATTTTTATTTCTTCTTTTATTCATATATTATCTATTAGGAGGCGACCCTAGTTTCCGACCTTTTCTCACGGAAAAAGGATATTTATGGTGGAAAATGGATAAACATTAGCTTAATGAAAATATTTTCCGTCATTTTCAACTACTTTTTCTCATCTTTCTGGCAATATGGCAATACCTTGGGGAAAGAATTATGGTGGTTTCGAGGCGATCCCATCATCCAAAATCCAATTCTCGCACTTCTTAAACATGTGGAAAGTGCGTATTAACGAGGTCGTTCTGCATCGATCTGAATAGGTGGCAATCAGAAGGCACTATGTCTGGCGAGTACGCTGGGTGTGGCAATACTTTACATTCGAGCTCCAACGAGGTGTTTTTGATGGCTTTCGCAACATGTGACCGAGCGTTTTCATGCAAGAGAATGACTTTGCATGTATTGCTCGTGATTACTAATCTATGTTCGATCAATTTCTATTGTGAATTATTCAGTTGGTATTTTTATACATCGACAAGGACGGTTTCATTCGGTTTTAGTAGCTCGTAAAATAGCACACCCTGTTGGTCCCGCTAAATTCACAGTAATACCTTTTGGTCATGGATGTTCCGTTTTGGTGTCGATGTGGACAGTTTCGCCTGGGTCCACCCATCACTTTTTGCACTTAGGATTGTGATAGTAGATTCAGCATTCATCACCAGTCACAATACGCGACAGAAAATTCTTCTTGCTGGGAACTTCTTTTTGCTTGGAAAACGGCGTTCGTGAATGTTCGTTTCCTTCCCTCTATTTGTGGTTATGGCGATCTTCAGCTTTCAATGGACGGAGCTACCGCCCTGATCAGAGAGGCCGCAGCGACGGGGATGGGGGTGGTGCGCCACGTCGATTTCCGGACGTCCTCCACCTCCTCCTCCTCCCCGAACAAGTCCATTGATTTATAATATTTCCTTTCGCAGGGACGGCTACGGAGAGACTTGTAAACAACTGGTAACTGCTTACCGTTGCTATTGCTGTTGCCATCGTCACTGCCGTTGCCGATGGCTATCTTCATCATTCTTTGAATTTAAAAATTTTTAAATTATAATTATGAAAGTACACTGATGTAAAAACTGTTCTTCCTTGTTTCCATTCTCCACTCAGTCTTAAAACGTACAGGCATAGTTTTCATATGGATCAAAAAATTAACCTCCTCCTAAGGTGAAGTGTTTATTATTCCTCATTAGTGGAAAGTTCATTTGGCTCCCTCAAGTCCCTCCTTTCGAATATTTGGTCGATGACTTTTCACTGAGACGCCTTTCAGTCTATAGTTTTGTTTCATGCGTTCGCTATAGCAATAGTAATTCATATGCATCAAAGTTAAGCGAATTATACTAATTTATTAGTCAACTTTCGTCAGTATAACACGACGCGCACGTGATCGCCTCTACTTAGACCCGTTTTTACATACTCCTTTCAGGAAGTTTACCTTTGAAATGTACAATACTTATCTTCTGATTTTCGATAATCATTCCCTTTTCCAAACGCAGCGATATTATATTCAGCGGAAATTAAGAGTATGCAAGGCGTGAGAGCTCCCTGTGGAAGTCGAACTTACACACCTGGATACCAAATTCTCCCGTAAACGAATAAAACCCACCGTGGTGGTGGTCCCTACACATTTGGACATCGCATTCTACCGTTCGAACGCGAAGACATCTCTACACACTTGGACATCTTATTCTACCATCCGAACATGAAACTTCCCGTGGAAGTCGTTCTGAAACACATAAACTTTTGCTTCTATCATGCGTACGCAATATATAATGGGTCTTCAAGTAAGTTTCCAGCGTTTTTTTTTCAAAATATGAAATCATAGTTAGATATCGTTTATTCAAAGAATTATCTATCGCAGGCTATAAATTTTTCCCACTTTTCTAGCAAGTTATGAATTACAGACCAAAAAATTTTTTCGTCCATCGAGCCCAAGAACGTACCGAGCCAAATTTTGATTCTCTCTACTGACCTGAAGCTTATTCACGTAAGAGCATTCAGTATTCATTAAAATAAGTGGTAGTGAGAGTGTACAGTTTAAACTGTAAGACAGGTGAGGCAGAATTTTCCATCCAATATTCTGCAAATAGTTTTTGATCGAAGTCGTAACTTGTAGCCGAGCGTTATCGTGATGAAAAATGACTAATTGATCCCACCATATGCAGAGCATGACCTTATTTACGTGAAAATTTCCTTTTGGTGTCGATTGGGCGGTCTCAACGAAGAAAAACGTATACATTTTCTGCATTTATGGTTATTATAATAAATCCATATATCATCACCAGTGACAATACGATGCAAAAATGATTTCCTTTATAGTGCTGGATCAACATTTCGGAAATGCAAAATTGTCGATAGACGTCTCTCGGCTTCAATTCGTACGCCACTCGGTTTCCAACCTTTGGATACATCTCACTACTTTATGTATGTTTAATTTTTAAGTTTAATTTAAAAAGAACTTACTATGCAGTAAGTTCTTTTTAAATCTAACACGGATCCTCTACTAGCAAAACATCTAATTCCTCGTCTTGGAAACTTACGACTTTCCGCATCAAACATTGTCTTTAACTTCAAAACGACCAATTTTGAACCTTTGAAAAAATGTTCAAATATAATGCTGCAAAGTTATTGGTAGATACACAACCTAAAAATATAACAGAGGAGATCTAACATTTCTGCCCAGGATCCACTGGTGATGCCATGAATTTGAAAATTATTTGTAGACGTTGTAAATAATACGTTGTAAAAACGTTGGTAAAATACAGTTCAATATTTTCTTCTTGTGTTTAGAAGTGTTAAATTCCAAACATAGAATTAAATAGTGTAGCAGCAGCGCGAAGGCTCAGCAGTTCTCAAACTTTTGTGACGCTACCGTGCCACTAGATAGGTATAAGTTAAAAAAGAAAGTATTAAGAAAGGCAATAACTAATTGATCAGTAAATAATAATACAATAATAATACAACTTTTCAAGTATTTGAAAACTAAAATGTTTGTAGATTCATTTTATCTTCTTTATATATACTGCAGTTTAGTGCGGTCGAGAACCCGAATTCAACTACTCCACTGCACTTTTGTCGAAAAACCTTTCAAGTCAATTGAAAGAAATTTAAAACCCCAGCCATGATATTATTCATACCTCTTACAATTTGTATAGTTAGAAATAGCTCATCTGTTTTATTATGATGAAACATAGAATTTTTTCTTTGTTTTTCTAATGATATGACAAAAATAATTTCCAAATTACACTTTAACATTTTAGCTGATGGATTGCAAAAATTTTTCGAAAGTTAATATGAAATTCTTTTCAGATTTCTAAAATTTATAAAGGAAAGATTATTTATTAACGATAAATAATAACAAAAATTAAATTTAATATCGTTAAAGCTATGATTGTTGCAGTTCAATTTTTGTAATGAAGCCATTTTATTTTATTATAAAAAAAACAGCAATATAATCAAATAAATCATGCATTACAGTCACAGATGTCAGAAAATTCTCATATACTAATTTAATAAATTTAAAATTTTGAAACACAAATGAATTAATTTGAAAACGTCTAAAATAGTATACCTAAAATCTATGTTAAATTATAAATTATACTTAAGTCGACTGTTGTGAATTAATTTATTTCCAAACCATAAATGATAAAAATGATAAAAATATTTATTAATTTAAAATAAAACTCAGCCCTATATTTGATGAGTACGAAGATGGGTTCAGATAGTTTCGTAGGATATATCTGAATCTTTTGCCATGACTTTGGCTTATGCTTGTCCTAGTATTAAAGCAGAATTCCACAACAAATTCACTATTCTTTTTTCATTTTTTTGTCCACTTATCCTATCGATCCACGTTCTGGTACATCATCGACATTTTTAGCCACTTTATATCGCTGTACCCACTTCTGTATAAATTCCTTTGACTTTCTCGTGTATTTAGCAGCCTCTGATTGCGACATTTTCGGACCTCTCGGGTAGAGGCCAAAGAACGCAGCCTCGTAGCGCGACGTACACTTAGCATTCATAGCGTTTGACGTGATTCTCTTTCAAAAGATTAACGATAACTGAATGTTTGTTGAAAGTGCATCAAGGACAAATCTTTCCTCTATCGGCTCGCGAAGTAATTAGAGCGAAATCTTACGTTACCTGTTAGTAAAGTCCACCCCGCTTTTACTTGACTGACGATTAATATTAATTCGAGTAACATGAAATCACAACTCAATGGTAAATATTTAATGCAGTAAAATATATTTCAATTTGAAATTTATAGTTGGGTATATAAATTTGTATATTTAGGTAAATCATAATAATAAGAATAATTACTATAATTTTTAGTATAATATAAACCTTAAATAATAAAACAGTTGATTTTGTAATATAATGCATAGCTAAACCTAAGCTTGTAATTGTTCAAAACAACATCTGATAGTAAGATAAATCATAAAGCATATCCTGAAAATGCAGCTATTGTTAATATTAAAAAAAGTTATACTTGTTACTATCCATGTTTTAATAAATAAAAAGGAACATTGATAAATAATCCATCTACTATTAAAAAATATCAAACATAATTTACATTCTGTATATAGAGACCTACTATGACTCGATCGCTAGAGCGAAGGACTAATAATCTTAACTTAGTAATCCGAGTTCAAATTCTGATCTCAGCTGATTGACATAAGCTTCGCTATCACAATTTACATGGGCTTTGTTTACAAACACATCGTAGATTTTCGTCACTGATTAACACCAGTATTTGGAAGCATAAGTAGAACAATGTTAAATATCACGAATGAAAATATCTTCTATAATATGAATAATTCTGTTAAATGCATAATGACTTAATAAATATACTCCTAGTAGGAATTAAAAATTTCATCATACTAAAATATTTAAAGGAATAGGTAATAGTGATAATGAAGAGTAACTGATATTGAATACTTTCATAGATTTTAATAAAGATATTTTCATTCAATTATTTTTTCATAAAGCTATTTTTTATGAAAAATAACTTTTACATTTAAAGTTATTATCAATAATATAAAAATTATGGAAATTCAGATTACTAAAATTTTATCATAATAATATAAGTTTCGATAGCATTTTAATTCCAATGTTTCTGTAACACAACATTTGAAATATCACAAATGCAGTTATAGCAATATATTGCTGAAACGTATTGAGTTATATTATATAAATATTAACAAAGGAACATTTAAGTTACATTACATTTGAAATATTACTAGCAATACACGGTGAAGTCACTGGTGTGAGCTAAAATTTTGTCATTCTCAAAAAACAAATCACCTACAGTATATAAGAGAAGATAGAATGTTAATACGGTAATCGCTTTCCTAGCGAATTTCCGCATAAGATAAAGGGGTACTTTTTGTTTCTATCTGTTCTTTAATATCCATTAGAAATTCCTTTTTGAGGGATCCTAAATCAAGCATGAAATGATTATGACAATATCTTTTTCGCTTCTTTAGTGATAGTTTTGAATTTTTCAGGAATATAAATGGAATATTTCTCACAGCGTTGAGATATATTACATTGTAATAAGTACAAACATGTCATATTGCCATAAATGTAACGATACATAAACATTTCAGCTGATATATACAAGAAATATTTTAGAATAATTCTGGACCATTTCCACGTTATTTCAGTCATATAAACTGTAATATATCAATCGAAAGATTCTGTATCAATTTCCGTTCATTATCGGTACCTAGCACAAATGTTTATGCAATCTTTCAACATCCCATTGTAATAAATGCGTTTCATGTTGCATACAAGTAACGTTAACATAATAGAAAGTTTTTAGTTATATTTCTGAAATTGTAATATTACAAATGCTATATATTATAGAAATATTACTGTAGTATAACCTACGGACTGGGAGACCATTGTATTCAATCGACATTTAACATTACATAGAGGGCGTACCATAGGGAAGTCCACCGGTACGATTAGAGTATTCGCCCTTATTCTCCAAATCAATAACGTATTCAGGAATGCTGGACTGGCGTCGAAGTTGCAAACAAGGATGTCTGCGCAGGACCGCAGTGTGTACCTGCCTGCGTGGGCAACTTCCGCAGCGAGGCAGACAAAGCCGTGTCCGCTCAGGCCAGAATACTCGACCGCTCGTCCCAAGTCGAGTTCTCGAATTTCGTCTGCGGTTTCGCTTGTGGTTACGTGAATGGAGACTGGAATACTTGCTGTCCTCCCGACGTAACATGCGGCTTTGAAGTCGTGGACGTAAGTAGAATCGATCATTAGATTAGCTCAAAGGAATACCGACTGAGTTCGATTTTTAACGATTAATTTCAATGCTGCTATCATATTTTTATTCCTCTTGGAGTTTTGACAGCGATACGGTTTTAAGTATTCTTAGAAAATTCACTACACTATTTTGCTTATCTTTAAAAATTAAATGAAATTCGACAGTTTAAATAATTGAGAATAAACAAATGTAATTAAATAATATTTAAATAATAATTTTAGAAAATGGATCAGTTTATCGTTTATTTACCTATTTATTATTAAGGCAAGATTCAAAATATTTTCTTTATGAAGGCATTAATCGTAAGGATTAAGTAAACGTGTACAGACTTTTCAACAAGTAAAGACACGCAATATTACATATATTTTAAACTAATTTTTTTCTATAATCTTATGCGCAAGAAAAGCATTCGTAAAAGAAATTAAATGAAAATAATGAATTCAAACATTTCTAAACTATTAAAAGATTAAACTGTTTTTGTTTCTGAAATATTAAAACTGAAAAGTTGAAGAAATATATGATATTTAAGATTTATTAGAGCAGTTAAAAACATAAAAAATGTTGTATGAAAGATTAAAACACTTTTGGTCTAAGAAAAAATTAAATAACTACACTTGATTTTACTTAGTTTTACTTAGTTTTACTATTTTCTAAACCCTCTAAGATATGATTATTATTCATAAAAATATTAGAATAATAGAATTTTATGGAAATAAAATACAGGATTCGATGGAAATTGAAACATATTGTACTAAAAACCTTCCTTGAGTAAATGTAGTATTACCAAAAATATTTAAAATTAAAATGTTTTGTTTGCGTTCTCGATGACATTACGCTACCATCTCAGGCTCACTATGAAACCGTTACAGTTATCTTAATTTTCATGAACTTCTTCAAAGGCGACTGTTAGCAAAGACTTCGAAAATTTGAAAAATATTTTATAGCTACATTTGTAATCATAAGAGTCTTTTAATATTTAACAAAATTCCGAATGAAACTTATTTTAAATGAAAACATTATGATTTTATACATGAAACTATACTTTTTAGTAGGATCCTACCAGATCTGAGCAAAATGAAATGACATCAACTGCGGACGTCTCTAATGTAAGCGCTACAACTAGTGTAAGTAAAAGATCAGAGAAAAGTTGTGAAACTTCGATGTCTGTAATGAAAACAGCAACGACATCGACAACAGCAGTAGGAGTAAGTATATCACTAATTTTATCACGTGAATAAGCCATTTATCTATAAAAGTGCGGTTACACAAAAAAGACAACTTCGAGGCATGCATACTAGCCTGAGGCGACCGATTGCTCTTATATAGTATACATAACTTAGCATATATTTACGAGGTCATACAATTAAGTAATGCGAAAAATTAAAAAATCGAATATATTTAAAAATTAAGGTACATCGATGTGATTCCCTTCAAACTAGTCCCGTCCCGCATCTATAAACCTATCCCAGCGAGTTTTCCAGTTTTCGTAACAATTATGGAATACTTCGTGTGAGACCTCTCCGAGTATCCTCGTCACAAATTCTTGGATGTCTTCAACGGAGTTAAAATATCGATCTTTGGCGAAGTTTTTCAAATGGAGAAATAGCAAAAAGAGCGGTTGTGGTAAAATTGCATACCTTTAGTAACCAAAAACTGAGAGACATTGAACGCACTGTGATAGGGAGCATTGCCATGATGCAGAACCCAACTCTGCGTAATCTCTGGACGCACTCTGAGCATCCTTTTTCGTAATTTTTCGAGCACATTGCGGTAGAATACTTGACTTACGGTTTATCCAGGTGGTAAAAACTCTTTGTCAACCATCTTTTTTTTGTCAAAGAAGTAAATAAACATGGTTTTGACATTGTACTTGCTCATTCTCGCCTTTTTGGCCTTGTCGCTCCAGGGGACAGCCAATTTTGGCTTTGTCGTTTAGTTTCGCTGTCATATTGAAAAAACCAACTTTCATCACCAGTAATAACTCGATCGAGAAGTGTAGGACCACTTTCAACCTGCTCGAGACAATCTTGAGCGATGTAAATTCGGTGGGCTTTTTTTCATCTGAAAGGTTTTTCGGTAACATCTTCGCATACAGCTTTTTTATGGCGAAATCTTCGGTTAAAATCTTTCTAACTGTTTCCCAGTTAATATTCAAATCGTCAGCCCACCATTCAAATGGTAAATCGCTGGTCTTGACGAACAAGGATGCGGACGCGCTGTGTATTTACAGCTGTTCGCACTTGACTTGATATAAATATGAAGGCAGTATGCAATATTTGATGCAATTGTATAAAAGTTAGTGAAATCTCATTCGCTGAAAAATCTTTTACACAGATATCAGCTACACATAAGTTCGAGTTTTCTTTTTTTCCAAGAATAATTTTGTCGTTTCCAATCTATATTAAAAAATATTAAATCAAAAATCTATATTTTAAATATTCTATTAACATATTTAATAATGTTTTTTTTTCTATAGAATTTAATTAATTCTTAGTTATTTTAAATAAATATTACCTCGCTTCAATTATTTATTGTTTCCTGTTCGTTTAATGTATACATTTTAGAAGAAATCTATTAAAAGAAATTTCTATAATTTCCATAATTAAGAATGCACATTATTTATTCACTTAAAATAATTTTATTCATTAATCAAATATTTTTGACGGTAAAAGACAAATGATACAAAAAATGGAGATCAATAATCAATAGTCAAGTTTTTCAAGTTATCATACTTGTCCATAATAACATCTACTACATTATGTGGGTATTCAACTATAAAGATGTTTTCAGGCATTTGCTCTCGGTGGATTTCTTCTTATGAAATATTCGATATGTCGGCTTCGTATGCAGACCTCTGAGCCACGCCAGCACTAAGTTTCTTTCTCCTTCGGTCATCGGATATCTCGTAAAACAGGTAGCAGTCTCTCAGGTTGCTCATTATGAAGTGTACAGGAGGGCATCCGGAAATACCACTTCATGGCTCCTAAGACACTAGCCCATTTAATAAAATTAAAGACATTCCGATTGTCAAGGGTCGTAGTAAGTAAACAGATCGGAAGTAATTATTACTCCTCTATTGCATCTATTGTTACCCTGAACTTTCAAAATCCGTACTGTGTGTCATCTAGATCGTCGGTAGCTATTGCGGATTCTTGAAATCATGACTTTAGTAGTGTTTTCAGGAGTTTTCCAGCAGTATCGAGCATGTATACGAGTATAGGCCAATACGAAGATTACCTTCGGCAGACCCTCGCCCTTATTAATAAGTTCCGTCACCACCCAGCTAGTATAAAATATGCTAAACTTCAGACAGAAGTTGTACATTGATAAAAGAAGTTCTGACTGCACTTCTACTACTGTTTTCAGTACCTAACCTGCAACTATGTTAAGTATTCAAGCCCTCTGTTTTTATATGGTTTTACAATTCTGATGAGCTCCTCTATACTAAATAGTGCCATATCCGCTTTTCCTTCATGTGCAATTGGGTCAAATCTATCAGGATGAATGTGGAATGGAGTGTCTATAATGTTCTATATAGTGCTGGGAACTGAGGTGAGCATGTTTCCACGTGTGCCTAGTTGTTCATTAACCACTCTATACTCTAATCTACATGGATTCTGGTGCAGATCTTTATACAAAGCGTCGCCGTTTGTTGGACCGGATCGTCCGTTGGAGGACTTTTTTGAAAAGCTTATATTTAGAACACATCAAAGCGATTTCATCTCCATGCTTTTTGTGATAACATCCTAAGACGTTAACACTAATATCTTAAATCAGTTACTTCTCTCTTTCTACAGTAGATAGGTCGTCTATTGTTACTAATTGCTTTGCCTGGCATCGATCTTTCCAGACCCGTTAAATGATACGAATTGTGGTACTAACAATTATCCGGAATTGTTCTGTTTTTAATAGGCCATTCAGAACACGAGCAAGTCTTCGTTTACCATGTGCATGGTCTGCATAAATTTCTCTCTATTCATTCTCGTGATATTTCATCTCAGGGGTCCTCACGAATTGCGTCCAATATAATCTGGCCTCCCACCACACACGTAGAATGTCATTTACTGGTGATCGACGGGTATGTATTTCTCTATCACCTGTCAGTCTTAGATTCTAGAGGCCAGACGGTTTGATGCATGACAGTCTGACGTAATGTCTGGTATTTTTTCGACATAACCAGGCCTTTTAAATCTTCAAGTCAATTTTAGTAAAACCAGCAATCCTATTTTGGATACTAAGTTCATAACTCTCCGTTCTCTTAAGTTCGTTAATACCATTTCCCATTCAAGGGCCATTGCATTGAAATTTGTAACCATGAATAACTCACCTTACATGTCTCTGATGGTCTCTTCCAGGTCATCAAGTTTGGTCAGCTAATCACCTACGACTTTGTTTTGTGGGAAGTCATAAATTGCATACGTGATTCGTGGGTTTGAAATGGCTCTCGTCTTAAAACAATCAGCACAAAATCCTGGCTCTTTTATGTCTCGTTACTGTTGGCTGATGATGACAATGCCAAAATTAGTCCCGTGGCAGAGCCGAGCCAGAATATAAGAAAACCTTCCTGCTAAGATTAACATTCGCTTGCAGAACTACAATTTAATTAAACCGAAAACTACAACCGATTTAGCTTTCTTCGTTAGAGCCTCACGACAGGTCAGACAAGCGCCAAAATTGACTTTACGTCGACGCCTCTTTAGATTTCCTAAATGGATTCCTTATGCAGATGGACCATTTAAGATTTGCGGTACATTACGCGGCTCCGTGTCCCTCTTGCCCGCAGCGATAGCAAATAGCGCTAACATTTGAACAAAACACTTATGGCTCCGGTCATCATAATCTAGGAATCTATAACGGCGGAAATATGGAATGGCGGACTTTACAATTCATGAGAACCTCTCTTAGTCTCTTACTCATGTCTCAATTTCTTCTTAAGGACCTCACTCACTTTTTTCTCCATCGTACAACAGTCCAGATCTCTAATTTCCAGAATACTTCTGGGTGTCAGCTCTCTTACGTAGCCACTCTGGCCTGCCCCTTTCCGAATCACTACAGTAAGCACCTTCCGATTTTTAGAAGTAGCCCTCACGGAAGGCGGTTGATCCGCACGGTTCGCGTGAATTGCACTAGCAGGTACGCAGGTAGAGCGAGCTCGGAGAGTTGGTCAATGATATGGTAATGCTCATGTAAGAGCACGAAAAATCTCACTACGGTGAGAACAAAACTTTTTCACTAGGCTGACAAATACCAATGTCTCGCGTTATGGCTCTTTCACATTTAACAGCAAGCACGATACTAATTCGCGCAATCATATCAATCCCCCTTCCCCTCTCTCACTTTCTCCCTTACTTACTTCTTCGTAACTGGTATTGTCGTTGGCCTGAAACATAACTAAACAAATAAATAGATATAAACATATACAAAATAGGATGCACACAGATACACACGATACTACTACAGAGAGAGCATATGGACGCCGAATAGCGAACGCAGACAGTGTTCATGATCCCCGTCACAATATATATATATATATATATATATATATATATATATATATATTGTAACCTCTTACTTGTGATCTTATCTGGTTACTCATATCGGGCACTCGCCCGAGTCTCATCCTGTTGCTGTTCCTCGTGGCGGCTAGAATTACGGGAATGAAAAGGGACTACGATAGAGAATAAAAACACGAGGCATCTAAAAGTATATCGAACAATCTTTATTTACGCGACACATACATAAACAGAACGTAACATATATACCGGCACGGTTACCCACCGCGAGCGGGTTCCGCGACGTCTCTATAGACTGAATATATATCTATGACCGCGACTATATAACTACCATCGCGCACGCGGAGGACGTGGGAAGAGGACGGGAAGACGGCGGGCGCAAACATGCCATTTACTCTAACACATCACACTACTTGCCCTTGAGCCGACGCAGATGCTGTCACGGCGTCCTCTCGCAGTTGAGGTACACGGCTGGCGCGGCTTCGTCTCGCTCTCGCTGTAGCGCGTAGTACACACGCGGTTACCTCTTGGCGTGGACGGGGATAAGCGTGATCGGGAAAAAGTCTAATACACTCGAACGACGCGAGTGTCTGCCGGATGGCCACACTTTTTGGGACTTGAAAAATAAGATAAAAGGCTACCGATACTATATTGAAAACCTCGACTACTCTATCCGACAGCTGGAGCGCGAAGAAGGAAAAGAGGACGAGTTTTAGTATTGCCTCTCGCAAATGGCATATAACTTCAAGGTAGTACTCCTTATTGACTGTAAGATGTTGTGGTAAGAATTCTTGATGCACTAGATAACGTTAATCTAAGAAGACAGTGAGATTTGATCCATCTTGGCGTGGTTTCTACGATCTTGGTTCTGGGCTCTTCCATTGGAACGATTGAGCTTTAGTTTAGATGTTATAACCATATATCCAAGATCTATCACCAGTTATAGCCCTTTTATGAAAATCAGCATGATTATTGACTTCAATTAACATCTCCTCAGTTGCGGTCATGCGACGGTTCTTTTGATCAAAATTAAGCAGTTTTGGAACCAATTTTGCTGACACATATCTCATGCCCCAAAACAACAAAAAAAAATAATATGCCATGAGAATTTAGAAAATTCTGATAGTGATTCAACGATTTTTTAACACAATATTTATCACTGCTGAAACATTTCCATCTGTTGTTGACGTGCTAGGACGTCCAAGGTGAGGTTCGTCTTCCACATCCTCGCGGCATTTCAAGAAGAGCTGTACCGCTTATACACATTCTTTTTATTCAAACTTGACTTACCGTATGTAACTGTCAACATTTCAAGAGTTTTAGAGCATTGAATTCCTTTTTTTAAACAAAATTTAACGCAAATTCTTTGCTCCATTTTTTTGGTAGAAGAAAATCGCCGAGCACACCAAACACATAACTTTGTATGGCTGTCACATACAATAAAATAATGTTATATATAGAACTAAAGCCGTGAATAGATACTCTGTTCAAGACTAAAACGGTTTTTTCAAATTATAGAATTTTCCTCCTATGTATGTATATCTGTGTATGTGTATGTGTATATATATGAGTGTGTATGTATGTATATGTAAGTGAATATTTATAGATATTAATATTGTATTATACAGTTTTACAATTTTCCCACATGAACTTGATTACTATATTGATTACTATGATATACTGATTACTATATACATTGACCATTGTCGCATAATGGAACAATAACGGTGCTATAGCCGCCTGAGCTGTGCAAGTTGGCGCAGGAGCCCTAATAGCTGTGCATATATACTGGTGTAATTTACATCATTTATTATAATCTAATAATACATCATTTATTATAATCGTTCATTATCTTGTTACCTGTAAATATACTAGTTTTTCCTATTTATTTTTTCTTTAAATAGCGAACTTTAACACAAAATATCGGCGTATTCATTTTAAAACCCGATATTTAAACATGCTCAGTACATCTGTACCAACACAAAATAAAAAAAATCGCTAATCGAACAGGCGTAGTGCTAGATATTTGCAGTCACCTTATTAATTGAAGACACCTCGTATATTTATATTCATGTTTATAAATATAATCCGGTTGTATATTAATATAACAGTTATATATGATTTAAATTGTAGAATAACAGAATTGAAATTTCATATGATAAGTGATTTAACATCATTAAGATAATTTTACTGCGAATAATAATAGAATTTTTATGTTCTAGACCAAATCCATAAGTGAAATAGGAACACAAATAGCCGCGGAAGAGAAGAAAGTTCAAACTGTTCCAACACAATCTTCTTCGGGAATGAGAGCAACTGTCAAAAGTGTAGTGTGTCTTTGACAATTATTTTTCTGTAAAGAAATATTCTATATTCATAATATCTTTGTATCATTTTAGGCGTATAATATTTCTGGAAACGAAGGTCATAAAACATCTTTAAACTCACCAACAGTCAAAAATGTAATGTACTTCTTAACATTGTCACAGTTATTCTAAAACAATTGATACGTTTATTTTGAATAATCTTTATGTTACAGTGATAAAAGCGACTATTATCCTGCTAATCACTGTAACAAATTAATAAAAAATTAATAGTATAAATGGTGTAAAAAATTCTTATATATTGCTTCAAATTATAAACCGCCAAATCTATGTTTGAAACGAATTAACTTTAAACTTCATTTGAGATATTCTATAAATAGATAAAGATCTTAAAAAGTATAACTCTATATTTTTAAAATCAGATGATAAATTAACTAAATTGTTTTCTGGTTTCTAATACTAAACTTTTATTAACTAATTTAGTTCTCACTGAGAGTGATTTAACATCATTAAGATAATTTTACTGCGAATAATAATTGAATTTTTATGTTCTAGACCAAATCCATAAGTGAAATAGGAACACAAATAGCCGAGGAAGAGAAAAAAGTTGAAACTGTTCCAACACAATCTTCTTCGGGAATGAGAGCAACTGTCAAAAGTGTAGTGTGTCTTTGACAATTATTTTTCTGTAAAGAAATATTCTATATTCATAATATCTTTATATCATTATAGGCGTATAATATTTCTGGAAACGAAGGTCGTAAAACATCTTTAAACTCACCAACAGTCAAAAATGTAATGTACTTCTTAACATTGTCACAGTTATTCTAAAACAATTGATACGTTTATTTTGAATAATCTTTATGTTACAGTGATAAAAGCGACTATTATCCTTCTAATCACCGTAACAAATTAATAAAAAATTAATACTATAAATGGTGTAAAAAATTCTTATATATTGCTTCAAATTATAAACCGCCAAATCTATGTTTGAAACGAATTAACTTTAAACTTCATTTGAGATATTCTATAAATAGATAAAGATCTTAAAAAGTATAACTCTATATTTTTAAAATCAGATGATAAATTAACTAAATTGTTTTCTGGTTTCTAGTACTAAACTTTTATTAACTAATTTAGTACTCACTGAGAGTATGGAAATGTGAAACTAATGTAAAAATAGGAATCAATTCTCTATAGAATCAATTCTTTATAGAACTTAATAAGCATATCAATGTATGACACATTAACTTTGAGCTTGACGTTACTTGATAATTAAATCTTAGGCTACTAAAGCGACAGTTGAACTAAAATCACCTTCAGGAGTCTCAGGAACACAACCAAAAATATCGCTGTCCAAAGTATCAGCACCGAAAACATTATCTTCAAGAGGATCAGCTCCAAAAGCTTCATCATCAATAGTGTCGAGACCAAAAACTGCCCTGTCAAAAGTATACGATACAAAGTCTTCACCCTCAAAAATGTCCGCTCCAAAAATTTCACCATCAACAGGATCAGGTCCAAAATCTTCGCTTTCAGAAGTATCTTCAGTGGAAGTCACGCAAGTAAACTCAAGAGCTACAATAATAAAATCATCTCCTTTATCAGTACCAACTACAAAGTCATCAATAGTATCATTACATCAAAAAAAAGATAACGTAAGCGAAATCAAAATGAATTAATCTTTGAATAAATTTAATAGAGATTTGGTATTAACTCTTCGCAACATACAATTCATGGATTATCATTCTACCATGATATTATAAAATATATAGGATTTTATTTTAATCTAAGCAATTCTTCTTCTATACACAATTGCTTTAATGAATATGACCTTTTGCCTTTATAAAACCTTTTGAATGCTCGTTAACGATTAGCCTCTGCACTATGTAATAATTTTTAAATAAATGAAAAAGCAAATAAACTTCTGAGAGGCCTACGATCGGTCTATTGCTGCAATAGAAGAATAATAATTAGGCACACAAGCAACGATGTAAAAATATACAGATGCGCTTTTTACAAACATATCGTAGTTTTCCATCGCTGATTATTACCGCTATATGGATGCATAAATAGAGATTCTTTTAAATAACTCTAAAAACAACTACTGAAGCTTTAGAAAGAATAATTACTTTAATAGGAGAAAATAAAGATTAGTTGGTTTTCCTACCTGTAGCTCTCAGACAATTAAAAAGAATATATTGTATTTAAAAAATGTGTCTTTTAAGAAATACTATCTTTCAGATTATCCTGCCATCAACACAAACATCCAAAACTACATTGAATGCACCGTCAACTAAAAGCCTTCAAGTAAGTTATTTTCTTCTTATGATATTAAAAACTAAAGTTTTTATACATTAACTAACATCTCCTGTTTCGACTTCACCCGAGATTATAATTTAAACCATTTCTTAAACAGTTCATCCAAAACATCTAAGTAAAAATTAATATATGTATAAGCTCTATATAATTTATTTATCATTGCTTCCGTACAAAAATCTGGCTCAAAGTAACATTCACTTTAAAATGTTGATATTCGACAGACCATTTTATACAGTAAGTTTCTAGCGTATGTTAAATGATGGCGTCACTAGTGGATCCCGGACAGAAATTTCAAACCTCATGTATTATGTTTGTAGTTTGCGTATCTGTCTTTGCAGAATTATGTGTGAGCTTTCGTTCGCTGTCATTTATTTTATCAAGCCAAATCATGGCAAGTTTCTAGCCAAATGGACGTTATTTGCAGAAAGCACAGCTTCTATTCTTCAATATGAGGAAAAGTACAGCTGTGGCCTATCATTAACTTTCGAAATCTTATGAGCCAAAATGTATTGGTCACTCAATGTGCCGCAAGTAGTTCAAAAGGTTAAGTGAAGGCAAGGATCGCTCCGGAAAGACAAAACACTTTGAAGACGAGAAGCTAGACAAATTGCTGGATGAGGACCCATGTGAGATTCAAGAAGAACTTGCTGAGTCATTAAGCGTCACGAAACAAGTAGTTTACCTACACCTCAAAGCATTGAGACTCATTCAGAAGGTCGGAAACTAGATGTGGGACGAGTTGAAGACGAGAGATATGATACGTTGATTATGCATGTCGGAAATATTGCTGTAGCGTTATAAAAATAAATCATTTTTGCATCTTATCATTTCGCAAAAACGATTATCACGGTTCATTTTGTACAGATCAAAAATTATAATGTTTAAATAAATGACGGCGCCTCTTAACTGAATTATATGGGTAAATGATAAAACTAAAAAATAAATACTAGATCCGACTCATCTAACTTTTTGTACTACTTATATCGCCATCTAAACGTGAACGTCGGGAACTAAATTCACCTCTTTATATATATATATATATATATATATATATATATATATATATATATATATATATATATTAGTACGTGATTTTTAGAGATCCAGAGATACATGTCAAAAAAAATATATACATTTTGCCTTTGACAGTAGAAAGTCAAAACCAGTGTAGAGTAAATTCCAATTAATCTTGATGGGCCATAGACGCACTGCTCCTCAAACTTATCTTGACCTCTCCTTTCAATTCTAAAGCTCACCCCATATTAAAATATAATTTTGTTATTAGGATACGGAAAACAATAATGGGAAAAATATATTAAAAAAGAGGATAAATAACGGACGAATCTAATTATTTTTAATGATTATTATCAAATAAATTTTAATTCAATAAAATAACTTATTATTTATCGAGCCTACAAGAATTATGATATGCTTACGTACTACTACTCGTACGGTATAAACTCACTTTTAATTGTTATACATAGAATACGAGAGAGTATTCGTAATTTGCACAATGATAGAGAGATTGTATGTCAGCGCTACTTCACGGACACGAGCGGCACTGCTTCCTTTTGCAGAGCGAACACGTGGACCCCGATATACATATTGGAGATTCGCAAAGTACCTTTTCTCACTCATGTGTGCAGTCCTATATACGGGTCTGAAAACTACCGATGGCGAGATTAACCCCTTTTATAACTACGATCTTATACGAGGATGATCCCAGAAGTACCTGGCCCAACAAATAAAACTCAAAATTTTGGAAAAAAATATATTTATTTTTTAGCATAATCTCCTTTCAGCTCTATACACTTTTCCCTGCGATGTTCAATAAGTTTGATACACTTTTTATAATAAGAATTGTCAAGCTCCTCATAATAGCCATTAACTGCCGATATCACCTCATTAATTGTTGAAAAATCTTTGATCAGTGAGCCTTTTTTAAAGTCTGGAAACAAAAAATGAGCTACCAATTCAAATTTTAATTCATTAATTTTTGCGATTGCAATAACAGATGTGTGAGCTGGTGCATTGTCTTCATAGAACAACACATTCTTATTAGCCAAATGTGGCCGTTTTCATTTAATTTTTTCGCTCAAACGTTGCAATAAGTTCGTATATTACTCGTCGTTGATAGTTTTTCCTTTTTCAAGATAGTCAATGCAAATTATCCCACACGCATCCCAAAAAACCGACGCCAGAACCTTACCTGCAGATCGAACGGTCTTAGCTTTCTTTGGAGCAGGTTTTCCTTTTTGAGTCAATTGTTTTGATTGTTCTTTTATTTCAGGTGTGAAGTGGTGGACCCATATTGCATCCATGGCTTTGATACCGCGCAAAATTTCGACTTTATTTTTGCGAAACATTGCCAAACACTCAACTGAAACATCTTTACGACGCTGTTTTTATTCAATTGTGAGCAAACGCAGCACCCATCTCGCACATAGCTTGGTCATTTCCAAATTATTAGTTAATATGCGATGTACCACACTTTTTGAAATGCCTACCACGTCTGTTACCTTGCGCACTTTCAGTTGATGATCATCCAGTACCGCCTTGTGAATTTCCTTCAACATTTCTGGATTTGCTTCACCTCGTTTGGTCGACCACTGCGATACTCGTCTTGGGAACTCGTACGGCCTCGTTTAAACTCTGCTACCCAATATTTTACTGTTGAAAACGTAGGAGCAGACTCACCCAGAGTAGAGTCTAGTTCATATTTTATATTAGTTGGGCTATGGCCTTTCAAATAAAAGTATTGTATCACGTAACGGTGACCAATTTTTTCCATGCTTACAAATTCACTGCGAACGTTTACTATTGATGACTGTCAAACAAATACTAAACATCATGGCGTCGTCAAACTTGAGACATATATTTTATAGATTGTATACTTTCTAATACAGTGGTATTTTTTGAGCAACTACCCCCACCTCTAGGTCAGGCCAGGTACTTCTAAGACCACCCTCTTATACAGATATAGAAACTCCAGCTCATAGGGAAACTTATTTTAAGGACCAGAAAGTTTCTCTTGGCCACTACACACAATTATGGCTGTGTAAAGTATTGTATTAACGCTGACATGGGGATTAGTACCTACTTAATCTAAACATGTGCATATGGAAATTGAAGGTGATAGCCACGCTTCAGATATTTTATCCTATTTTATTTTTTATTACGCAAGGCTCTATATGCGACAATTTTCTTATCAAACAAATCGTAAAAAAGAAAGCCTCTATTAAAAGGAAACAAACTATAGTAGAAAATAATTAATTTCATTTTTTGTAAAATTTCTTGTTAATGTATACTGAACAAAAAAGGTATAAATTCAATAAAATGTATAGTGAACGGCTTTTAGTTCATACAACTGGCATTTAAAAAACTAACTAACTTTGTTGCCTCAAGTAAATGTTAGTTGTATCAACCAAATTTTGAGAACTGAATACATTTATCGGATTTCCAAATATATATATATATATATATATATATATATATATATATATATATATATGAAGTTACATGATGTAAATATAATAATTTTATATAAATTAAATATAAAATTTTATTTTGTATAATTTCAAACAGTGAAACAACTTCAAATTCACCATGATTTAAAAAATTGCCATCAAAGCTGCGGCTATGGCAGAGTAGTATAACTTGGTCATTTAATGTATAGTAAATATTTTTTTATTTTATTTAGCTTCGCTCGATTTATGCTTCCCACTATTGCTACTAATCAACAAAGGAATTCTGCGATGTGTTTGTAAACAAAGCATATGTAGATTGTTTCAGCGGTATTACTGTCAATCGCCCAGAATCGATATTTGAACTCAGATCACCGAATTATTAAAATCCTTTATTAAAAGGAATCAAGTTAAATTAGAAAATAATTAATTTTATTTGTTGTAAAATTTCTTCTAATTGGTTTTGAATGAAAAATGTGTAAATTCAACATATATTTAGTTAACGGCATTTAGTTGATACACCTAACATTTGGTTGACACAAAAAATTATTCTGATAAATTAAGAAAATATTACTTCAATGAAATATTTATTTAATTTAAGTAATATTTTGTTAATTTAAGAGATAATTTGTTGTCTCAACAAAATGTTAATTCTTTCATCTAAATTTCTATAAAATCAACTAAATCTTGATTATGAAAAAAGAATTTGTCAATTCCATAATGTATTCAGTTATCAAGATTTTCTTGATTCAAGTACAATTTAGATACAAGAACTAATATTTAGTTGAAGCAACAAATTTTCTTTCAAAATAACAAAATATTATTTAAATATTTCAATTAAATAGTTAATTTTCAAATAAATATTTCATTTATGAATCAACTAATACGTTGCTAATTTAGCAGAAGCATTTCTTGCTTAAACTAAATGTTAACTCTATCAATTTCGTCATTAACTAAATACATTTCTTGAATTTACAATTTTTTGTTACAAGAAATTTTGCAAAATATTTGTATGAAATTTTTCAACGATTTTGCAAGAAAGTAATTATTTTCTAATATTCTGTTTGCTTTTAATAGAGGCTTTCTATGTTTACCTTTTGGTTCTCTTGATAAAACAACTGCCACGCATGGAGCCAAAAATAAAAGAAAATTAAATACGACAAAATATCCCAAGCGTACTTATCAAATCGAAAAATGAGCTCATAATTTACTAATACTTTATCCATTGTGGTATTAAATACAATTACATTTCGTATTTTTAAAGAAAAAAAAACGTTTCTCAGTATGAATGGTTAAACTAAAGAATGCCATCTGTAATGAACAATTTTGTACAACACAAGAATTTAGGATTTTTATTTTTAATTTTTAAAATTATATATTAACAAGGAATTTTGTTTGTGGTTTGCAATAAATTTTTTATTAAACACGTTTCCAACAAAATAAAATAACTTCAATTTAAAGTTAAACATTTACTTGCAATAAATCACGTCCCCATCCCTACCTAAGTGCTAATACACTATTTTACATGGGCGCCGGTGTTCATATTGCCCATCAAGAGAACCTTTTTGTCGATAAAATAAATTATCCCACCACTTTTTCCAAACGTCTATATATGACCGTTTTCATATGTAAAAAAGACAATCTGCTTATTCGTCCCTCGCAGACATCATCTAAATACTATATACGTTCCAAATATATAGACACATAAATTAATACAAAAATAACGCAACGCGAAATAAAATACGGTACGTATATATGTGAGATCTAATCAGTCGCTGGAATTCTGATATTATTATAAGTAGGAAACATAACCCGATGCTTCTGGATGCCAAAAAATACATCTCACCAGTAGTATTGCGGAATCTAAGTTGTTTCCTATAGAACGAAGCTACAAGCCCTTCTTATTTCTTCTCGTCAAAGAGTTAAATCATTCAAGGAAAGGCTCCTTCTTCTATGCTATAAAATCTGTCTCAGAAGATATTCTAAGGTCATTACCTATCTTTCAAACTTTGTAAAAACGTATTTTATTTATTTAAAGCAAATTGTTAATGCGCGCTTATCTAGGTAATTTTTGGCAGATCTGTTAATACTATTTCCAAATATATCTCTAAAAAGAGAAATTTAAACAAAAGTAAAATAGTTAGGCGAGTTAGATGTATACTTAGCATATTAAAAACTTTAAAATATATAACCTTCTCATGTGTTCTATAAAAAGTTTATCAGGTGTACCGATATGAAGTGAGAGTCAAGACAAAATTTCTGGATACAAAACATTTGTTGTTTGCGAACCTTATTTACTTTTGTTTATTTGGTTGCTATGAACATGTCAATGATACTTAGTATACATATGTCATTGAACAAACAATACCATACTTTTTCATTATATTAAAAATGATGAATTTAGTACCAAAAAGTTATGATTCGCGGAAAGCATTCATTTTCTTTTATTTGAAGAAAAGTGCTGCAGAGGTATATCGAATGCTAGCCGAGGCATATAGTGATCATGCTCTATCTAACGCAATCGACAAAAAAAGGTTTCAACTTTTTAAAAATAATAATTATAAAGTGAGAAATGAAGAATGTGGAAGACCACTCAAAAAATTTAAAGATGCAAAATAAAGATGAAACTTTGCGTCAAAAGAAAATGACAGAAATGTTAAATGTTGCACAAGAAGCAATTTCTGATCCTTTAAAACAAAATTAAGCAAAAAACAATGTATAAAATATTTCATACTTTGTACAAAAAACAATATTTAACCGTTGAAAAAATATATGAAATATCCAAAAATGTGGAGAGTGGGTGCTACATTAATTAAATGAAAGGCAGATGGAAAACCAAAAAAAAAACTTGTGAAATAATGCATTTACAGCTTAAAACAATGGACCATTAAAATAAATAGCTAAGTCCAGTTTATATGTATTCAAATAAATAACAACATCTTTAGCTTACACAAAATATATTTCAAATTCTGAAACACATTAATAAATAAATAGGTTTAACAGAAATGCAGTTTAAAAAGTAATGAGAGCATTTCCGATAGCCGAATTCATTTTCAAATCATTTTCTTAAATTATTATTAAATTATCTTGCCTATTCAAGATAAATCTTTACTATGATTCAACGCGTGAATAATATTTATTTTTAAAATATATTTTTATGAATTTTGAATGACTTTCAGTAATTTATTAACCTATTCATGGAATATTTAAATACTTATATGTTGCTCATCATCTGCTTATTAGAATTTGATATCAAGTACATACTTATTTTAATATTATCATTCATCATACTGATCATACTTTTATCAACACTTTCAGTGTTACGAAAAATCCGCTAGATATGCCATTTGCCCAAGATGTATAAAATGATGCGAAAAGGCTATTTATTACTTTATTAAACTTTAATGTCATTAAAACTATTTATTTCTTAATGTATTTTAGAATGTTAGATAGATTTTGAATAAATTCTAAATCCTTAGGTTGAGGTTAATAGTCAGTTAAGTTTTCTGGACATTAATGTCATTAGATGTAGTAATAATAAGGTTTTTAGATTTAATTCACACCACCCATTCGGAAAGAAAATTGGAACATTAAAGGGTGCCATTGACAGAGCAATATATTTGTCACATAAAGATTTTAGAGAAAATAATTTACAGATAGTAAGAGAAACTTTCATTAACAATGGTTATCCAATTCAATTTATTAATAGATTAATTGCTGAGAGATTGTTTGACATTTATAATACCGAAAATAGACATAGTGCAGGAATTGATGTTAACGGAGGCAAAATTATTGTCTTGCCACATGTTAGAGGATTGTCTGAAAGAATTAAAAGAAATTTTCGGAAATATAACATTCAAATTTTCTTTAAAAATCGCAATAATTTGAGTAGATTGTTTAATAATTGCAAATATAGGTATGATTTATGCTTAAAATCAGGAGTTGTTTACAAGATTAATTGCATGAATTGTGATAAATAATATATTGGACAAACAGGCAGATATTTAAAAAAGAGAATTTATGAACATAAATATAGTTTACGTAGCTCACATATTACTTCCGGTTTAAAAAAGCATTGTTTTTACATTGTTTTGATTTTGTGAATGTGGATATTTTGGAACATGGTATTAATAATAAGTATAAACGGGAGAGTCTTGAAAGTATTCACATTTCCAGGAATCGAAATAATGTGAATTTAATGTTAGAGTCTGGTAGATTGGACAATGTTTATCATTCCTTATGAAATTGATTGGTTTTGGACAATTTGTGTAGAGGGGGAATTTATATTTAATTTACTAAATTTGGTGGTAGGGATGGGTATATATAGATTAGAATATAAGATTTAGTTGAGTCCCTGATGAGGAGCCGTAGCGAGCTCGAAACATTGGGCAAGTCTTCAATTAGGTAAGGGTGTTGGGGACAGTCAGACTGCACTTTACTAACAAAGAATTTTTTCAGCTAATATTTTATTTTCAGATTAGTCTACGGGGGTGAATGTAAACAAGGACAGTCTGACTGTCATTATAATTTTAATTTAATTTTTAATTTAATTTTTATTTTTAAATTTTTATTTTATTTTTACTTATTTTTATTTTTATTTTTTATTTTATTTTTAGATTGAATTGATTTGACTGTAAGACCAATAAAAAAATATTTATTAATTTATATAAAGGCAGTCGACATAAGTATAATTAAATTGTTTTAAATTATAAATCCTGTTATTCACACGGATACATATGAACTAAGCTTAGCCATTTGTTTTAATAGTTTATTAATTAAGCTCTAATTGCGTTATATAATTTCTTTTGATCAATTTCAAAAATTTTTCAGAAACATTTTTGATATTTTTTTTTATTTTGTTTTGAAAGTGAAGAATTTGAAAAATTTTTTGTTTTTCTATGATTAACAATATAATTAGATATATTTTTATGACTATTTCAATGATATGATTTTGAATTTCGAGATATAATATTTTGTACTAATATATTTTGCAATTTCCATAAATTTATATAAATTTTTTATAAAACATAAAGGAAGTTGTAGAGATTTTAATGTTCTTAAATTGCCAAAAATCATCCAACTGTCCTAACTATTATATTCGAATTACATTAGGTTCTTTTGTTTTACCATGGGGAAGGGATTTCATATTACTACAGCACAATTTCAGCACATTTTCAGCTGTTAATATGGTTTTTGATCTTCAAATAAATTTAATTAGTTTAAATATACAATGTCATTCAGTTAATGTTTAGAAAAGTATAAGATTTAAAGATAAACAAATTTTATTATGAAACAATAATAAGATCTTTTGTATTTATAAAGTCATATAAAAAGATGATAAGCATGATAAAAATCGTGTAATAATTTAGATAATTCTTAGAATAGTGATTTAATATATATTAATAAATATTTTTCTCGGTCATACAGTTTTTATACTATAATATATTATACTAAAACAATGACAATCAGACTGTCCTTGTTTAGTATCACCCGCGATGAATCTGAAAGAGAACTTATTATTAAAAATTACATTAAGTTAGGTGAATAAATAAGTTATTCTATGATATTTTACACTTATTATTAAAAAAGAACTTATTATTAAAAATTAAATTAAATTAGGTTAATAAATAAGTTTGTGGCGGCCACGTCGCTTGCACCGAGACGCAGGGTTTAACGAAAACCCGACTACGTCTCGACACTAGGACTAAGAACAGCCGCTGTACAGATAGCCCGTCGGTCAAGAGACAATGAGGCATGCGAATACCTGGCCAACCCTTAGATTTATTGGTCCCAGGTAATTATCAAGTTTTCCCTCGTCCGCAAATAGTTTTCATGGGAGAATTTTAACACTTAGTCTGCAGCCTCTATCACGAGACTACGTGTCTCCCGACAGGCCCGTGCAAGCAACCGATACAGCAGTTTTACCGCGATTGAATTCACCTTTTTACTTGTAGTATTTTTAGTAATAATAAAGTGTGTGTTTTATATATTAACTCATATTGCAATCAATTGTGTGTTATTATTTCCCTACTAATCGCCCCACAAGTTATCCTATGTTATTGAAGGACCACCTGATTGCACCCAACACCTTAAATTGAATTTCTTCTTCGATATCCGACGTTCTGAACCGCTACGGTTCTGATAAGCATATAATCGAAATAGATCCTGATGGTATTGATTATGTGCCAGGTGTGAACATATATCGGGGCAATTCTTTATTTCCCTCCACAAAACCGTTCGTTTCTCGTTCTAGTATGAAAGAAGATATTGAAATTGATGGAAATAGTCCTGTGGATTATTTCCAACTATTTTTTGATCAATTTTTTCTTGACCTTATTTGTGAGGAAACCAATCGATATTATCATCAAAACCCTTAATTCAAGTTCGTAAATAGGAAGGAATGGGACGATTTAGATAGATAAGAGATTCTATAATTATTTGCCCTGTCTATTCTCATAACACGTTAACAAAGGTAGCCTTCAAGATTATTGGAGTATTTCTCTTATTTTATCGACTCTTATATTCCGTCAAACCATGAGTCGTAATCGCTATCCTCAGTTATTGCGTTCATCCAATCATCCGTTAAAATTAAAAAATGTTATCGATCATCTGCAAAAAAAATTTTCCAATATATTAGATCCATGACAAAAACATTGTATTGATCCTTGTTCCGTGGAAACGGCGAGACAATTCGGTGTCAAGCGCTCTCAAAATCTAAAAACCAATTTTAAATATTTCCCTGGATATATTCTCAACCTCACCTTGGAGAAATCTTCATCTTTCTTATTGTTTGAGGTTAACATGACGTAAAAGCCGAAGTCAGTAACTCCAAAAACATAAAGATATATCTTTTGCAATGATTCAAATTATATTGCTAGGTTTGACCTTCAAATCACCTTTATTGACCCTGACCTTGAAGTGATAAGATCAAACGAACTTCAGATACGAACTTAGCGCATCGATTTACTTCAGGATAAAGAGGTATCCTAGCATTATGCATTTAAGCCGATATGTCAGCTTTCCGGCCCTTTAAAGGTTAAAATTGTAAATAATAATTTATATTAAAAAATTATGTTAAAATTTGAAGGGATTTCTGAAATATTTTACTAAGCTATCAACTATAAATTTTATAAAAATTTAATATAGTATTTTAACTCTTTAAACCTATCATTACTGTAGAATTTTTTAAGTAAAAGAATATGAACAATATATTTAAAATAAACTAATCTATTATAACAAATATACAAGAAAGGTAAAAGAATTTCGATAATAAAAAAACCCTACAACCAACTATTAAAATATAGAATATAGAAGTTATAGAATGATGTAATTCTATGAAATATTCTCAAACTTTTCGTATAAATTTTTACATATAGAATAATTAGAATACCATTATAAAGGTAAAATATTTGCATCAAATAATTCAATAAAAGATAACAATGTATATATAAATTTTAAAGTATAAAACCCATTACAAAGTTCTGAAGAATATTTTCAGCCTGAGTTTAAAATTAATTACTAAAAAGTATTTAAATATAACATACAAATAAATTACCTTCATAATATATATCTATATCTATCTATATATAATTT
Source organism: Sycobia sp. Sy_11 (assembly GCA_018907035.1). NCBI lineage: Eukaryota > Metazoa > Arthropoda > Insecta > Hymenoptera > Epichrysomallidae > Sycobia > Sycobia sp. Sy_11. The sequence goes on along the minus strand of JACCIC010000081.1, from coordinate 1,287,722 downwards.
AATTGTACTTATGTCGACTGCCCATATACAAATTAATAAATCTTTTTTTTATTGGTCTTACAGTCCAATCAATTCAATGTAAAAATAAAAACAACAAATAAAAATTATTATTAATTATTATTAAACATTAAATTATTATTAATTATTATTAAATTATTATTAGTATTATTAAAAATTATTATTAAAAATTATTATTAATTTTTATTTATATTTAGTTTTATTTTTTTATTTTTATTTTTATGTGACGTCTAGACATATATGCTCTTTCGTGTACATTAACTTTTTTGAAAGTTCATCCGTATTTATGTGTGCCTTTGAATGGAGCTTGGCTTGTTTCGAGCCTGGAGTTTACTCCACTAGCTCGGGATTATTAGATAATTGAATAACAATAATACAATGATAGATATTCTTGGTTATTATACCTTAGAGTGTTTCCTAAGCTTGATTAAATAGACCAGAGTCCAAGGCTCTACTTGAATACGAGTTCCCTTTCTTTCATAAGGTAAACCGCATTCGCCTTGGCCTGCCGACCTAATTCTCTAACAGAGAAAATGTGTGTTTCTGTATATTCTTGTTTAAAAAAAAAGAGAGGGGCATGTACAGTCCTACCATATAGGAGGACCAGCCACTTCCCCGGATTATGGAAAAGAATAAGACAGAGGAGAGAAAGAGAAAACGAAAAATAATAATTGAATTATAATTATGTTTATTACTTACTTAGAGAGAGAGAGAGAGAGAGAGAGAGAGAGAGAGATGCTGATACGACTTCCTGACTGGCTGCTTCTTCTACTGAACTGACACTGCTTCCTGGACTGAGACTGAATGCATTTTTGTGGAAAAAACGGGGCTTTATATAACCGATTTTTCCATAATCATCCGCAATCCCTCTCTCCGCTCCTCGTATTTACAGCTTATTTTATTGCTTTATTTATTTTTCTTACTTCTAGCCTTAATACTAGTGTAACTTTATAAATTTCGTTACAAACATTTGTTATAATTTTTGTGCTAACTATTTGTTTTATTAAAAATGTGTTGTAACTGTTAAAAGTTCTAATTTTACTATAAATTAAACATTAAAAATTGTACACTAGCGCATCGCTAATGTACATATTGCGCTACCTAAGAGACCTTCGTCGGAAAAACATACGCTTCTGACGTATGATCTTGCGGAAGCCAACGCCTTATTTCGGCGGTATTACGAAGTTGTTTTACTCGCCCAAATAATCTGATGATATGCTAGACGAAATTTAGTCATTTTAGTTTCGATTTTTATTCTACAAAACTTTATTTTTATATACATATTTGTATATATTATTATTATTATCTATATTTATATATATATGTATATTTATATATATATATATATATATATATTTATTTGCTTTATATTTATTTTATTTCATTCTTTCTTTCTTCTTATTTCTTTTACCTTTACTTCATTCTACAAAATTTTAATTTATATACATATATGTATCTTCGCATTTGCCCAGAGCAGTGTGTCTGTGAACGAGGGAAAACCTAAGGAAAGAAAACTCATTGGGAAAAAATCTCCATAGGGAAACCTTGTTCGAAGATGCGTGGGGTTCATATGATTCTTTGTATCGCAACTTACTCTACTTACATTAATACGTGTTAAAATTTTTATGTACAATTCGATATCTGGAAATTATGGAAAAAAGAAATTTTCTTTTATTATTTCGTCTAATTCTGAGTTGAGAATTTATTTTTATGGCTTTGCAGAAAAAAACGTTTGTTTTTCTTTTGTCTCGTCGATAGTGGTTAGTACTGGATCTGGCTTGGATTCCGGCTCTGGCTCTGGTTGAGCGATCATTTCGTAACTTTTTCTTGCCTCTTGTTTCGTCGGTGATTGTTTAAGGGATATGAAGAAGTGTGCGGCCGTGCTCCAAATGGCTGACAATAGGTAAATGGACCAACCGTATACGCGATGAAGGGCGTATCCGTTGAGTACAACCCCTATGAACGATTTTATCACGTGTATGATTACCAGGACTGCGATTCTCCCCGCGCTTGCAGATCCAAAGGTGATAAATTTATTCCATATTTTTTTCCAAGCAGAATTTACTAAATTATCCATGGTGTCTTCGTTTATGAAGTGCGATATTGTGTTGCCGCTCGTCACTTAACTTCCACCGGTATACATTTTACCATGTGAACCACTTCGCCGGCTACCACTGCCATGTAGCCAGGATCATTCATTATGTTATACGCAAATTGCTCGGGATTTTGTGTAGCGATAGCGAATGCGTTTTTTAATCCAATCTGTTCTACCCGGCATTAATCCAATTTCCATTGGATTAATGCTTATGCCGTTGCTTTCCAGTAGCTTTTTAGCACAGTCGTCACAGGGCTTTCCAACGCTAGTTACGAAGAAAACGATGTTATCTTTGCGGTGGCATATTAAATCTTTAGTTTCTATTACCTTGCCTCTTTCAACCTCGTATTCTTTGTCATGATTTAGGCTAACTGACGAGTCGATGGAGGATATTGATTTTGTCTCTTCTGGCTTATTAGCGGTTATCAGTTGCGGTAAGGCTGTTGTTTTAGCTTCAAACTCTTCGTGTGACTCTGGCTCGCTTGCGGCATAACAAGGCGCTTGCGCTTGGCGCATCACGCGTGGGCCTTTTTCTTATCGCAAATTTTTGGTTGGTTTCCCCTTGCGTAATATGCTTTGTTCTTTTGTTTTCGATTATTGGTAAAGGAGATTTTTCGGATTCCTCTTGCAAAATCTTTTTAGGTCGTCCTCTCTTCTTTGGTTGTGTAATTTTCTTTGGATCTCATTTATTTTTATCCGTGCGTCCTGGCGCATTGCAGAGTTCTCGTCCTGATCTCGTCACGATATTTGTTGTGACTATTTCAGGTAAATTTCGTGATAATGCGTCTGCGTTAGAATTTAGTTTTCCTGGTTTATACAAGACGGTATAATCATATTCGGAGAGTTTGAAACGCCATTTTTGTACTCGTGTATTGAGGTCTACTGATTTATACCAAACTAAGGGTTGATGATCAGTGATGATTGTTATTTTCCTTCCATATACGTAGGAACGAAATGCCTGTACGCTATGTATAAATGCTAAGGCTTCCTTTTCGTAAACCTCGTATTTAAGTTCTGCATTGCGTAAGACTCTAGAAGTATATGCTATGGGGAATACGAGTTCCCTTTCTTTCATAAGGAAAACCGCATTCGCCTCGGCCTGCCAACCTAATTCCCTAACAGAGAAAATCTGTGTTTGTGTATATTCGTGTTTAATAAAAAAGAGAGGGGCATGTACAGTCCTACCATATAGAAGGACCAGCCACATCCTCGGATTAAGGAAAAGAATGAGACAGAGGAGAAAAAGAGAAAACGAAAAAAGATATTGAATTATAATTATGTTTATTGCTTACTTAGAGAGAGAGAGAGAGAGAGAGAGAGAGAGAGAGAGAAAGAGAGAGAGAGAGGTGCTGATACGACTTCCTGACTGGCTGCTTCTTCTACTGAACTGACACTGCTTCCTGGACTGAGACTGAATGCATTTTTGTGGAAAAATCGGGGCTTTATATACCCGATTTTTCCATAATCATCCGCAATCCCTCTCTCCGCTCCTCGTATTTATAGGTTATTTTATTGCTTTATTTATTTTTTTTATTTCTAGCCTTGATATTAGTGTAACTTTATAAATTTTGTTATAAACATTTGTTATAAATTTTGTGCTAACTATTTGTTTTATTAAAAATGTGTTGTAACTGTTAAAATGACAAATTTTACTATAAATTAAACATTAAAAATTGTACACTAGCGCATCGCTAATGTACATATTGCGCTACTATTGTAGAATAAAAATCGAAACTAAAATGACTAAATTTCGTCTAGCATATCATCAGATTATTTGGGCGAGTAAAACAACTTCGTAATACCGCCGAAATAAGGCGTTGGCTTCCGCAAGATCATACGTCAGAAGCGTATGTTTTTCCGACGAAGGTCTCTTAGGTAGCGCAATATGTACATTAGCGATGCGCTAGTGTACAATTTTTAATGTTTAATTTATAGTAAAATTAGAACTTTTAACAGTTACAACACATTTTTAATAAAACAAATAGTTAGCACAAAAATTATAACAAATGTTTGTAACGAAATTTATAAAGTTACACTAGTATTAAGGCTAGAAGTAAGAAAAATAAATAAAGCAATAAAATAAGCTGTAAATACGAGGAGCGGAGAGAGGGATTGCGGATGATTATGGAAAAATCGGGTATATAAAGCCCCGTTTTTTCCACAAAAATGCATTCAGTCTCAGTCCAGGAAGCAGTGTCAGTTCAGTAGAAGAAGCAGCCAGTCAGGAAGTCGTATCAGCATCTCTCTCTCTCTCTCTCTCTCTCTCTCTCTCTCTCTAAGTAAGTAATAAACATAATTATAATTCAATTATTATTTTTCGTTTTCTCTTTCTCTCCTCTGTCTCATTCTTTTCCATAATCCGGGGAAGTGGCTGGTCCTCCTATATGGTAGGACTGTACATGCCCCTCTCTTTTTTTTTAAACAAGAATATACAGAAACACACATTTTCTCTGTTAGAGAATTAGGTCGGCAGGCCAAGGCGAATGCGGTTTACCTTATGAAAGAAAGGGAACTCGTATTCAAGTAGAGCCTTGGACTCTGGTCTATTTAATCAAGCTTAGGAAACACTCTAAGGTATAATAACCAAGAATATCTATCATTGTATTATTGTTATTCAATTATCTAATAATCCCGAGCTAGTGGAGTAAACTCCAGGCTCGAAACAAGCCAAGCTCCATTCAAAGGCACACATAAATACGGATGAACTTTCAAAAAAGTTAATGTACACGAAAGAGCATATATGTCTAGACGTCACATAAAAATAAAAATAAAAAAATAAAACTAAATATAAATAAAAATTAATAATAATTTTTAGTAGGACTATACATGCCCCTCTCTTTATATATATATATATATATATATATATATATATATATATTCGCAAATAAAAACCCATAGGTTCTCGTATAGGAAAATAGATATTGGTAGGCCAAGTCGAATACGGCTTTCCTTTGAAAAAAGGGAATTCGTATTCAAGTAAAGCCCCTTGGACTTCTGTCTATATAAACAAGTATAGAAATCATTTCAAATTAAAACCAAGAATAACTAAATTTTATTTTCCTTTTTCTCAATTATTTAATAATCCCGAGCTAGTGGGGAAACTCTAGGCTCGAAACTAGCCAAGCTACATTCGAAGGTGTACAGGCATATATATAGAAAGATATACGTGTGCACTTCGAATAAAGTTAATGTGCTCGAAATGGTGAATATGCCCAGACGTCACATAAACTTAAAATTTTGGGGGCTCAACCGGGATATTAACACTTGACATTACATAATTGAAATAAAGACGATAATAAATGATAACAAAAAAAATTTTTTAAAAAAAAAAAAAATTAGAGACAGAAAAGAAAATATTTTTTTAAGGAAGAAAAAAATACTACCTTAATTTCCTTTGTCTAGTGGACAACCTAGGGTATCCTACAGTAAAAAAGGCTAACAAAAGATCCCAGAAGAAACGGAGACAGCTTCGAAAACAGGAAGAGGCGAGATTAAAGGCTCTCCGTCGAGAGGAACTGCTGGGCGAATGCACTGCCCAAATCCAAGGGGCATTTGCTGATGCGTGTCAGACGCTTAGCCAAGAAGAACGTACCAAATTGTTCAAACACACACTCTGTATCCACTGCTTGGGAGGTAAGATAAGGGAAAAGTGCTCGGTATGTTGGTCCAAGCACTATACCATCCCTAAAATCTCCTCGCACAACCTCAAACCACTTGATGGCAACACACTCAGAACCTTTTATGGCATTAAGGGTACACTAGGCGACGTGGAGGTACAACAACAGTATCCGCTGCTCTCCATCGATGACATTGTAGAGATTCAGCAGAGAAGCACTTGTGCGAAATGCTTCGAGGAGCGTAAACTCCCAACAGAGGACTGCCCGGGGTACATATCATGCCAATATTCCAGAGCCAAAGATATACTGCGATACAGGAAGTAAGAAGCCTGGAAAATCAAACAGATTACATATAAATAAAAGAATTTATAATGAATTGTAAAGTACAATGACATTAAAATAGAAATACTAATTAAAACAATGAAAATAAAAATTATTTCAAAACATACATGAAGAATCCCTACACCCATTAAGAAAAACCTGAAAGAAAAATATATTCACAAAGCAAGCAAAATACACGTGCAGTAAAATAAATATAACACATATATAAATATATAGAGATACATATATATACACACACACATATATATGTATACATATATATATATATTTACTATATACAAAACAATAAAAAAATTAATTAAACCACAACCTATAATGAAATATATATATATACCTTTACAAAATTCACATATGTATACATAGGTATATATATATATATATATATATATATATATATACATGTATATGCACGTATATACTTACACTAGTGTATACTTATAAAAGAAAAAAAACCAAGAAAAGAAAAATTAAAGAAAGAGTAATACTGATATGAGTACATATGTATACGTATATATATTTGCAGCAATAAATAATTAAATAACAAAAAAATATATGAAAAGAAACTTATCTGACACCGTGGTCGCTCAACTGCCTAGCACCAAAGTAGCAAGCTAGACGTATGCACTCACTGCCACACAATAAAAGTTCAACACGAACTACGCAAAGACGTCCAACAGTGCGCCTAACGGACATCAGCGCAATCACGCGTTCCCCGATTTTCTGATTACACTAAAGGTGGTGCCACTATTGTTTTTCTTCTCACGTAACTTGCTACACGTCAAAACTTAATCAACAATCTACTACAATATAATAACGATAACAATAATATTTAATAAATAAAATAACAATAATAACAATAACCATTGCCAATAACACGGTAAAAATAAATAAAATGTCTATATATATAATTAAATATATAAAAACACACAACAATAATAATAATAAATAAATAAATATATATATATATATATATAAGCTATATATATGATACCAATACTAGACCCCGAAGGAATTAGCATCTATACAGACACTAGGTTAAGGTTACAACGCCTAGAACAAAATATTGATGCATTAATCGCCAACGATCATGACCGTTGGGAATTCGGGAACTATTTAGATAAAAGAATAGACCAATTGGAAAAGGCTCCGAATAAGGATCAGGGAGAAAATAAACAATTGAAAGATACGATATTACAAATATATTCCCTGCTCGCAGAAGAGCAGGACGAATTAAAAAAATCAGAAAGAAGAGAACAACAAATTATAACCTTGCTAAAGGAAAAGCAAAGAGATGAGAGAAACTTACAAACAATTATTGCTACAATTATAAAGGCTATAATAAGCCAACACAAATCACCTAAAAGGGGGGATAGTGAAACTATAGAAAGCTTAGAAAAGGCGTTCGAACAACTTTCCTTAACGGAATAAACCTCACAACTAGAAGTGGGATTAAATAATCAAAAAAATTAATAAAAATTTTCTTTAATGATAAAAAAAGGTGAGAGAACATAACAAATGAATATAACAAATGGTCTAAAAGCCTAAATCGGGAAGCTAAAAATTAAACAAATGAATTAACATTAACAAATTAAGAACCCAACCTCACCATTCGAAAAGATTTTAAAAAAAAAACAAAATAAAAATTAATACGACCAAGCACCAAAGCCTCTGAGCTACAAATGATAGCCATGCGCAACTGCTTCTCGGTCAGAAACTTAATAAATTAAAAATTAACACGACCAAGCACCAAAGCCTCTGAGCTACAAACGATAGCCACGCGCAAATGCCTCTCGGTCGAAAATTATCCACTGAATCATTACAAAAATTTATGAAATTTATGATATTACTAATCAATATATATCTTGTAACGCACAATTTACAAACAAATATATATTAAAATTAAATTATTAAACCGGTGAAGGTTAAGGAAACAATTAAAATTAATTTAAACAAGTAAACGAAACAATTGGAAAAATAGAGAGAGAAAATCTAATTAATTAAGAACCAAAATAAAATATCGAAACAAACCGTAGTCATACGCAACTGCCTCACAGCCATATAAATGAAAAGGAGATACATTTATGCACATATACATTAAAAATCGAATGAATACACGTAGTAAAACTCGATCAAGGAAGGAGTTAGAAATCCCATTACAAAACGAATCCGAAAATCAACCAAGGGAGAACGAATTCAAAACTCCTCCGAAAGACTTAAAGGAGGTTAAATTTATACCATTCGGCACATCAGCGCCTCGAGAACAATCGAATACCGAACAAAATATAGAAGACGTCAGTCCCATACACACAGGTTCATCTACCCCTGGAAATTTATCGTTCTCCGGTGACTCTATAGACCTCGCCGAACAAAAGACGGTCAGACCATACTTTTCGCACCTGACAAGTGATTGCTTAATAGCTGAACACCTACCAAGTACTAAAATGGCGAACGATCAATCCACAACCATATCTTTGAAAGAAGCACTAAAATTTGTTCTTGAATTTGACAGGAAAAATATTCCACTTAGCAATTTCTTAGAATACTGTACAAAAGCTAGGGAACTGATAAGCAATAATCTCAAATAAAGCTTCACCAAATTACTTAAGAGAAAACTCTTGGGTGAAGCAAGAGAAATAATATCTGGGTACGCATTAGCCACAGTCGAAGAATTTAAAGAACATTTAAAGGACTTTTACGCCCAATCGAAAAACGTGCATCAACTTCTCGGCGAACTGAGTAGTCAATACCAGTGTGAACATGAATCAGTTATAAGATACGCGAATAGAATGAGAGACATCGGTTCTCAAATTTATGAAGTAAATCAACACATAACCAAAGCACCAAATACAGCCGCCTTCAAGTACAGCATCGAAAAGGCAATCATAGAATATTTTCGACTAGAATTAAAGCCCGAAATAGAAACTAGATTGAAAGAGAACGAAACTATCGAGGACGTAGTAAAAGACGCGATAGCAGTAGAACGAAGACTCGAAGCTCGAAAGAATTTCTTTACGAGGCAAGAAATACGCCATAAACCTAACAAACAAAATATTTACCCCAGGCACATAAACAATCTAACTCTTCTGAGAAAGACACCTTATAGCTACTGCAATATAATAGGTCATACGTTTGCAGAATGTCGGAAAAAACTCAGACCAAGCCAAGCGCTATTATGCCAAACTTGGGGAAGGTCAAACCACTCTACCTCTCAGTGCTTCGCTCAAGTGTCAAACACTTCTACCTCAGTGCTTCGATCAAGTGTCAAGCATGTAACACGATAGGTCATAATGCCCGCGACTGCAGAAGTAGCAATAGACCGTCGTCTATAATATGCAAGCTATGCAATAAGCCTGGCCATACAGCTAACTTCTGTCGAAATAATCAAATGAATAAACAAAAACCGATTCCGAAATACCAAACATATGGAAGGTTAGGGCATTCTGAAGCTACATTTAGGGTACGCGATCCCACTCAACAAACCGCGGCCAGTTCTAACAGACCCACATGCGCTTACTGCAAGTACCCAGGGCACACAATATCAGAATGTCTTAAGCGGCAATATCATCAGGGAAATGGACGAAGTCCCCAGAACGAGAGTGCAATTAGGGGGACTTGCCACAGACAAACGCGCTCAATGAAAACAAATCAATTATCAAATCTGTTTGGCGAACTAATACCCTCGGAGCCACAATAAGCAACTACGTACCATACGTAGAGGTTCAGTTCGGGCCACAATGTCTTCTTTCTTTTATGATAGACAGTGGATCCGAAGTAAGCATTATCAAAAATTCGGATCAATACCGAAAGGGGCACACATAAACGAATCAAAAATTTATACACTAACAGGAGTGGGAGATAGTAAAGAAACAACCCAAGGTACCGTATTATTAAAAATTGCCGGACAATGAATCGAACTTCTCGTAGTATCAGACGATTTTCCTATTACATACAATAGAATCATTGGGCCAAAATTCTTAACAGATTCCAATGCCGAATTAAACTTTAGCCATAAACAACTCATCATAGCTGGCCAAACGACGAACTTACGACTAGGAAATGAAACCTTAGGCATCCCTACATATAGCATTGTGAATACCAACGTCGAACAGGAAACGGAGTTACTTCCTACCATGATTACCAAGAATCCAATGGGCGGCAAATGTAGATTCCTAGTAGACACAGGATCTGAAGGAAATTTAATAAAAATAGGAACCATACCCCATCAGTTCAAAATCGATGAGTCACAGAAAGGACTCTTGATGGGAATAAGCTCAGAACAATTTTCCAGCCTAGGAACATTAAAAATTAAAGTTTTGAGCGGAATCTCTAGTTTCCAAGTCGTCTCCGATCATTTTCCAATACCGTATTCCGGTATTTTGGGGGCACGATATTTAAGTGACGTTCGAGTAGCACTAAACTATGAGATGAAACGACTAGAATTTCTTCATACACACTACCAACCAATGGAATTTATATCATCAGAGATGCTTCGCAAAAATTTAGCCACGGAATTGGGAGAAGAAGGAATAGACCATACGGTAGACTCGTTACTCGCGATCGCATCTATCGATAATCACAGCGACGAGAGCGAAACAGACAATGAACAACAAAGGCTGAACGAAGAATTGTGACACATAGATGATAATGATACAAATGAATTTTTAAATAATTACTTCGATAATGAGAGTATATCCACAAAGACGCTTTATGCACTTACACAAGAACTAATATTTGAAGAACTAAATATCCCCTCAAAGGGAGTAAATAATGAACCCACCGTTTTCCCCACGGAAAGCTTAACTACTATAACTCACAGAATAAAAACCACAGATACAGGTGCATGATTTATTAAACCAAGGGGTGATAGAGAACTCCGATTCTCCATTTAATAGTCCAATTTGGATTGTAAAGAAGAAAGCAGACTCACAAGGTCGACCAAGATGGCGAATGGTGCTCGATTACAGAGCTTTGAACGAAAAAACAGTAAGCGATGCATATCCACTGCCGAATATTACTGACATATTTGACCAAGTAGGAGGTGCAAAATATTACTCCGTACTAGACCTTGCATCAGGGTTTCACCAAATTAAGATAGACCCGAGAGATGCACATAAAACAGCTTTTAGTACGCCATTTGGACACTATCAATTCGTTCGTATGCCCTTTGGGTTGAAACATACACCCGCCACTTTTCAAAGGTTAATGAATACATTATTAAGAGGACTACAAGGCAGAGAATTCTTTGTGTACCTGGACGACATTGTGATATATGCAAACACACTGGCAGAACACGATAGAAAAGTGAGCCTACGATTAAACAGACTTCGAGACGCCGGATTGAAATTACAAACCGACAAGTGCAAATTTCTGAAAAGAGAAGTGAATTATCTAGGATACCATTTGAGTGAAAAGGGACTTAGTCCCGACGAAAAAAGGATAGAAGCTGTAAAAGATTTCCCACGACCGACAAACGCAAAGAACGTGCGACAGTTTCTTGGTTTAGCCGGATATTATCGCAGATTTATTGAAAGATTCGCTGCAATTGCAAAGACATTAACAAAATTGCTGCAAAAAGATGTACCATTTGAATGGTCGAACAAAACCGAAAAAGCCTTTCAAACTTTAAAAGACATTCTATGCAATGCGCCTTTATTACAATTCCCCGACTTTACTCAACCATTTAATATAACAACTGAAGCCTCAGGATACGCTATAGGAGGTATTCTGTCCCAGGGAGAAATAGGGAAAGATAGACCCATAGCATATACTTCTAGAGTCTTACGCAATGCAGAACTTAAATACGAGGTTTACGAAAAGGAAGCCTTAGCATTTATACATAGCGTACAGGCATTTCGTTCCTACGTATATGGAAGGAAAATAACAATCATCACTGATCATTAACGCTTAGTTTGGTTTAAATCAGCAGACCTGAATACACAAGTACAAAAATGGCGTTTCAAACTCTCCGAATATGATTATACCGTCTTGTATAAACCAGGAAAACTAAATTCTAACGCAGACGCATTATCACGAAATTTACCTGAAATAGTCACAACAAATATCGTGACGAGATCAGGACGAGAACTCTGCAATGCGCCAGGACGCACGGATAAAAATAAATCAAATCCAAAGATAATTACACAACCAAAGTAGAAAGGACGACCTAAAAAGATTTTGCAAGGGGAATCCGAAAAACCTCCTTTACCAATAATCGAAAACAAAAGAACAAAGCATATTACGCAAGGGGAAACTAACCAAAAATTTGCGATAAGAAAAAGACCCACGCGTGACGCGGCAAGCGCAAGCGCCTTGTTATGCCGCAAGCGAGCCAGAATCACACGAAGAGTTTGAAGCTAAAACAACAGCCTTACCGCAACTGATAACCGCTAATCAGCCAGAAGAGACAAAATCAATATCCTCCATCGACTCGTGAGCTAGCCTAAATCACGACAAAGAATACGAGGTTGAAAGAGACAAGGTAATAGAAACTAAAGATTTAATATGCCACCGCAAAGATCACATCGTTTTCTTTGTAACTAGCGACAGAAATCCCTATGACGACGGTGCTAAAAAACTACTGGAAAACAACGGCATAAGCATTAATCCAATGGATATTGGAGATGTCGAACAAATAAAAGGGGCGCACTGCAAAAACCTCTTCGCCTTATGCATACGAGGTGAAATACCCATAATCATGACTATAATAAAAACCAATATATACAAAACAAAGGAAATTCTAATCAAAATAGGAGAAAACATTATTAGCATTGCCAAAAGCAAGAAAAAATTTCCTTAGTAGCTTAATGAACCCCATAGCTAAATGGTTTAAAATAACACACTTTTACAAAATAGCTTTAAGTGTCATAGGACCATTAACCCCTACGATACTTGGAAACGAATACATCCTGACAATGCCATATCATTTCTCTAAATTTTGCGTAGGAGTACCATTATCAGTCCACTACCATAGCAGATTCTTTTATAAAAAAATTCAATTGCACCTTCAAAACACCAAAAATTATTCTAACAGACCGAGGGAAAATTTCCTGAGTAGCTAAATGAATCAAGTAGCTAAACGGTTTAAAATAAAGAAACTACGATCAACCGCTTTCCACCCGTAATCCAATGGATCGCTAGAACGTTCACATCACGTTTTGGGCGAGTTCTTAAAAAAATATACTACTAACGACGAGGAATGGGACAGGTGGTTAGACATAGCCATTTTAAATTATAACACTTGTGTCCAAGAAAGCACCAAGCATACACCGTATGAATTAAATTTCGGTAGAATCGCCAGGTTGCCTTCTATCTATCCTTTAAGAGAAGGAGACTTATTACCCACGTATAAGGGATATCAAGTCGACTTAGTCACACGGCTGAATGGAATCCAGAAATTGGCCTACGATAATCTAGTATCCTCAAAATTTCTTTCGAAGAAATACTACGACAGAAAAAATTATCCAACGGAATTTTAGAATAGGGGATTATGTATTCCTACTGTCCGGTCTCAAACCAAATAAATTTGGAAACCATTACTCTGGACCTCATAAGATATTAGAAGTGTTCAACAAGAATAATATTAGGATTCAAGTGAATAAAAGCAGTAAGATCGTTCATGCGAATAGACTTCGCATCTCGTACATAAATAAAGAAACAACAACTCAAAAGAAAAAGCGTAGACAGAATGAACAGGAGAAACCAGATTAATCAGTGTCACCCTTAGCTTAGAAAAATAATGATTTCTATCATTTTAAACATTTTAAAAAAACTATTTTTTATATAATAAGATTTATACACATAAATAAACTTCGCATTCACCGCTATACTACCTAACACTTCATATCCTCCATACTAACCCTATAATAAAATAAGCATACGAATATTATTGATAAGCCTACCACTTTAGGAAAGAAAAAAAAACACAAAACCGACGCAATACATGCAATTTTTCAGTTGTCTACAAAGGTCAAAATCGAAGTCAAAACTAGTTTCTTTCTTCCTTATGCCAACCATAATAACTATTTTATTTCTTACAGAGTACGCAACTAACCTCTTTATGATTTCCGAAAAGATGATATCCCTACACACGATACTTTTTACTTTATTTTTCGTCACCCCAACAAAAACAATGATAGGGTACGATTGTGGCTCTGACATCATGAATATAACAACCATGTCTTTATTAGACGTCGGAGAATGCAATTTTCCTCACCTCTACCCTATAAGTCAACTTGCTTATATACAGCTACTTCAAATTAACGATTTTCAAGAAACCGAAGCATTACAATGTAAAATAGAGGTACGGAAAACCATCTATTACTGCGGGATGCATTAGCATAACTCTATTGTTAATAATAGCGAAATGGAATACTTGTATGACATTAGTAGAGATAGTCGTTTACAATTACATTTAATTGGGATAATCAAATTCGGACAAAATCACGTTATAAACAGGGTCAGAATTAACCAAACAAATATATATTCGATGACCTTCGCCGGAAGCATAAGCAATGATGGAACCTGCGCGGGGGCTTATTATAGCGACCCCTATAGAACTTGAAATTCTGTTATTGTCCAAGGAACCCTTAATATTACCCTATCACAACAATCTGCGTTAGTAAATTTACAAGACGACAAAATTCATCTATAATTGGGAACATTATGTCCACTATCGGGAAAATTCTGTAGACACTAAAGATGGATATACTTTCTGGGAATCGGTCCCTAATAATGATTGCCACTTTAATGATTTTGGCGTATTATTCGAAGGTCAAGCGATTAAAATGACTAACCCTCAGATAGATCAAGACGTAATCTATTCTTTTACAGATCAAAAATTAACATTCGAACTAAGTAAATCGTCCGAAGAAAAGGTATGCGGTTATACAATAATAAGAACCGAACACCCAAAATTAGTTATCTTCGAAACAAAAGAGGGCATAACGTTTTCCAAAAAGAGTACATTATCTAGTAGTAATCTGGATATTTTCGCTTATGTAAATGCAAAATTCGTATATCTGGAAAAACACGTAAATAAACAAATGCTTAACTTATACCGCAACATAGTGACAGACCGATGCCGGGTAGAACACATTGCATTAAAAAATGCACTCGCTATTGCTACACAAAGTCGCGAGCAATTCGCGTATAACATAATGAAAGATCCTGGCTATATGGCTGTGGTAGCCGGCGAAATGGTTCACCTGGTAAAATGTATACCGGTGGAAGTTAAAATAGATCACGGCGATAACTGTTACACCGAGCTGAGAGTTGGAAGACAAAACACAACCCTCTTTCTCACACCAAAAACACACATCCTAAAAACTCAAGGGACTAGAGTTCCCTGTAACCAAGTGCTACCATCATACTACGGTATTGATGGTGAATGGTACAAATTGGCACCAAAACCGACTGAGGCAAGAGAACCCACAACCTTAAAACCCATGACTCAGCTGACATGGAAATATATTAATCCAATCAGCCTAGCCACATCTGAGATCCACTCCAGTAAAGATCTAGAAATACTAAAGGAATGAATTATGTGTCCAGTAGAAACAGCTGCATTATTGAATAACGCAGCACACGAAATGCGCGAATCTGGAGTGACGAGCGGCAACACGATATCGCACTTCATAAAGGAAGACACCATGGATAATTTAGTAAATTCTGCTTGGAAAAAATATGGAATAAATTTATCACCTTTGGATCTGCAAGCGCGGGGAGAATCGCAGTCCTGGTGATCATATACATGATAAAATCGTTCAAAGGGGTTGTACTCAACGGATACGCCCTTCATCGCGTATACGGTTGGTCCATATACCTATTGTCAGCCATTTGGAGCACGACCGTACACTTCTTCATATCCCTTAAACAATCACCGACGAAACAAAAGGCAGGAAACAGTTACGAAATGATCGTTCAACCAGAGCCAGAGCCGGAACCCAAGCCAGAACCAGTACTAACCACTATCGACGAGACAAAAGAAAAACAAACGTTTTTTTTCTGCAAAGCCATAAAAATAAATTCTCAACTCACGCGACTTTTCCAGAATTAGACAAAACAATAAAAGTAAATTTCTTATTTCCATAATTTCCAGATATCGAATTTCGCATAAAAATTCTAACACGTATTAATGTAAGTAGAGTAAGTGGCGATACAAAGAATCATGTGAACTCCACGAATCTTCGAACGAGGTTTTCCTATGGAGATTTTTTCCCACTGGTTTTTCTTTCTTTCGGTTTTCCCTCGTTCACAGACACACTGCTCTGGGCAAATGCGAAGATCAAATGGAGAGGAAAAACAAAAAAAAAAAAATTTTTGTCATATGTACACTACTTAACGCCGCATTACCCTAACAGAGACGAACGATTGTTTTCGTACTTCTAACAACCGTATTACGCAAGGGGTGTAACATCGAGCCACTAACTAGAATAAAATATTATTTTTAATAACCAAATGAGAATATATTAAAATAAAAAGCATAACATAGGTGTAGACATTAAAGTATATATATATATATATATATATATATATATATATATATATATATATGTATACACACATATATATGTATATAAATTAAAATTTTGTAGAGTGAAAGTAAAAGATATAAGAATAAAAAATAAAAACAAATGAATATATATATATAAATATATACAATAATAATAATAATATATATGAACATATATATATATATAAATAAATATATATAATAATAATAATAATATATAAAAATATATATATATATATAAAAATAAGGTTTTGTAGAATAAAAATCGAAACTAAAATGACTAAATTTCGTCTAGCATGTCATCATCTTATTGGGGCAAGGAAAAAAACTTCGTAATACCGCCGAAATAAGGCGTTGGCTTGCGCAAGATCATACGTTAGAAGCGTATGTTTTTCCGACGAAGGTCTCTTAGGTAGCGCAATATGTACATTAGCGATGCACTAATGTACAATTTTTAATGTTTAATTTATAGTAAAATGAATACTTTTAACAATTAAACCACATTTTTAATAAAACAAATAGTTAAAACAAAAATTATAACGAATGTTTATAACAAAATTTATAAAGTTATACTAATATTAAGGCTAGAAGTAAGAAAATAAATAAAGCAATAAAATAAGCTGTAAAAATGAGGAGCAGAGAGAGGGATTGCAGATGATTATGGAAAAATCGGGTATATAAAGCCCCGATTTTTCCACAAAAATGCATTCAGTCTCAGTCCAGTAAGCAGTATCAGTTAGTATCAGTCTAGATCAAGTCAAGGAACATCATCAGCCATCTCTCTCTCTCTCTCTCTCTCTCTCTAAGTAAGTAATAAAAATTATTTACAAATTAATTACTATATTCGTTTGTTCTTCTCTCCTCTGTCTCACATCTTCCATCATCCGGGCAAGTGATTGGTTCTCCTACATGGTAGGACTATACATGCCCCTCTCTTTATATATATATATATATATATATATATATATATATATATATATATATATATTCGCAAATAAAAACACATAGGTTCTCGTATAGGGAAATAGATATTGTTAGGCCAAGATGAATACGGCTTTCCTTTGAAAAAAGGGAATTCGTATTCCAGTAAAGCCCCTTGGACTCCTGTCTATATAAACAAACATAGGAATCATTTCAAAATAAATCAAGAATAACTAAATTTTCTTTTCCTTTTTGTCAATTATTTAATAATCCCGAGCTAGTGGGGGAAACTTTAGGCTCGAAACTATCCAAGCTACATTCGAAGGTGTACAGGCGTATATATAGAAAGATATACGTGTGCACATCGAATAAAGTTAATGTGCTCGAAAGGGTGAATATGTCCAGACGTCACAGTATTACCGTGCAGTTCGATATATATTTATATATTTTATTTGTTTTATTTTTATTTTAAAATTCTTGCTGTTTGTTCAGTCCTCGAGATGGCTATACTTCGCTTATAAAATGAGTGTCCCAAAAAAAAATTAGCCTCTTATATATTTTGACCCGTACAATACAGATCCTGAGGTCTTCAAAAAGAAGAGAATTAAAGCTAACTATCGAAAAAGTTTTCCGAAAAAAATAGGTGATTTTAAACAAAACAGCTTCTAAGCGTCATTATCATAAAATAAATGTTAAAAAAATTTTTGATTTTTTCAAATACAAATTTTGAAAATTTTTGCAACTTTAACTATATATACAATTGTATCAAATTTAAATTTTTTTAAAAATTCAAATTTTTACCTCTTCAATAATCATTTTGAATCATTTAAAACTAAACTTGGTGTAAATAAGTAGATAGGCTGTAGGCATTAGAGCACATCGCATCCCCCTTGAAAAGTATGCTATGCCCCCATAGACATTCTGGCACAACCCCTATCCCCTTTAAAAGTGTGCTATACCCCCGGCATATTATTATCTATAGAGAAGGAGCTCCCCCTCGAAAACAATGCCAACATCCGCTATATTATAATAGATAAAAAAAGAGGGAGATGGGTAACGATTCTTTTCATCCTTTCCGTTCATTATATTTGAGGAGAGTTTTGTTTCATCACGATCGAAATTTGATATGCGTCTGAGAAGAGGCAAACACCGTTGATGGTTATGAATATCTATTGTTATAGCAAACACGTTCCCTATACTGTATACGGAAAGAGAGACATTTTCTTTTTCCAGTATCACGTTTGCATTCTCTCAATTTTGGCTGACTATAATATCGTTACGTTGGGAAGTCGGAGTGACTACGGAAAACTAGAATATAAAAGTTGTATTTTTAAAAAGGTTCATTGCTCGGAATAAGCATGGGAGGGCATCTGTGGATAGGCGAAAACTCGCGCAGCTGAGGTGGACCCAATCAATTAGTAGAATCTGCTTACCGTTGATGTTTAGAAATGCCTATTGATATAGCAAACAGATGCCCAGACACTGTATACGGAAAGCGAGTGTATTCGTTGTTGTGATTGGAAAATGGACTATCGCATGTCCCACATTACGCTTTAATGAATAGGATTTTGGAAGACTATGAACGCTATTAAACCATTAATATTAACTATTTATTTATAATTACATTATTATATTATTTATATTAATATTTATTATTAAAAATATTAATTATTTATAAAATGCTGGCCACAAGTCATCATAGTGAGCGACAATGGAAAATGTTTATCTTTGATGTTCACACGTTTAGCTCATTATTAAATTGAGAAAGTAATGGGTCTACCGTTGGCAACCTGTGCATGTATAAGTAAAGAAAACCATTTATTTTCCATGGGCAATACGAAGGTTCTAGCAAAAATAGTCTTCAGGCAAAAGAGGTGGAGTCAAAGTGCACTTTCTATCAAGGACGGAAAATCTACGCTGAGAGGGAACAGTAAAACTTTTTGAAACATGTGAAGACTTTGTCCTTATATCTTACGACAATGTGAGATTTGGTAACTCTGGAATTTCTCAGATATTAAGTTGGAAAATTTACCAAAAACCAGAATTTACGGTTCAAATTTCCCGTGCTAATAACTCAAAATTTTAAGGGGGAGGAGAACAAATTTTCGTATACAAATTAATTTTTTTCCACCCAGAAGATGTTGCTAAAATAAAAAATTTGTTTTCCTTTCAAAAAAATCTAGTTGACTCTAATATGATCAGTGTTCCTACTTTGAGCAGAAAACTAGTTAAATAGATTTTCGCCCCCCTCAAATTTATGGAATACGTATTTTGCCGATTTTCAATTTGTGCCTCGGTTTCTGAGATATTCATATATATATATATATATATATATATATATATATATATATATATATATATATATATAGATATACATATACATATTTCTCATATAGATCTCAGATATTTCACGATATATTCTATAGATCTACAGATATGTTTTCATATTTTACAGACGAAAATCTAGCATTTCGGTATTGTTTGTTAAAATAATATTATACACGTTATGGTTAGTAATATATAGTATTAAATAGAATAAAACTTACTAGTGCATGTCATTGTGATATAAAGAATACATTATTAGTATACCCTGAACGTAAGTAGAAACTACTATTTTCATGGTTGTTACTATAATATACAGGAAACTCTCCATTATATTACTTTGGATGCAAACAGATTTTAGGATGGCTTATGAAATTATTTGAGTAAAAAAGGAACGATGGAGGTTTAAAGAAAATTACCAGGTATTTCGGTCGGAAATGATTCTTTAGTTTAAAAATAGTATATATATATACCTTTCAAAAACTTTAAAAGTTAAACAAAGTTTAATTTTGTTTTTTTTGTCATGAATTGAAGTTGCAAATCCGAACATAAAGGCAATTAGTGTAGCAAAAGTGCCATAGCCCAGTGGTCCTCAAACTCAGCATCATGTCACTACCGTGTCACTTCATTGTGTTTGCTTTTCCTGTATTCTGCTGTTCCTGCTTATCTAAATTTCGAAGTTCCTTATTTGTAACAATTATAATGTCGGATAAATAACTCACCTTCTATGTATTACAATACCTTTTTATATTTATTTTTTTTTTTTTGTATTATCCAGTACAAATTATAAGAGAACATTTTACAATGTTTATCAGAAATTTGTAGAGAATATAAAATACTCTGTATGTCAAATTAATTTAATTTCATTAATTAAATTATATAACAAAAAGTATATAATAATTAAAGATATGAATAATTGAATAACATAAACTTACAACTAAATCCATTTAAATTATTAACATAATTAAAAATAATTATATATATATATATATATATATATATATATATATATATAATATACATTTGTTTTGCATCCTTCTATTTCCTGATTATACTTTTTATAAGTAATAAAACTGAAACCTTTTTATTTATTCCTTTATTTTTCCCTTATTTATTTAATTATTCATATATTTGTCATTTGTAATTGAATTGGTAGTAACATATATTTTTTTGTAGTACAACTGGTTGAATTTCTATATCTATATTATTACAAATAATATAAATAGATTTTGCAATATTCAATGTTCAATTTTTTATATTCGATCCAATTACAAATATGTTCTAATAATTTATTCATATTTATGATAGATTCTTCCCACGTTTTTCTTACAGATGCCATTACAGTGTTATCTGCATATAAGATACTATTTCCTTTTTAATTAACTTATTTCATAGATCATTTAGATATAATACAAATAATGGAGGTTCAAGCACAGTTTCCAGTGAAAATTCACTCTTCAAGTATATATAATCATTATAAACATTTTTATTTATTCTGTATCGATGTATTCTATTATTGAAATAACTGCTCATTAAGTGTTACCATTAACATTTATTCCATATAAATTATATTTATAAAACAATAATTGATTCGACTAATAGTATTGAATGCTTTTGTAAAATCAAGAATATAATTATACTTACATTACTTTTATCTAAATTGTCATGTAATATAATAATTAAGTAACGTATTCAATGACATTGTTAGTTCCTAAGATTTGAATAAAATCAAATTGTTTTTTCGATAATATTTTTGATAAGTTTTCTACGTAATATTTTTTCAAAAAGTTGAACTGTATTAGAAATTAATGAGATTGGTATCAATTCAGTTGCATTATTTACATCTCCTGATTTAGAAATTTCTGCTTTTTATTATTATAATATAAGTATGATAAGTTAGAAGCTTATAATGAATAGTTTTACTATGTATTTCGAAATGATTTTTCCAAACGAGGTTTTCAGAAAAATATTACACTAATAATACTTATTCTTTATTTTAGAGTACAGCTAAAAGTGGCGCTCTCTTTCAGAAGTCCAAGTCACGAATGACTCGGCAAGAATCCAGAGAAGTTGAGGTAACATACATGATATTTAGTTTTCATAGCAAAACAAGAAACAGGTCAGCCTTAAAAATAATAGAAGTCTTTATTCAAATATTAAATGAAAGTATAGCTCTCTGTTAACATAATATTTATATATAAATGTAAAATGGCGAGCTGTCCTTGACGGATTCGCCCACTGATTATTGCGATCTTCAGTTGTCTTTTCACAGGTTTTTAGGTTAAATAAAAAAGACTTTTATTAGAGCTAAGAGCGGAACTTGTCCTTTATTGCTCGGAGGAAAAGCCTGCGAACAGGCATAAAAACCTCCAGAAAAAGGGGGGAATTACAAATTATGAACGCACGTAGTATAAACGCAGACAAGAAAGAAGTACTAACGCGATGCAGCTATTCAACACTTTTCACCAAGGTCGCACTAGATATATTATACAGAAGGTCATTATTACATTTTCGTGTTATACGAAAAGACCAAATAAATAAGGCTTGTACAAACGCCATAAACCTTATACAGAAGGTTGAGGCTTTCACGAGACGCGTCTCTCATTGTGCAACCCACTCTCGACCGAAATTGCTCAACAATACACCAATACCGGAACTTTAACGGCATCCGAGGATTCACACTACGTATGATACGTCGTCAGCTAAATATACCTCACGATACAAATATTGCTAAATATTATAGCGATTCGTACGACTGCGGTGTTACGTAGCTATCGCGAGCCCTTCGATCACCTCGGCTGTACTCTAACTGCTCTATAAAAAATCTTAATCTAATCGCGCGCCCCCTTCTCCCTTGATCACCGACCGCTATAGCCAGAGCTCGCTCGTACCGCCGCCGTCGGTGAATCATCGCAATGAGATCGATTACGATGTACATCATCTCGCGTCGATCATTCTCTTAATTCTACGGAACAATAAATATGTAACGTTTTCCTTTTACCCTCGGGATAGCTTACGCGGTAGGATCAGGAACAATATAAAAGGAAATGGAATTTTATACAAAATCGGAAGAAAAATCACAGTTTACTCAAGTATGTTTATATAAAAAATAAAAAAATATATTATCATAAGAGTTGTAAAAAAATATTACAAAGAGAAAAGGCTCTGGCTTCGAGCGCTCTGATCTGCAACACACAAGACAGAATTTTATATTAAATCTTATACTGTACCTTATTAAACGATTTTTCGCACGCTGCTTATTTTGCACAATATTTACAACTTCAATTTAAACGCTCTAAATATACTAATCTCGCGAACTATATATATATATATATATATATATATATATATATACATGTATGTATATATACACACTTACCGGGGTTTGGGAGGGGGTGGAGCACGAACGTAGTCTGCTGATCTCTAACAAGTTATCTGATCGTTGATTGGTGCTTGCTACTTCGTGGCTCCGGCTCAACACCCCTCGGTTCCTGGTCGCTGAACATGCCACCAGGTTCTTTTCTGAAGCACTAAAACACATCAGTGCTCGTACACCCATGATCACGAATTGGTTCGGGGCTAGTAGTGAGACCGCTGGGCCTTAACGAAGCGCCGCGCACCCAGGATCAAATCTCTTGAGGGATAGTAAGGCCGCTGGCCTTTAATGGAGCGCCACGCAACCAGGATCAAGCCTTACTAAGGTGCAGGAGCGATTTTTGGTGAGGCCGCTGGGTTTTAATGGAGCGCCACGTAACCAGGATTCAGACTGTACCATTCAAAATTTTCGGACTAAACTTCTGGAGTCGGGATAGCTCTAGGGAGCTTCTTTCGGCTATATCGCCGAGAGAACTACTTTTGGGGCAGAAAACTTGCCCTTTTATGCACGAAAAATTAGTCGATCGGGTTTTTTACGGCATTTTACGCAACCGTTCGACTAATTTCCTATCGAGCCGCCGAAAGATAATAATCATTTTGCAATAATAAAATAATAATAATCGCATTATAATTATAACAATTATAATGCTAATTTGAGAATTTGCCCTTGAGGACGGTCGTATTCTTATAATCATTTCGGCTTAACTTAGTCCTCTCGGATATTTATTTATTACAATTATAATAATAATAATGAGTGTTATAATCGATTATAATAATAATAATAATAATTATTATATAAATAATAATTAAATTGACATTTACGTCCTCGACAACGCTTGTGTTCTATAATATAAATTATATATTATACTAATTCTGGCGCTGTTTTTCTTAATTTTCTTCTTTTTTTTTGTTACTTAACGTCGCTCTATTTATGCTTCCAAATATCGTTGCTAATCAACGACGGAGGTCTACGATGTGTTTATAAACAAAGCACATGTAAATTAATACAGCGGTTTTTCTTAATTTATTTCATTCGTATTAAATGATATTTAGCTATTATAATACCTTTGATGATAATTATCATTAAAAAAATTAATTTAATTAATACAAATTAGCGATCATACTAATTATTATTACAATAATCAATAATAATTCCAATAACGATAATTATCATAATCATCAACCATAACAGCTATTATAACGAGTTATAATAAGAATCAAATAATAATTACTTTCGTATTCAATTCTTTCGGACACTGAATATTTAATTATAATAATAATTATTCTTATAATTGCGCTCAGTAATTACGATTATATTAACGATAATTAATCATATCTTTTTCTCTCGGATTAATATTTATTTAATATAATGATAGCATAATAACTTATCACGATTTCAAGATAATATTTGGTTATAATAATAGTCACGATAATTATCATAACTAATTGTAATGACAATAATCATTATGTAAATAATATTTAATTATAACCTTCTGTCCTTTCGGAAATTTAATTAATCGTGTATTTATTATAATATTTATTTGCATGTATGTTTATATATGCCTGCTGTATATTAAATATTATAAAAGGATCAAAAACAACACTTCTATATAATTTAATAAAAATTGGGCGCTTGAAATGCAGCGACTAAGGTCTTCACTACCACCCGAGTTCGTCGGTACGCAGTATCTTTTTCACGTTAGCTGCCGTGCGTCTGCGGCTCTCTTTCACGACGCGCGCGAGTTCCCCTCTGCTCTCCCTTGGCCTACGTTCGCTAGGCAGCTGTATTTAATATTCTTAATCACACAGTTATGATAATTACACGTTTGACCGCTAATCGAGAGTATTGCCCGATTATTTTCATTTCAAACTTTAATTATATCAAATTAATGTTTTGCGCATATGAGGCTGTATCGGGAATATAGCCTGATCGTCGCAAATAAATATATAGTTATATATTTATACAGCAAGACATTTTTATAATATATATATATATATATATATATATATATATATATATATATATATATATATATATATATATATATATATATTATAAAACAAATGAAAAAAAGTCATCGATTAATATTTCAATTTTATAAGAATAAGTTTGTTTGTAAAAATATTAAAAAATTTCTCAAAATATAATCCCTAAATTTTTTACATGTATATCAACATATAAATGGAACTGAAAAGAAATGCTTTATTCAAAAGTTCAATTTATATGTTGAACTATGCGTAAAAAATTTAGGAATTATCTTTCCTGAAATTTTTTCATATTTTTACAAACAAACTTATGTTTATAAATTTCAAATATTAATCTATGACTTTTTTTCATTCGTTGTATAAAACTAATTTCGTCACTATAAAACAATATATATATATATATATATATATATATATATATATATATATTGGGTTCTCAAATAGCACCTTTCCACTTTTTTGCTCTTCATTCAATGCTTTATAAAAAGTGTTACAGTGGTCAGATTTACTTTAAATATGCGCCGTTTTGTTCAATAATCTGTTTCCATCTAGACGGCAACTTCAAATACGCCTCTCGTAGAAACCCCTCTCCTTATTTGCGAAGAACTTGGACAGCTACTTTGACAAGCCTCTTTTTAGTCCAACTTTATACCACCAAGGGCGTTCGACATGAACAGAAATAGATGGTAATCACTATGTCCGGGCTACATGGTGCATGCGATAAAACCTCCCATCGGAACTCCCATAGCATCCGACGAGTCATCAACGAAGTGTGTGGTCTTGCGTTGTCATGGTGGAACACTACACTCTTCCTGTTGGCCAATTGTGGACGCTTCTGGTCGATAGCCTGCTTCAAGCGGTTCAGTTACTCACAGTAGATGGTAGAATTAAGCGTTTGACCATATGGGAGCAGCTCATAGTGGATGATTCCCTTCCAGTCCCACCAAACACACAGCAAAACCTTCCTGATCGTCAGTCCCGGCTTGGCCACTATTTGGCACGGTCCACCGGCTTTGGACCACGACCGTTTTCGCTTGATATTGTTGTATGTGATCCATTTATCGTCGCCAGTCACCATCCATTTCCAAAATGGGTCGAGTTCGTTCCGTTTCAGCAGCACATCGCAGGTGTTGATTCAGTCCAGAAGGTTTTTTTTGTGTCAAATCATGGGGCACCCAATCATCAAGCTTTATTTTGTAACCAACCATCTGCAGATGATTTAAAATGGTTTGGTGACTAACTCTCATCTTCTGGGCGCTGTCACTAAATGCCACATGCATGCCGGTCTAACTCGATAAATTCCATGATTTGATCGGTATTCGTCGTCACATGTCTTCCGCCGGCTGGCTGATCCATGGTGTCGTTTCGACCGACTCTGAATCGTCGAAACCATTCCTCTGCGGTTCGAAGTAATAGCGTGCGATCCCTCTAAACACCATTAATCTCACGGAACGGTTTTCTAGCGGATTTGCCTTTGAAGAAGGAAAACTTTAAAATGGCGCGAATTTCCGCGTTAGTGAACTCCGTATTTACACGTCTATAACTTTTGAACGCAATATCCAAATTAATCATGCATAGTATTCATTTCATTTTGTATTTTGTCATTTTGTACGTTATATCAAGACCTTTCAAATGAAGTACAGTATTGCCAGATATGAGCTCTTTAGGGCTTTGTACACAGCTGTGAAATTCATAAGACAAAAAGGCGGAAGGGAGATATTTGACAACTTAATATATATATATATATATATATATATATATATATATATATATATATATATCGTAACGATTGTTGCTTGTTGCGATTTCGAATATGCCGAAACTAATTTTCTCTCTTTTTTATTTATAAAAATAGTGATTATCAGTTCCAGGGGATTTCGTGCAATATAAATTTACTTCGATATCTCATTTTACTGAGAGACACTTTTATGATATATACCACTTTTTTTTCATAATTTGTAAAAAATATTCTTATTTTGCGAAATAAATACTAAAAAGTTCCATTTTAATGTTTCCATTGATTTCGCCATGCCAATTCAATTTCAGCAAAAAACCATTTTGATATTTATAATAACTATTGCCAAAAACGGCACGTGCATACATTTTCAGCTAAGTCGAACGTGGGCGCTCTTCCGAAATCCACACCGAAATTTATATTTTCAAAAAGACTTGAACAGCACTAAAGCGTTCCAATTTGCTAACTGTATGCATATAATAAGCTGATTTTGTTGGAGAAAAGTGTAAAAGCAATAAAACCAGATATAGTTAACATTTTTTGTAGTTAACTTTCTATCTCACTCGGACATATTACTGGTAAAAGATGATATTTTGATAAGAAGGCGCATGCCGAAGTGCTCGACTCACTCATGGAACGCTATATAATTTCTGTGTATCTATACATGAACTACGTGCATGCACGCTTCGTATTCTTTTCAAACATAACATATATTTTATATATAAAAACTACAGTAAAATGCATAATGTAAAATACAATCTACACATATTTATTTGTATCGCCTAATTTTCTTTTATTAGGTGACGAACTTTTCCGACCTTTTTTAACGGAAAAAAGACTTAATCAAAATATTTTCCGTCATTTTCTACTACTTTTTTCCATCTTTCTGGCAATATGGCGGTACCGTGGCGAAAGAACAATGGCGATTTCGAGGTGATCCAATCATTTACAAATTCTCGTACTTCTTGAATATATCGGAAGCGCATATCAACGAGGTTGTGCTGCATCGATCTGAATAGGTGGTAATCAGAAGACGCTATATCTGGTGAGTATGCTGGGTGTGGCAACACTGCCCATTTGAGCTCCAACAGGGTGTTTTTAACGACTTTCGCAACATGTGGCTGAGATTTGTGATGCAAAATAATGACTTTGCGCCTGTTGCGCTATCACTGACTCCTCACTTATTAGCGAGATTTTTCTGCGTTTGAGCTAAGTTTTCGTCCAATAATGCTCGCAATTCACTATCTACTTGTTGTAAGCGATGGAACTTATTCGCTATAACATTCTTAAAGCAATCGATAAGTTGCTGCTATACTTTTTTTCAAATCAAAATAGTGCAAAAGAAGATGTTGAAAAAACGATTTATCACGATTCATTTTTCAGTGATCAAAGAATATTTACACAAATGATGGCGTCTGTTAACTGAATTTTATTGGTAAATGCCAAAACTAAAAAATAAGTACTAGATCCAACATATCTAACTTTTCGCACTACTCCTATTGCCCTCTCAACGTGAAGATTAGAAATGAAAGTCGCCTCATAATAATAGTTTAGCATTAGAAAATTAAAAGTAATAAATAATGAATGTCTTTTCTTCTCAGTTTAAAATTTTGCCCATTACTCGCCCTAGCTAATCCATGTTCGATCAATTTATGTTGCAAATTCTTCAGTTCGCATTTGTATACCTGAGCAGTGCCCGTTTCATTTGGTTTTAGCAGCTCGTAGTGCACGACATCCTGTTGTGGTCCCACCAAATCTACAGCAATACTTTTTGTATGTAACTCCTGATGGTCTTTCTCAGGCATCCGCATTTTAAAGACCGAGTGAACAAAATTTTAATTGTTTTGGGCTATATCAAGGCCTTTGAAGATGATTGCCACGATTTCTGACACGAGACGAAATATTGTTTAAGAAAAAGCTTTGCAAGTAGGCATAAGGAAATCTACCAAAATAATTGTTATTCAAAAGATAATCAACTATGAATTAAACTTAATTTTACCAATACATTTCGGAAAGAAAATTAGAGTAAAAACAGTCTTTTACATTGGATAAAGTTGTATCAATTGTTGTATTCTATTGTAACTTATCAATTTTCCATTTTAATTGGGAAAAATCATGGATTAAATATATGCGACTTAGCTCACTTATTGGCACACTTCTCTGACACCACAGCTATGCAAGAAAATGTATGGATGTTAGCTTTGAACTCTTAAAATTGTCAAATTATTATTATTATTGCTAGAATCTCCCATCTCGGGTCCGCCCGAGATATTACTGTAGTCGATATTAGAAAAAATTTATGAAAGAAGAATTTAATAATTTATCTTTAGATAATGTAATCCTATAAAATATTAATCTGTTATATCTTATAATACTTTATAATAAAAATATTTTCTTTTGGCGAAATTTATTATTTACCAGCATTTCCTATATGGAAACATGCAACATATAACTGACTATATGAAAAATACTCTGGCTGTAAGTGTATTCCAATGTTTTTACGTTTAGCTATATGATTTACTAATGATCATAGCAAAAGATATTTATATTGGTAATTGTAATCGCTTAAACTGGAATGGCAAATCTTTCAAAATCATAGGCATTAGCGGAATGAAAACGATTTTTCTGACAGTTAGATCAGTTAAGATTATTGCATCTTTACATTACTACGTAAAATATTTATTTATAATCGAGTACAATTATAAACATTTAGAACTTGAATATTTTACAATAATATTATTGGATTACGAATTTTCATCTTCTATTTGTGTGAATGAAGGTTTGCTAGAAGGAATTAATTGAGGAATTTCTGAAGATAGTGCACAACATCTTCAGTATGAATAATTGTTTTAATAAATAAATATTCTTTCGTATCACCAGAAAGTTTTTCTAACATTAAATTGTTTATTTCTTCTGTAGAAGAACTTCGGGATGACATAATAGCTTATTCACGTAACCACGGATAAAGCTTTTCTAATAAATTGATAATATCAGGATAAATTTTAACAATAAGTTTGTTGTAAGTAAAAAAAATACAACCATTCATTAATTACTGTAATAGTTTTTCTGAAAATTCATTATTACTTCCATCAAAAGATATCCTCATGTTTGTGTGGAAATTTAAATTCTTGACGTTTTCAAAATATTTAACAATATCAGTTCTAGTTCCTCTTAATATAACATGTAATTCTTGTTGAAAAACCGCAGATAAAACAAAAGCAACATCAATTAATGTATTTACTAATTTAAAATATCGTAAGGTTCCATCAATTACTGTAATGTCAATTTTGTGAATCATTGTGCGTATATCCCATACAATAAGGACAATATTCTTCAGTATTTGCTTCAAATGATGATTTTTACGGATTGAACCAATAAAATTTTGATTGACACGTGCATTTAATGTTAATTTAAATGTAAAATACGCAGTCCTACTACCATTAAGTAGAGCTGCCGTTATTCCAGAAAATATTGCTGCAAATGCTATATTTTCAGTAGAATATACGTGATTTAATAAATGAATGTGAACAACTTTTCCTGTAACTCCGAGAAAATATATATAAAAATAATTTCCCATATTTATTACTAATGCCATCAAAAATACGATCAAATGCATATCTTTGATCAGAAAATAACGTAGGGAGGTCAATCAATAGATGAGTTTTGAAGTGATTAATATTAAAACATGCAAATGGTGAAGTAAATGAATTAACTCAAATTTGTTTTTCGCGAACTAGAGATTACATTCTAAAATCATGCAAGTTCTTAATTTTATTAAAGAACAACTACGTTATTCTCTATATCAATTAAATCACCATTGAAAATACTTTGAGTAATTTGATATAATATCGTTAAAGCATTGTAGATCTTTATGAAGAATGTCTTCGAATAAAAATTTTTACATACTTTCCATAAAAGTCGGTTAAGATGGTTGAAAAAATACTAATATAACAGAAAATAAATCCTTCAGTTTAAAGGTGTAACTAATATGGCAGCACCTGCAAATATTTCATTCTAGTGTTCATTATTATCTAATAGTCCAAAAGATTGGCGAGTTGCTTGAAAAGTAGGATAAATAACATCATTAACATTTTATTTGGATTCAAATGAAGTTGGCCTAGGAAATGAGGCGGTAATATTCTCAAATGAAAATATTCAAATTCATTTGGATAAACCATATAAACCCTACTAAGGGTATTTTCTTTTATAGTACCTATATATCCTTTGAAAGTATGCTCGCGTTTTTTTTAGAAAATTGTTTAATATTTCAAATATAATATGAATGTAATTCATGATCTTAAAAAAATAGGAAGAATAATTTTTTTTAGTTTGAAGAACTTGTGAATATTCTCCTCAGTAGATTTAACACGTTGGCAGTAAACAAGTAAATAGAAGAATTAATTATAGATCAATAGCTTTCGTGTATGGGGAAGTCAAAAATCTACACTCAGTGTCTGAAGTACATATGTATACAGAATGTGTCCCAAAAGTTGTAAAGCTATAATCCGTACACTATTTGTACAGTCTTTATAAAACTTTGGCCACTAGTTACTATAACCTTCCTTTTCAACTATACAAACTTTCTAGTTCATCGGAGTATGAAGAGTGCTACATACTCCGATCGAAGCGCCACGCTGAACTACCCGAACGGAAGTAAATTTACTTCGACGTCTCATTCCCTAAATTTTGATTATAGAAAGTTAAAAAAAATGGTATAAATCTTTAGGCATCCCCACAAATGGCGAAAGTTTTTTCCTGTTCACAATAATTCTCTAAGTATGGTAAAAGAAATAAAGAAAATTCGTACAAATTTGTCGTCTTCTCTACGTGATGCTATTGCTTTCAAATAAAGTAACTATTATAAAATTTAGGTATCAATTACATACATAATTCGAACGTTACCACTTATAAGGCAAAATAATAAATCAAATAAAATGTGTTTCATCGTTCTACGTATTGTATA
The DNA here is from genome assembly GCA_018907035.1 of Sycobia sp. Sy_11. NCBI lineage: Eukaryota > Metazoa > Arthropoda > Insecta > Hymenoptera > Epichrysomallidae > Sycobia > Sycobia sp. Sy_11. Next base: position 1,255,838 of record JACCIC010000081.1, on the reverse strand, counting down.
AGCAAAATAAGACATTGAAGTAAATTATAATGCATGAAATTCCATGCAACTGATAACCACTATTTCTGTAGATAAAAAAGAGAGAAATTTAGTATTTTCCATTATTAAGTCTTTCTAAGAGATGTCACAACAAGCAGAAGTCAGTACCGTACATATCTTATCGAAATAAAAAGAACCCTGATACTTTTTTTATGTTATTTAACGTCGCTCTATTTATGCTTCCATATATCGGTGCTAATTAGCGACGGAGGTCTATGATGTGCTTGTAAACAAAGCACATGTAAATTATTATAGCGGTGCCTGTGTCAATCGGCCGAGACCGGGATTTGAACTCGGATCACCAAGTTACCAGTCCTTCGCTCTAGCGATCGAGCCATCGCAGACCTCAATCCTGATACTTATTGTAATATTTCAAATTCATATATTATGTAAGTAATTATATAATAAAATTATGCAATACAACTAAATATGTGTAGATAATATTTTACATCATCCATTTTACTGTAGTTTTCACATATAAAATAGATTTTATGTTTCAAAAGATCAAGCGAGCAAGTTCGCAATCATGTACATACTATACGTATATACTATTGGTATGTAGCTGGTCTCGTGAAAGACATGTCAGAGCTGTGTGGACTCGTTTTAGGGAGCCGTGAACTAACTATTTGCTCGACTAGTTCAGATATTTTTTAATAAAGCTTTTTAAATGTCATACCTTGTCGATACGCGCAAACACACTTTGCTATATTTGTAGAGAAATGGATTTGCTATTATATAATTTACATATACTTTAAATTAGTCAACACTGAATTCGAATGTTACCTTTCATTTAGTTTTTATCGAGAAATGCTGCTTGCACATAAAAAATATATATTTTGATAAAATTCACAAATTTTATGAAAAATGTTTTTTTGATATATATAGTAGGTTTCCAAACAAATTTGCAAAACCAGCATTTTTTAAGATTTCTTCTCATTCTATGAAAATTCAAAATATGCACAAAGCCACTATGACATTTGCAATCAGCAACCCAAAATACAGAAATATAGAAACTTTGAGCAAAAGTAGGTGAGCAGCATAATTACAAGTACAGCGATAGGCTCGGCGATAGGTGCAACCAATAAGTTACTCAGCATAAACGTTCAGAGTTCGAACTCGTCGTTTTGAAAATATTGGACAATATCATTCAAATCTCAGGAGAGCTATACTATATATCTAATACTAAGCTTCTATACAAGGGTGACAAACGATACAGTAAACATATTGTTGCTCATCTAATTATATATATTATTATTATGTAGTTATCTAATTATATTCACGCGTATGTATGAATCATTGTCGCTTGGAAACCCAAGCCTGTGCCACCTCGACCGCAACGATTAATACATACATACATACATACATACATATATATATATATATATATATATATATATATATATATATATTATACAGGTTCCACTTTACGTGTAGAACATTCTATTGAGTTTTGCAAACCACCGCAATTCATTTCTGTAATAGTCGCTGTGATCGATTCGACTCGACTTCCGTCAGAGGTATCGAGCACACTTAAAGTAGCCGCAATCATTGTTTCAGAGTGCTCCACATCACGACCGCAGCGTCAAAATGAATTATTAAAATGGAAATGAAAAAGTATAAATCGTAGATTTTGTTTTTCTTCATTATTTTACGTTTTATGTAGTCGAAACAGATTTTATATTCATGCTTTAAAAATTCTATAATCGTGATGATCCTCATTCAACTGAAAATTATCTAAGTTAGCTAAAAAAAGGTTCAATCTGGTCGGTACTAGAAAAATTTCTACTTTGATTCATCATCAAATAACAAACTAATATTATAAATTTTCTACGTAATATGGCTATGAAATTGGGGCCAGCCCGGATGTAGAATACAATAACGAATCGATTTAACTTTATTTCATCCGTCTATTCATCATATTAAGAGAGTAAAACGAAATCAATGATTATATTAATATTATAATGCAGATTCTGATTTCTGCAAATAAAAAAGAGACAATTTTAGTTTCTGCTTTTTGAAAAAGGTGGCGTTACAGGAGCCCTGATACAGTCAATGTATATATACTAATGCGTACAAACACGAGTAAGACTTCATTTGTAACTTTTGAAATCTTTATTTGTTCTTCTAAATCTAATTCATATATGATGAAATGCAACTATGCCAATGCTTTTTCCAATTTTCATAACATTTTTTACACTCGTATTTCGGAATGATCATCAATTCCTTCTTCGATTCGGCTTTTATTTCTTTAATCGAATCAAAACCGTATCTCTGAGGTGGTATTTTGATTTTTTTGTACAACCGCGTAAAATCAATATAGTGTAAGCTAGTGCATTATCGTGATGCAAAAATCAAGAGTTATCTTTCCATAAATCTGGCTTTTTGAGACTAATAGCTTTACGCAAACGACGCATACCACTCAAATAATATTCTTTGTTAACCGTTTGGTCGGTTGGAAGGAATTCATAATGCATCATACCACAATAATCGAAGAAAGCAGTGAGCATAACCTTGAATTTTCAGCGACTTTGGTGTGATTTTTTCGGTCTCCGCTCTCCTTTGGCACGATATTCACTCGATTGATCGGTTGTTTTTGGTTTGTAAGCGTACGGCCAAGTCTCATCTCCAGTTTTTATGTATTCCAGTTTATCCACAAAGTATGAAAGCATCGTTTCACAGCCCTCCATACGACTCTGTTTTTCCATAAATTTGAGTGTTTTGGACACAAATCGAGATTTCACTCTTTTCAGGCACAAAGTGTCTTTCAAAATGGCGTTTACTGACCCATATAAAATTACAACAATATCAGCAAGCGCTCTACTGGTTAATGGGCAATTTTGCAGAACCAATTCTTTACTTTGTCGACCTGTAGCCCATCAATAGATGTTCGTGGTCGTGTTTGATGTCGTTGGTTTTCAACGCATTCTCGACCTTCTTTGAACAATTTTTGTCAATCAAAAACACTTGCTCTTGACATTGACTTCTCACAATAGACCTTGTGCAACATTTTGAACGTTTCGGCGGTCGATATCTAATTTTACGCACAAAATTTAATGTTACTTCATTGTTGAATAATTTCAGACATTCTAAAGCCGAATAGACAACTTTTCTTTGTTCACAAAACACAAGCGTAACTATATGATAAATAAAGATAATTGCATGAAATTTGGCACTGATTGATAACTCTGACAGTACTACGAACTTAAAAATAAAAACATTCGTCCGAATCGATAAGCCCGGCAAGTTTGGATTGAAAAATCTTATTCATATTTGAAAACGATAGTATGTGTATATATATATATATATATACATATATATAAAAATATATATTATAATAGTCGGCGCGCTGCACTGTGCGAGTAGCGTCCGATCGGTTGTGACCACCAGGCTCGAGTTTGTTTCCTCGAATCCGGGTGCATGCATCGACCGGTGCGTGAGAACGAAAAAGGTCTTTTTCTCTTTTAACAGCGAGTTAGTTGCTTGGGCAGGAAGAAACCGAGCGGACGTACGACTGCATATTTTACCACGACCGCGGACAACTTACGTACATGTCAGAATTACGCGCAGTTTCGTGGAGTTGAAGATCTCACTGTCTCCGAAACTAACGAGTTTTGGACCACCGACCGGGACATGAGCGGTGCCGCACGAAAACCTTCGGCATTACCAGGTAAACTCCAAGCAAGAAGTAGAGAATTGGGTCGCTTATCTGGATGTTCAAGAATTGAACGACACTCTGAATCCGACAGAGCTAAAAACAGACGGTTTACGGTTCATGAAGTGCGATCGTCTCTGCCGATGGCTCGTGGGGGAGCACACAGCAACAACTTTCTTGAGTCTAGTCAGCTGAAAGCCGATGCGGCTTTCCAGTAAAAATTCTGCTTACGCCGCTCCTTCATTGAGCAAAATGGTCAGGAACTAGGCACCTCGACAAATACAATCAATTTTCATGCGACTATTGCGCATCCACTGATAGCAGTAAGTACTACAGTACCGCACGAGCAACCAGCTGAAATGGCAGAGCAAGCGCCGTCAGTACAATTCACGATACACGAAGAACAGCCAACTATGTCACGCTCGGATATCAACGAAATATCCGACTTGCGTGCACATGTCACATTCGCAAGAGCAAATTCAAGCTCTGGCGGAAAAGTCAACAGCTGACCGAAATTAACTTCAGCTTGTTCAATCAGCTGCAATAGCATAAGGCTACATCCGCCCGCTTCGACAGAGCAAAGAACACGCGAGGCCATGGTAGTTGCCATCATCTCCCTCGTTCGCGCCGGCATCAAGCACAGTAATCTCGAATAACGAACGCCTACAGGTAAACTTCCGAGATACGTTCACAGTAAACTACGTCAAAAATCCCGATGCACCGACGATGAGAACCTCGGCGACAAACTCGGCGCCGACGGCAATCGGATCATCACATCGACATTACAGCTCCAGGAGAGCTGATGCAGTCTGGGTAGGGGAAGTCCTCCGACTGCTGCGGCAGGCGTACAGCCGTCGAGGAACGCCATGAGCGCCTTGAAGCCACGCAATGTCGGCAACATTGTGCGTCGGTGTCGGTGGGATGTACGCTTTTTGGGCGCTCGCGATCAAAGTATTGAATTCTTCCTCAGGACAGTTAAGAAAGGACGCAAGTTCACGAATCTAATTCTAGAGAGCGAAGTTCTTTCGTCTCTCTCCGAACTTATGGCTGGTGTTCTCGGTATGTGGTACCGGAACAATCGCGAGCAATAGACTATTTGGGCTGAATTTTGTGCAGAAGCCCGTACGTGGTACAGCGCAAACCGTCATTAGGAGCAAGGGCTGGTTCCGAGGCAAACTAACGTACGCAAGGTAAAGACAAGCAGGTGCGTGATTATATTACTTGCCGAGATAGAGTAACGAGAGCGGGTGCAACTCAATCAGCTGCTCGCTCACGTTCTGTCCAGCGCTGATGAATCTTTCAGGCACACGACGTGGATCGAGCACAAAATAAATCTCGGAGCCGCTCGGCCCAGTAAGCAGCGGTACTACCCCATCTCGCCCAAGATCAAGCGAGACATGCACAAGCAAGTAATTGACATGCTCAATAGTGGAGTACTCGAGCCGTCGACGAGCGGGTGGTCTAGTCGCGTGATGATCAAGAAGGCTGACGATAGGTATCGCATCTGCGTTGATTTTCGGAAAGTCAACGCAGTATCGCAGGCAGATGCCTACCAGATATCATACATGGACAGCATTCTGGTCAAACTGCAAAAGGAGAGATACACCTCCACGCTCAATCTTAGCAGTGCGTGTCACCAAATACCATTGCATCGAGCGTCGAGACCAATCACTGCGTTTATAATGCCGGGAAAGGGACTTTTTCAGTCCACCCGAATGCCATAGAGATTGAGCCAGGACAGCGCCACTTTTCAGCGTCTCATCGACTGTGTGATCGAGCCCGAGCTCGAGCCTTACATCTTCTCTTACCTCGATGACAGAGTCATACTGACAGAGTCGTTGGAGGAGCACCTAAGGTGGCTTGAGCACGTGCTGAACCGTGTAAGAACTGCAGGGCTCATGATAAGCCGCGAGAAGAGCGAATTATACCGGACCAAGGTTAAGTTCGGCCTCCTGGTGAATCGCAAAGGTTTCAGGCCCGATCCGGCGATGGTTGAACCAGTTCTCGCATACCCGGACGCTCGTAATCTAATACAGCTGAGACGCTTTACTGATATGGCCTCGTTGTATCGCAAGTTCGCACGACTTTGCAAGCACCGCAGTATGGAAGTTTCGGCCTTAATTGGATGGTTACCGATTTAAAGTGATAACCGACCATAGCTCCTCCCTGGCTGTCCAATCTACGGAACCCGACGAACCGCCTTGCCTACTGGGTGCATGAATTGGAATTGAATTGGAAAAAGGAGACACAGCTACAAAGTGAAGCATCGCAATTGATTATCACATCGTCATTGAACTATATGTCCGACGCCCTCTCTCATTTGCATAGAGAAATAGATCCAGTGCTTGGCGCTTTATCATGGGCAGAGGGCATGACGGATGCTTGGTATTTGCAACGGCGAGATGTCGTGCAAAAAGACAGCTCGACCGCAACTGCCCTGGCCTATCCACTGACGGAGAGACTGAGGATGATACAGCATGGAAAATGATCGTCCCCAAAAAGCAGCGTGCTAATGGAATGTCACGACAAGCCCACGTGAGTCATGAAAAGAAAAAAGGGTTATGCTCATGTAGCTTTGTATTATGACTGGACCAGCATGTATACGGGTGTAACAATATATGTACGTCAATACCAAGTAGGCCAGTAGTATAAGGTCGAGCAAAAAGCTCTCGTAAGTCTCATAGGTCGGTGTACCGCCCGACGACCATGGCAGGTAGTCGCGAGTGATATCATAGGTTCCTTCTCCAGAAGCGACTACGGATACGAATACATCCTTCTCTTCGAGGATTTATTTACGCGGTCGATCGAAGTCGGACCGATTCGCCGCACCAATATGCAAACAGTGCTCCGTGAACTCAAGGTGTGGATTTTTCTGGAATACAGAGCGCCAGAGGTTCTCCTAACCCATCATGGCACAGAATTCTATAATCGTGCCGCTGGAGAATTCTTGTGCAAAAGGGAAGTGGAGCACGCATATACCCTACTTATCACCCCAAAGCAAATCCATTTGAACGTGCGAATCGTACGGTGAAGACGATAATCAGTAGCTTCGTCGAGGAGAATGACCGTAAGTGCTATGGCAAGCTGGCGGAAATTGTCTTCGCGAATAATACTGTGATGCAATCTACTACTACATCCAGCCCGGATATGCTACTTTACGGCTGCCAGACGCAGCCGCCGTGCAACACTCGCCGCCGCTTCGACCAAACGGCGGCCGAGATGGACGTGAATGCTGCTCTTGACGGGTGGCAAAGCCGTCTCGATAGGCTTCGTGACGTTCGGGATGAAGCATGTTCTCGGACTGCCGCCTCGCATCGCCAACAGGCTGCGTACTATGACCTATGCAGACGCGCGATAGTATTTAGAACCATTTGAAGTGGTTCTGAACCTTGGCACGAATACGTACGAGCTTCGCTGCAATGACGGTTACAGATGAAACCGTACGTACCACCTCGGATTCAAGACGAGAGCGAGGAAGCGAGGACATTGATGGACGACGATGGGCACGAGCGAACCGCCACGTGCGCGCCACGAGTCAAGTAATTCTTATGCTTGCGGGAGGCGTGGCGAACCCGTCCAAGCGAATATAGCGGAGGGCATTGTAATCGGTACGAAGCATGGTCCCGGGCACCATAAAGGGCTCCGAGCTTGACCAGCAGTCGTGGTGCAGTGTGTGGGCTCACCACGACAGTTACAGACGCGCGCGATTCCGTAACATGTCTTGTCGACTACTAACGCGTTCTTCTACTTTTCCTTTTCCAGGCGATCGTCTACAAGATCACAGAGAACATCGATGAGGTGTTGGCCCTAGCAAGCATGGTCGCCCTGTCGGCATACTGCCAGATCTGCGCTGCGTCACCCAGGGGTGGCGTAGCGACGGTTCGCGGAGCGGAGGCATCGGACGATCGGCAATCCTCCCCCGCCAGCTTCATGACTGAGGCAGTGGAGGAGAAACACAAGGAGAAAATGATAATGACATGGGAGACGCTGATTCGGGTCATGTATCCTTCCAACGTCCGAAGCTCGAGGCTGCCGAGGTAGGTGTCGTGCGTCCCATCCAGAATGCAGGGAGAGAAGGAAGGGAACTACCCCTCCCCGCGAGTGAGAAGAGGGGACGGAAGAACGAGAGCGACGACAAGGCGCCCACCCACGTGATATAGGGCAACCCGTCTCAACGATGGGGAGTTCTCGACCAAAAATTCCTCTTGTTCGGTGAGGAAATCTTTATTATGAAGAGAAGCGAGAGAGCAACGTACGCTGCTCTCGAGCAATTTCTCGAAGAAATGCGCGTGGAGGACCGCACAGAAGAGGAGCGCTAGAGGACCGAACGAACTTCAACGGAAGCTTGCGTTGACGCGAGAAAGTCCACACCCGCGCTCTAGAGTTTCAATACGATCGCGTCCGCCTCTGAAGAGAGGAGGAGAACGCGAGGATCCGCGTCCTGTTCACGGAAATAACTGCTTCGTGCGCTGAAGCGCGGCAGCGGAATCCGCCTCCAACCATACCGGTCCCCTGCTGGAAGTGCCGATGCCCAAGGGTGAAAAATTCGCGGACGTGCCCCAACAAGATAAAGCACTACCTGTACCAGTAGCGCCGTTGAATAGACACCGAATACATGCGTAGTCCAGGGCAGTTGACTTCCTACTACCACTTTTTGCACCCTTTCCTTTACGATCTTTCTTCCTCCTACTCGCAGTAGTTCCTGATGTACAAAAGGGGGAGGGGAAAGAGAATAAATGAAGGGGTCAGCAACGAGCCGGAGACTCGATATTTGACGCGCCAACCCGGGTCGACCGTCGACCAACTATCAAGGAGGGATACCTCCCCGTGGGCGCTAGTTTTCTTGTGTGTGAAGCGGGCAGCGAACAAGGAGCCTGTTCGGACTTTGAGTGCTTGTGAGAGCGAGAAAAAGAAAGAGAAAGAGTGTCTGTATATCTGTCAGAGGATTATTTCCCTTCGAGCCGTACCTCCCTCGGTCACCGCGGCCGTATATTTTTCCCGTATATTAAAATTAAATTCGATTCTTTTTTGACTTACTCCCTTCGTGTTATTTAATTTCTGCCCTTCTCCGATATTTCCTTCCTAACATAATCCTCTGGCCTCTGCCGGACACAGACGAATCCCGCTACCTCCGCGGGCGCGGCGAAGTGGGACATCGCCGCGCGTCTCCACTTGACGTAGTGCTCGAAAGGCGCGCGCACGGTGTTTCCCCTGCGGTGGGCCTATCTGCACAGGGCTCGCGTGCGCGCGTTCTGACGGCGCACTTCCGCATTTCTCGCAAGACAGAAAAGCGGGCACCTCATTACAATATATATATATATATATATATATATATATATATATAATATAATATCATATCATATCATATCATCATCATCATCATACTATTTATAAAGACAAAGCGTGTTTTTGTTTGTACACGATAACCGAAAAAACTATTTAACCGATTGTTCTGAAATTTGACATATAGAGTCTATATTATCTTGGGAAGGACATAGGCTATGTTTTTTATTGAAAATTATTTTACTTTCATCAAGAAATTAAGTTAATGGTTTTAATAATCAATTTCACCAGCAGCCACTAGGTGCCATCTTGAATCATACGCATCAACTCAAAGTAGTCCGCTTAAAGTATTAATACCAGGCCAGCTCAAACGAATGTTCATATCCAACATTGGGATTCGTATCCTAAAGAAGGTGTGACATTAGTTGGCATTACCCTTTTAGATCTTCAGGTTAATTTAACATTACTCTCACACCATATGGATATCTTATTTTTAAATTTTATTTTTTCTTACGTGGGGAAATTCGTCTATCTGTCTGTCTATCTGTCTCTCTCTCTCTCTCTCTCTCTCTCTCTCTCTCTCTCTCTCTCTCTGCCTGTCTCTCTGTCTTTCTTTCCCCTACTCTCATAAAATGGTTCTATATGCCAAATTATACTGAATAGAGTTTGTGACGACAAATTATACTTTTGTTTTTATACATACTAACTTCAGAATTGTGACAAGAGCCTGTTTTTTTTAGTTTGAACAAAAGAAATGATAGCAAATTAGGGTTCTTTGTCAACAGCCGTGAAACTATGTATATTAATACATAAAACATATAAAAGTATAAAATATATAAAAATATTTTTAAAAAAATATATGATATATAAAAAGGCAATATCCATCGTCGACTTAAAGCATATGCTATTCGCATACCAACATTTTGAGCTCTGAGCGATTTTTATGGGGAATATTGTTGTTACTAATTCAAATAGTACTGACATTTTATTATTAATTAAATTGAAATATTAAATATTGATGTTGAGTTTAAATATTAAGTGAAGTTGATTCATTAAATTGTTTTTAAGACATTGTAGTTTTAATTTTAAGTTTCTAGATAATACTTTGTAAAAAATATTAGATTATATTACGTATAGAATAAAATCGTTTCTTGAATCACATAAAATTTCTAAGGTTGAGACGTTTTGATAAATTTGAGAACTGTACGGATTAACATAAAATATATGCTATAAAGAAAATTAAATGATATGGATTCTTTGAAAAGAAGATGCAATTTCTTTTAGACTTATTTAGTTTAGACTTCTTTACTTTCTTAATAAATTAATTGTATGAAGTTTAAAAGTTATGTAATATTAAACCATAGATTTATGTCGAAATTGGAAACATATGTAAAGAAATGAGCGAATGATATTAAACCTATTCATGTTAGCGAGCGACGTTGTGTTTATAGTTTAAGAAAAAATGTATACAATTGACTCGGATGCGAGATTACCTCGGACAAAAGCGGCTGCGAGATAACTAATTTCAAGATACGTTAAATGAAACAAAATTTTTAGTTGTATAGCAAAGGCAAGAAAAGAGAGATTTTGAAATGTTTAAATTTAAGAAAAATTCTATTACGAAGTGACTATAAAAATAGAAGTCGATGAAAAAGGCGCCTAAAAATTGCGAGCAGACTCTCGTTATAGGCCGAACTACATGTATAAATAAAGTATACATATTGATCCGTGCCGTGACGGAAAAACCGAAGATTTTCTCGTAAAATAGCTTATATACGGTTTCACAAATAGGTGGCCGAATACTTGCTATTGAGAAAATCTTGAGGTTAAATGGTTATGCTTCCTAAAAGCATTAATCCGTGCTGTGACGGGAAATTCGGATATTTTCCTTAAAAGAAAGCTTTTCTACAGACTTATATTGAAATAGGTCGCATTCTGGCTTTCGGAAAATATCGAGAATTTCAAAATCAGGGGACATGTATGGTTGGCCACCTCGGACTCTCCATCCGTCCGGCTGTGCGAAGAGTTTGGGCAGCAATCAGCGTGAGCGAGGCTTATCGCTTGCAACTGGATACCTTTTTGAGGGGAGTAAATAGTCTATAAAATAGCGCCGTAAGAGCGTTTGAGTCATTGCTTTTCTCGCCTTTGCTACGGTACGCATCGTTTTTGTATCACTATTTTTATATATTAAACATTGTTTTATTGGAACCTTTGTTGTTGTTTTGTTTTAATTATAATAAATCCCATTATTTATTTTATTTGGAACAATTGTATTATTTAGTTGATAGACAACGAGATCCAGGTATGAGAAAATCAACTTGTATGGGAAGATTCGTGTTGGAAAGGTAAAATACAATATCTAGGTGTTCCCGAACGACTTCTACGGGTAGTATTGTGTTTAGTCGTTAGGAAGCGATGCTAGCTTTCTCGAACCGACTTCTACTGGGACTATCGTGTTTAGTTGCTAGGAGACGATGTTTAGGTATGTCGGGACAACTTCTAGGAGGAGTTTCATGTTCGGATTATAAAATGCGATTTCCAGGTGTTCTTGAACAACTTCTACGGGGAATTTTGTGTATAGTTGGTTGGAAACAAAATCCAGGTATTTCAGTACGACTTCTGTGAAGAGATTCGTATTCTATCATTCGAACACGCACACTCCCAGTAAGAGTTCTCCCGAGACATATTCTATCGTCCGAAGATACTACTCTCCGTACTCTCGAGACACTTAGATATCGTTTTCTACCGCTTGAACTCGAAAGCACAATTTTTCCCATAGAAGCGTATGTAATGTAATGTGTGTGTGTGTGTGTGTGTGTGTGTGTGTGTGTGTGTGTGTGTGTGTGTGTGTGTGTGTGTGTGTGTGTGTGTGTGTGTGTGTGTGTGTGTGTGTGTGTGTGTGTGTGTGTGTGTGTGTGTGTGTGTGTGTGTGTGTGTGTGTGTGTGTGTGTGTGTGTGTATTGTATCAAATGGTCGGCAAGTTATCAACTTATACAGAAGCGACGATAGATAAATTACGATAAATTATTTATAGTAATATAGATTTTTATACAAAAAAGTGCATTTTACTTAGATATTATTGTATTGTTTATGAAATCGATTAAATTATTATCTCGGGCGAAGCCGAGACGGGGGATGCTAGTATATATATATATATATATATATATATATATATATATATATATATATATATATATATACAAATTTACAATTCGAAAATTATGGTACAGTGCTTGCAAGCGTGTAGCACCGAGACGAGTATTGTTATTATTATATGCATATCAACGGTCAATGCAATGACGAAACCCATACATATATAATAGGTATAGGCCATATGTATTCACTTTTTTATTCACTTTCACACTTTGCTCACCTTAATATAAAAAATTCCATATTATCGAAAAAAATATCGGATGAAAATTATAAAAAAAGATCATACGTATTGTAGGGCTACCCTACATGCCCAGTCTGCCAACAGAGGGCAGCTTGGCACTTAGTTAACTCTTTCGCAACCACACAGGCCTCCGGTTAATATGTAAGTCCTTGACCCGGTCCTTACAATCGCTTCGAAAGCAGGGATCTTACCGATAATGCCTTACTGATGTGCCCAGTCAGTAACCTCGGGACGAAACGCACAACGAGCCATTGCTCGATATATAGGTGTTTACATATGAGAATATAGAACGCCCATGTGATACACCCTGTAGTATGTATTTCCAGACGTTGATTACAAATATAATAGAAAAAATGTATGAGACGAAATAATAAATATAATTGCGAAATTAAATTAAATTGATTAAATTAATTAAATTAAATAAATTAATTTAATTTAATTGATTAAATTATCAAATTAACTTGACAAAAAAATTATAGAAACCATTGTGCATGGAACAATTTTAAGATTCGAAAAAACTTTGTCAAACCAATATTGTAAACCTGATTAAGATAAATTTCTTATATCCTATTCATTTTTCCCCTAAAACTAATAATTATTGAGAAAAATAATATGACTATTGAACCTTTTGATCTCTGAATCAGCTCAACTCTAGTCTATATCTCGTGTAGTGTAAAGCGGAGTACAAGCGCTTTGTAATTTTATATTTTGCTCATAAAATCAGTTCTAAAGCGAAAACATACAGAATATAAAAAATTAATTTTAATCAAATCTAAATATTTTCTTTAAAACACTTTTACAAACTACTAATTGTTTCCTTGTACCATGATTTTTATATTATTATATACAAAGTTCTTTATGGTTTTCATACCAACATAATTAAGAATTACAAAAACTGTTTACGCTTGCATCTAACTTTGTCAGAGAATAACTTACAAAAATTACTTCTTATTTACCAATGCACAATTTTATAAATATTTTTTATTTCAAGTAAAAATGATATGTTTTTCCCATGCTACTGTTCCACATTCTTACTATTATACTGTCATTTTTTCTAATTTTATTTTGTGAAAGAAAAAATTAAGGACATACACGTATATAAATCCTTGATTTTATTTATATTTAAATCTTTATATTACTTAAAATTATGCTCCAAAGAAAGCTATTCCATTATACTTCAATTCAAAAGAAGTTTTATGTAAAAACTTTTATTAGACTAAAATTATTAAGCAGTGAATTTTTTTTACTTCTTTTTGATCACATTTCTAGTTCTTTATGTATATACAATATTTAGCAAGTTTAATATATATATATATATATATATATATATATATATATATATATATATATATATATATATATATATATATACTAATCTATAACGACAAAGCGTGTTTTTGTTTGTACACGATAAACAAAATCTTCTGAACCTATTGCTCTGAAATTTGACATATAGATTCTATATTATCCTCAGAAGAATATGGGCTACCCTTTTTATTGAAAATCACTGTACTTTCACTAATAAATTAAGTTAACGGTCTCAGCAGTCAGTTGCACTAGCGGCCAATAGGTAGTGTCATGAATCACGAATGTCAACTCAAAGTAGTCCGCTTCAATTATTAATACCAGGCCAGCTCAGTTGAATGGTCATATCCAACATTGCAATTCGTATGCGAAAGGTATGACGTTAGTTGGTATTATCCTTTTTGTTCTTCAGATTAATCTGACACTACTTTCACACCTTATGGACATTTTTTAATTTTTGTAAATTTTATTTTCTCTTATATGGGAAAACCTCTCTCTCTCTCTCTCTCTCTCTCTCTCTCTCTCTCTCTCTCTCTCTCTCTCTCTCTCTCTTTCCATCTTCTGGTTGTATATACCAAATTATACTGAACATAATTTGTGACCACAAATTATGTTTTTGTTGTTTTTATATGTTATATTAACTTCAGAAATGACATAAGCTATGTTTTTTAAGTTTAAAAAGAAGAAATGATAGCAAAATATGGTTCTTTACTAACAACCTCACAACTTATGTATATTATATTATATTTATATAAAATACATCATCACTTCTGCATAAAAAAGCAATATATAGCGTCTGCTTAAAACATGCTATTCGCAGACTATCATTTTGCTTTAATTTTAAATGGCACCATTACTAAAATATTAACGGTATTTAATTTAAATAATGGAAATATACGACATATATTACATATATAAAGACTATGATATATATGACATATATTACATATATATATATATATATATATATATATATATATATATATATGAAGGAGCGCGGTCGCGCTCCGAAGGCAAGTATAGGTACTACAGCCTTCGAACGACCATACTATATATACATTGATATTGGATTTCGAAATTTTCAGATAAATATTGCGTTAATATTAAACTATTATTTTAGTTCTAAATATGTTTAAAAGAAAACTATTCCGTTATACTTCGATTAAAAAAAAGTTTTATGTAAAAAACTTTTATTATACTCAGTTATTAAGCAGTGGATTTTTTACCTCCGTTTTCATTATCTTTCTAGTTATTTAATTTTGTCCATCCGGTGAATACGCGCCAGATTTGCGTAATTTCCGGCATTAAACAACTAATTTAATTGTACTTTTGTTAACTGGTTATATAAAAAATTAATAAATATTTTTGCATTGGTCTTACAGTCCAATCAAATCAATCGAAAACAATACGTAACAACATCAATACATTAATACACAAAAATAATAAAAACAAAAATAAAAAATAAAAAATAAAATTAAAAATTCTAATGACAGTCAGACTGTCCTTATTTACAATCACCCCCGTAGACTAATCTGAAAATAAAATATTAGCCGAAAAAATTTTTGTTAGTAAAGTTAGTAAGCAGTCTGACTGTCCCCACCACCCTTACCTAATTGAAGACGTAGTCCAACGTATCAAGCTCGCAACGACTCCTCATCAGGAACTAAACTAAACCTTATATTCTAATCTATATATACCCTATCCTCACTACCAAATTTAGTAAATTAAATATAACATCCCCCTCTACCAAAATTTTCAAAACCAATCAATTTCATAAGGAATGATAAATGTTATCTAATTTACTAGACTCTAACATTAAATTCACATTATTTTGATTCTTGGAAATGTGAATACTCTCAAGACTCTCTCTTTTATACTTATTATTAATACCATAAAGGTGCCAAACATGGAATATTATATTCTAAAAATAATCTCCCGATCAAAGAAATCATCTCGGAAGTTGAAAGTAATCTTTTTGGTTTAAATGATGAAGTGAAAAAGGAATGTAGGGCATGTTTGGTTAATGTCATTAGTAATTTTAAAAGAGAAAATAAATTTGATAATTTTTTAAATAGTAATTTTCTACATGAATTAATTATCGCGAAGAATTTTTTGAGAAATAATCCTAATATAATCTTCCAAAAGGCCGACAAAGGTTATGTAACTGTAACTTCCAATAAACTAGATTACATAAATAGTATAAATAATATATTAAATGATGATAGTACTTATTTAAAAATTAGTAATCCACACATTATTAAGCTACAATTTGAAAGAGTTATTAAATAATAGGAAAAGAAATGAATATATAAATGATACTTCATATAAATATTTAAAATGTGAAAATGGTACTGTAGCAAAATGTTATGGGCTTCCCAAGATTCATAAAGAAAATCTGACATTTAGAATAATAATATCTTTTTTAAATGTCCCAACTTATAATAGTGCTAGATTTTTATCTAATATATTAGTTAAGATAGTTGCAAAAAATAGTTTTTATATTAAGGATAGTTGGTGTTTTTACAATGAAATGAAAGATATTGTTATTCCGAAAAACTACAAGATGATTTCATCGGATGTAGTGTCTTTGTTTACAAATGTACCTTTAGAATTGTTAAATAATATTATACAAGAAAAATGGCATGAAATTAATTTATATATAATACAAAATTAATAAGGAATGAATTTATTAAAGCAATTAATTTAATTTTTAATTACACAATTTTTTCATTTGATAATAAATTTTACGAACAAAGATACGGATGTCCAATGGGGTCACCTTTATAACCGGTTATAGCTAATTTAGTTATGGAAAAATTAGAAAGTATAGCCTTGTCAAAATTGCTTTTTGAACCAATGATATTTAGGAGATAGGTTGATGATATCTTTACAATTGTTCCAGAAGTTTTGGAGGATGGTGTCATTAGATGTAGTAATAATAAAGTGGAACTTAGTTGGTACAGAAAACCTACTTGGTCAGGTAGGTTTTTAGATTTTAATTCACACCACCAATTCGGAAACAAAATTGGAGCACAGGCTGTGTCATTGACAGAGAAATAAAATTGTCACATAAAGATTTTAGACAAAATAATTTACAGATAGTAAGAGAAACTTTCATTAATAATGATTATCCAATTGAATTTATTAATAGATTAATTGCTGAGAGATTGTTTGACATTTATAATACCGAAAATAGACATATTGCACGAGTTGATGTTAACAGAGGCAAAATTATTGTCTTACCGTATGTTAGAGGATTATCTGAAAGAATTAAAAGAAATTTTCAGAAATATAACATTCAAATTTTCTTTAAAAATAGCAATAATTTGAGTAGGTTGTTTAATAATTACAAAGATAGGGATGGTTTATGTTTAAAATCAGGAGTTGTTTACAAAATTAATTGTATGAATTGTAATAAATACTATATTGGACAAACAGGTAGATATTAAAAAAGAAAATTTAGGAATATAAATATAGTTTGCATAACTCACATATTACTTCCGGTTAAAAAGAGCATTGTTTAAAGTTTTTACATTCTTTTGATTTTATGAATGTGGATATTTTGGAACATGGTATTAATAATAAGTATAAAAGGGAGAGTTTTGAAAATATTTCATCAAAATAATGTGAATTTAATGTTCGAGACTAGTAAATTAGATAACATTTATCATTCCTTATTAAATTGATTGGTTTTGAATATTTTTGTAGAGGGACATTTTATATCTAATTTACTAAAGTTGGTAGTGGGGATAGGGTGTATATAGATTAGAATATAAGGTTTAGTTTAGTTCCTGATGAGGAGCCGTAGCGAGCTCGAAACGTTGGACTACGTCTTCAATTAGGTAAGGGTGGTGGTGGAAAAAAAATTTTTTTCAGCTAATATTTTCTTTTCAGATTAGTCTACGGGGGTGCTTGTAAATAAGGACAGTATGACTGTCATTATAATTTTTAATTTAATTTTTAATTTTTAATTTTTGTTTTTATTATTTTTGTGTATTGATGTATTAATGTTAATGTAAATGTCGATTGATGTTGTTACGTATTGTCTTCGCTTGATTTGATTGAACTGTAAGACCAATGAAAAAATATTTATTAATTAAATAACTAAAGTATATCTATTCTGCCATTATCATGTGGTGCAGCAGAGCCACAAAGTTGAGTTTAGAGGTTAGGTTAGAGAATTTTATACGATATAATCAAATACCAACAAAGATAGACTTTTATACAAGAACACTTCTTAAAGGTTCTGTTCTGAAAAGCTTCCAGTAAGTTGTCGATAAGTAGATTGGCATTGCTGGAATGCATTTTCTTATACTCTCCATGTAAATGTCATAAACGGTTATGAAACTACAAGTTTTCCGCCATTGACGTAATCAGAGGAAATAAACGGTCAGATTCAGTATTTTGACTTACTGGAATGTCGTTCCTTTGAGTTTGCTTCAGTAAGTAGCCGATCGCCCCTATTTTCACAAAACCCCGTCGATCGGGTGGTCGCGTTCAGTCGCTGCTGGTCGTGTCCATATACACGTGTGTATATAAGCAAGCATTATAAAAGTTTGCATGTGTATTAAACATTTGAATTTAAATAAAAGACTTTTAAATGTTTCAAATAGATTTTTAATACCTTTTATAATGGACAATCGAGTAGAATTACTTATCAGGGACGAGGTGGAGTCCAAAATGTATACTTTATAGTCAGTTTTATTTATTATTTATGAATTTTACAAATTTATATACAATTATGTAGTGTGTATCATATATAATTATATATATATATATATATATATATATATATATATATATATATATAATTAATAGGTTTCAAATCAAATTTTAATAGTTTTTATAATAAACAATGGAGTACAATTACTTATAAGGAACTAGGTAGAGTCCTAACTGTATTCTCAATAATTAGTTTTATTTATTACTTAGATTATTTAATTTCATAAAATTAAATGAATAAAAATAAAAATGTTATAACTTATTTGTGTTATAAGCATGCTTGGTTTCAATATTTTGCCATTTACATTTAACAAAATTATTTATATTTATGAATTAATTATATATATTTATATATATTAGGAATATATATTATTATATATAATACGTACTAAATAATTATATATAAATTTGTAAAATTCATAAATATAAATAATTCTAATTCATAAATAATAAAGAAAACTGGTTATTAAGTATACATTTTGGAATAAAACTATTAAAATTCGATTTGAAACCTTCTTTAAAAAGACTTTTATTTAAATTCAAATGTGTAATATACATGCAAACTTTTGCACTAATGCTTGCTTATACACATGCACGTATATGGACGCGTCTCGAAAGTTTCCTGAGAAACTTTATAAAATAAATGTAAAGAAACATATTAGAAGGTCGAAACGTTGGTATTTTTAAAAATGTGTTTTAAAAGCGATTCATGTTATATTAATAAAATGACAAAATCTAGAAAGGGGTTTGTTTTCAATAATATTCTTCGAAAATCAAATTATAGAGATAAAATTTATTGGCTTTTTATGTATAAGTTGTTATGCAGAATCTCAATTATTCTTCATGCGGTGACAGTGGCAAGTTATATGAAAACAACTTTTTTAATTTTTTAGAAAATTTTTATATTTTTTTTACTTTTTCATCTAATAGATACGATGTATAGAAATTACAACTGTCTCAACAAATTACGAATGTTTAAAAATATTCTGAAAAAAGTAAGTAGAACATGGTCGGATTTTGGAATCTCGAACACAAGCGGGATAGAATTTCATTACTTAAAAATTTAAGATTTCATAAAAATATTTTGCAAGAACTTGTGTCTGAAAATGAAATTCGCTCACTGTATTAAATAATTAAGCTAGACATATATTTATATGAAATCATTCATTAAAAATAATGAACCAATGTAAACTTGCCATTTTATAATAGTATGTAATTTTTTATACCTTCTATATTTAGAAATTATGGATATCTATTTCAGAATTTTGCTTGAAAAAATTTTTTTCGCAAATATATCATGAATGTTTAAAAATTTCGTAGATTTACTCGAAAATCTCATACTTTCAATTGATTTGCTCACAGTATATATATGCATTGTTAAAATTTTTAAACGTTCATAATTTAATTCTAAATTTAAAAAAAAACTACTTTTGAAAATGATTTGACTATTAGATTATAAGTTATAAAATATTTTCAAAATATGTAAGTTCTGTATGTAGCATGCGACCCACGCTGTACTTCCAATTCCAGTAGTAGACAAATTAACTTTAGAAGTGCTTGATTTATCCAATTAAAAAAATTTATAGATATTTAATCTTTAGACTATCGCATGTGATCTTCATTCGATTATCTCAAAAATCTATTTCATAAAAATGTTGTCTTATGCTAGATCAACAGTTATTAAATATGTAAGAATGCAGCCCACTGAATGTGTGTTGAAATTTCTCAGATGCTCGTATATATTTTCCAATTTTAATATTTATTATATTATATGACGTTTTGGATATATTTATTGATTAGATTTATGAGTAGAAGGATTAAAAGGCTTTTGAATTCTCAAAATTAGTTGAGCCTATCACTTGCAGTCGTAGCAAAGTTTATTTTCCTATTACTAGGAGATTGAAAACTATAACGTGGAACCTGGATCGATTCTTTTCACGAAATTTGTGCAATTACTGTAAAAGACTAGTCCATACAGAGTTTTTGAAGATATTTTAACTGCGCTGTATTATATAAGATTAACTTGAAATAACAAAATTTCCTGATTTCAATGTACATGTATTGAACAGTGAACATATTAAAACCATACATAGAAACTGTACGTCAAAATTTTTCAAATTAAGGAAATCTATAGAAGAAGAAAACTAATAACACAAATAAATGAGTATAAACAAAAATTTACGCGTTGCCAAAATATGCGATGGAATTTCTCTTGATAACGTTAAAGTGAACAATTTTAAATTAAATGTCTCCTATTAAACATTTCTGATCGATATATAACATTAATTATATCTTTATTTCATTCATAGAAAGTAAAGTGGCTTCATACTACAGAAAATTAAAAAATTATTTTGGATTTTTTATTTTTAACTGCATTTACAAATAGATTTTCACTATTTCAGTCAAATGTATATTAGTATAAATAGAATATTATTGGAGATTTTAATAACACGTTATCAAATTCTCTTTGAACGTTCAATATCTGTGCTTTATTAACATATTATATATAAACCATCGGATATAAAGGTAATTAAATAATATAAATTAACTATTGGTGTACATACACAAAAAAGTTTAAATTCAATAAAAACACATCTGGTATAAGTGGACTCGACTTGCCAAACAAAACGCTGGGGGAAAAAATTTGATCAGTGTTCTCAATTATCTTGTGCATTACTTTAAAATTACTTTACACAAAAATATAAAATAAGGCAAACATTGTGTATATTGCACTTCTTAATCATTTAAAAGCTGTTCTCTTTAATATATTATATTAATAAAATGAAAATTGTTTCCTAATTATATTTCATAGTCAATTACACATAAATATGGGATTTTAACCTGTTAATAGCTCTTCCCTATAATGTATTGTATTTATATAAATAATATTTTTTCCTATTTATTCATCATTCTTAAAAAAAATAAAATTAACCTAAAATAGTAATAAAAGGACATTTCAGTATTATATTCAATTATTTCTAATTTAGACAAAAGAAAGTATTGAAATCAATGTTTACATAGTCAAGTATATGTAAATATGTATGAGTACCAATTCGTGTAAGTTTCGAAATTACCACTTATTATTATTCAATAAAAAAATTGCTTATTGAAAGTATGCCTATGCACTCACTTATTTATAACGTGGGAATACAGTACTATGCAATTATAATTTAAAAATTATTTTGATATGTAATTGCAAGCCCGTCTTTGAAAATCGTTGAAAAGTTTTTTGGTAAACAAGGGAATTGTAGATACTAAATTATTTTATTTTCTTCCGAGAAGTCTAATAGGAAAATATTTCATTTATATAAATAAATACAATACTTCGCTGATTGGCGCCAACACAGTTGTAAAAATTTCCATATGCTTTGTTTACAAACATATCGTAGAGCTCCATGCCTAATTAGCACCAGTATTTTGTAGCAAAAATGGAGCGACGTTAAATAAAAATAAAAAATATTAATAAATATTTACATTGATTTTATTTCCATATTACATTTAAATCTTTTAATCCAGTTATTATTTTCTTGCAATGCTTTCTCAAATGATTCTCTTAGCTCAACTTTGAACTTTAAATTGATGTTTTATTCAGATGAAAATTTATTATTATCATCCATAAAATATGTCTGTAAAAATTTATGTTTATCGCCAGGATTGAGCAGTAAACTATCAATTAAATAATAAATTGGATCCTGGAATTTAAAAATAGACATAAGCTGTCGTTCATTTACTTCTTTCACGCCAAAACAAGTCAATTTATATAATATGTTATATTGCCTTAAATTATATTTTATCATTTTTGAAAGTCTTTAATTGACGATATATATTTTTTACTACAAAACAACAAAATCCAGTGAGCTTATTTTTCTATTTTTTTGCATTACAATGAATACAGAATTGATCCATTTGATCAATTTGAATATCTTTTATATAAAAATAATTAATTTCAACTTAATATTGAAATTCACATATATTACATTTAACGAATCTGAACTTTGTAATTGTTTATCAAGTACCCATAATTGTCTTTGCGAATTTCATTCTACGAATAATTATAATATTTGTTGAAATAATTAATAATCACGTTATTCAAAAATTTTAATAAATCATTGATGAGTTACAGTTCCAGTTCGGTTTGTTTTTGTCGAAGTGTTAGATTTTTTAAATTGCTGGCATATTAATTTTGCTAATAAACATTATTTTAAATTGTAAAAAATAAACATTACGTAAATTCTTAAATTCGGTAAGACATGCGGCGTTGCAAAAAAATTACGTAGTTTAGCGTAAAATTAAAGTTATAAAAATCGATTTTTTTATGGTAATAATTAGAAAATTATTAAAAAGTTCGTCAAAGAAAAGGGAGCTTGTAAGTCACAGTAAGAATCTGATAAATGCATCTGTTTCTAAAGCAGAAAAGATACCAAGAAAAAACAATCAATTGTTTAGTAATACTTGAAGATTGTTATTTTTATACAACACTACAAAAATGAAGATTGTCATCTACCACCAGCTAGCCGTGCAATTTTCTGCTTGGAATAGTCCAATATATATTACGAGGTTAGACAATTAAGTAATGCATCAAAATTAAAAAATCGAGTATACTTAAAAGTTAAGGTACATAACTGCGATCCCCTTCAAAGTAGTCCGTTCCCGCATCTATACACTTATTCCAGCAAGTTTTCTTGTTTTCGTAACAATTCTGGAACGCTTCTTGTGAGACCTCTTCGAGTACTCTCGTCACTGATTCTTGAATATCTTCAACGGAGTCAAAATGTCGACCTTTGACGAATTTTTTCAAATGGGGGAATAGGAAAAAGTCGCAGGGTGACATGTCTAGTGAATAGGGTGGTTGTGGTAACGCTGCGATGCCTTTAGATGCCAAAAACTGAGAGACACTGAACGCTCTGTGATAGGGAGCATTGTCGTGATGCAGAGCCCAAGTCTTCGCGAGCTCTGGACGCACTCTGAGCACCCTTTTTCGTAATTTTTCGAGCACATTGCAGTAGGATACTTAATTTATGGTTGTCCAGACGGTATAAACTCTTTGTGAACCACCCCTTTGCTGTCTAAGAAGCAAATGAACATGGTTTTCACTTTAGACTTGCTCATTTTCGCCTTCTTTGGTCTTCGCGCTCCAGGGGACAGCCCTTGTTGGCTTTGTCGTTTAGTTTCGGGATCATATTGAAAGATCCAACTTTCATCACCAGTAGTAACTCCATTGAGAAGAGTAGGATCACTTTCGACCTGCTCGAGACAATCTTGAGCGATGTTCATTCGGTGGGCTTATTGTTCATCTGAAAGGATCTTCGGTACCATCTTCGCACACAGCTGTTTCATGGTGAAGTCTTCAGTTAAAATTTTTCTAAGTATTTCTCGATTAATATTCAACTCGTCAGCCAGCATTCGAATGATTAGTCACCAGTCTTGACGAACAAGCGCGCAGACACGCTGCATATTCGCGTCGGTTCACCTTTGAATACATACAAAATACTAAACAGCTGGCGAAGAAATGATCGTACAAGATCCAAGGTCTCAATCAAGAGAATAGGGATCTACCATTACAGTGGCGGAGTTACAGGTACGCAGTGTTACCACAGGCCCAGAAATAAAGTCGGTCTCATTACTTAATTATCTGATCTCGTACTACGCCATCCGATACTTGGTATCTTGACCGTTCAATACAGTTCAATGTATACCTATACTGATTTCTCCTGTCGCAGTAACAACAAAGCTTAACAGTAGTTCCAGTATGATTTATTAACGAAGTAAGATTCTATTTAACAAAAAATGTAGCATATGTCTTTCCCAAAATGATCGAGGCTATGTTTCGAGTTTCATAGAAGTTTGATTAATTAGTTTCTTCATAATGAAGTAACAATTCATAATCCCTGTTTCTTTATATAATATTTTTCAAATTATTATTATTATAATAAATACATTATCGAATTTTAAAAATTACGATTACTGTATTCAAAAGCTTCTAAGTCCTTCAATAGTCCTTTACATACAATTTTTTTCATTCTAACTGATCATATTTGCTATGTATGTCAGGGTCTGTGATAAAGAATATCTCCCTTATTCAATTGGATTCGATGATGTTTTCAATTCATCCGTTGAGTTATTTTCTTTCCCGCGTTCAATAATATTGTCCAGGGCACTGGCAGATGAAATACGTACATCTTAAGTACTGCATCATATTCCAAACTAAAGGAACTAATATCTCTGAAAATAAATTCTTGGCCTCCAATTCTTTGGAAAGCCTGTATATCAGAGATATAATTTATCATCCATATATTTGAAGACATTTTTTTGGAATATTGCTTCATTCCCCGTTGTTCTAGCCGTCTATATGAAAAATGACTTATCAATGCACAAATAAAATTAAAAAATTATAGAAGTTAATAAAAAATAAACAAAAATGGAACGTACAAAAATAGTTAAGTGTTGCAAAAATAGAGAATTATAATAGTACATATAATATATATAATAAATAAATAAATAAATATATATATATATATATATATATATATATATATATATATATATATATAAGTTGAACGTTGTAGATATAAGGGAAGAAAATATTATATATGTGGAATAGATGCCATGTGGCAAGCTAATCTTGTAAAAATCATTTCTTACTATAAGGAGAATGAAGGATTTCCTTACTTACTCATAGTTATAAATATATTTTAAAAATTTTTATGGACCATTTCAATAAAGTCAAATTAAGTTATTGAATAATCGATCTGAATACCTCGTACTCAGAAGGCGCTATGTCTGGCGAATACGCTGCGTGCGGCAACATTTCCCATTCGAGCTCTAATAGGGTGCTTTTGACGGCTTTCGCATCATGTGGCCGAGCGTTGTAATGCAAGAGAATGACTTTGCATAAAGCAAGAGAATGATTTTGCGCCTATTGCTTGCGATTGCTGATCTATGTTCAATCAATTTATGTTGCAAATCATTCAGTTGGCGCTTGTATACCTCGGCAGTGACGGTTTTATTCGGTTTTAGCAGCTCGTAGTATATCACATCCTGTTGATTCCACTAAATCCACAGCAATACCTTTTGGCTGTGGATGTTGTCATGGATGTAGACGGTTGACCTGGATCTACCCATGACTTTTTGCACATAGGATTCTCAAAGTAGATCCACTTTTCATTACCAGTCACAATACACGACAGAAAGCTCTTCTTTTTTGCCTGGCAAGCAAAGACAGTACGATGTTGTATCTATTTGTAATGGCACTTTTTGGTTAAATCGTGTAGCATCCATTTTCCTTCTTTATGAATCTTTTCCATCACATGTAAACCTTTGCCAACTACACAGTCACCGATGCCTAACTTATTAATTAGTTTCTTCTGCATTTGAGCTGAGTTTTCGTCCTATAACACTTGCAATTCACTATCTTCAAACTTTGTCGGTTGTCCAGAACGTTCTTTATCATTAACATCGGTAGCTCCACTTCTAAACCGCTGAAACCGCTCTTTATATGTTACAAGCGATGGAGCTTATTCGCCATAACATTCTTGAAGCAATCGTTAAGCTTCTGCTATACTTTTTTCAAATCAAAGTAGTGCAAAAGGACATGTTAAAAAAACTATTTATCACTATTCATTTTTCACTGATCAAAAAATGATAATGTTTACACAAATGATCACTCCTGTTAACTGAATTTTGTTAGTAAATGCCAAAACTAATAAATAAGTAGTATATCCGACACATCTGACTTTTCATACTACTTATATCGCCATCTAAATGGGAAGATCAGAAACTAAATTCGCCTCCTAACATGAGAGTAAAATTCAAAACACTAAGTATGCTGAAATTTATCTAGTTGAAAAAGTTTCGAACAATATTGGCAATCCTCTATAGATCAAATGGTTAGGTTTATAGCATTATAGTTGGGTAGATAAAATTATAATTTACTAAATACGATTATATATATATATATATATATATATATATATATATATATATATATACGATCTATATATATTTCTCAACAAATATATTAGGGAAAATATAAATCAATCTCTGTATTTTATTCTTGTTTAAGGAGTAACAATATGAACCTTTAAAGGACTGGAATACGCAATTCAGCGTAAGACCACTGACATCCAAAGATTTGAAATCGAAATTTGAAACTTTATAGTATGCTTCAGTTTACTTTTCTGTAGAAACAACATTTTTTTAAAATCCTCGAGTAACAGCCCTCTAATGATTAAAAACAGATTCAACCTTTATATTTTACAAATAAGTAAAGTCTGTTGTCACTACTGCCTACGCTCATTAAAAATTCTTCATGTCTTTATATGGCTGATGTTTTTTTTGTAGGTCAAAATGATTGAAATCTGTCATCTAGCTCTTTTTTGTTTTATTCCGTTGTATTCCCATGGTAATACTTTACCATTATATTACAGTAAGTATCTTTTATCATCACATGGAATCAAAATCATTTTCTTCTGTTTTTCAGTGTGAACTATTTGTAATTTTGAACGAATATTACAGTGCTCTTGCTGTACCATTACGATTTTTTAGACATTTTATTTAATTTTCGAATGAGATTGAGTTCTTTACTACGCTCGATATAATTGCTATAGTTTTCATCACTATCTCTCCTTCAGACACTCTCATAAACTATACATTTTACTCCATAGACCAATTAATTCCAATATAATCTTGCTATTGCATTCACCTTTCATTAGTTTAGATATATTGTTATTTAATATGCTATTTTATAATAGATATTTGTTATTTAATAGCTAATATATTATATTATAAAGACTTTAAGATCAATAAAAATATTTATTAATTTAATCCAAAACAGTTGACATAAGTACAATTTTTAATTATAAGTGGACAACATTGTTATGTAAGAAATAAGAATGAAGATATTCATAGATTTAATCCTTCTGATTAAGATGTAAATAATTAGTATGGAATACCATGTGCAAATAAAATATACTATTATTTAATTTATTTCAAATAAAAATAATAAAAATACAACACTTTTTAAATAATTTGTAAGCTAGTAAAATTTAAAATTAAGTTAGAAGCATTAAAATGAGTTTAAAGGTATTTCAATATTTAAGGCATTAGGTGCAGCGTTAATTGAAACTATAATAAATATATTAAATAATTTTATGTATATACATTAATTATTTTTTTAAAATTAAATTAAGTTAAACAAAAGTAAAATAAATTAAATTAAATTAAATAAAACTACATTCAACTAAATTAAATTAGACAAAATCAAAGTAAATGAAACTAAACCAAGCTAAATGAAATGAAATTATACTAAACGGAATTAATGTAAATTAATTTAAATTAAATTAAATGTAAGTAAATTATATCAAAAGTAAAATTCAAAATCTAAAACTGAATAAAGTTAATACTTCAAGTTTTAATAATAATGAATTGAAGGATTTAAAAGATTGTAAATATAATGATGATAACTAATAAAATTCGATGATTTATATATTATAATAATTATAAAATTAGTAAAAGTTTTATTCATTCCAAATATAAAAAATAATGAATTGGAAGATTTGAGAAATTTGAATATAATTGAATTTGAATATATTCAAAGTTAAAGTTCTAACGCATACTTGCACAGTTTTGGTGGGGGAAGACCAAATATAAGACTAAAACACAAGCTAACTCCTTTCGAGTATTGATACATTTTCGGGGGAGTGTTCCAGAATACCTATGCGCCAAAATGCCTATAACCTATCTTCTATGATTGGTTTAGGAGTATTTGATTATCGCCTTACTAAATCCCTCAATCGAGAAACTTTTCTTTGAATATAACCATATAATCGTATTTGTAGCAAATTCCATTCCTTCATTCTCCATCTTCAGATTACTTGTTTTTATTTTAGATAATGTGCTCAGATTAGCCGTGATAGTTTTCAGATTTTTACGTCTTTTTTATACTTTTTTGCTTCACTTCCCTCCTTACCAGCGGATATCGCTTTGATCTGCGCATGATTGTTGATTTAGTCTATCACATACTGTAATATATCTTGCATGATATACTCACGTAACAAGTAACAAGTTTTGTTTAAAGTACACAATTTATTTGAAAATGAGATAGTATCTATTATTATTGTTTGATATTTGAACTACTATTATATATTTTTTGAATTTGAACACATTGCGTTCTTAAATCTTATAAGTATGAACACAAATAATTTTCGTCATGATTTTTTGTTTTAAAGCCATTTTTTAAACTTTATGGTTATGCATAGGTATATAGTAAGTCATCGACACATTAGCATTAATACGAATCAATTCTTTAACAAATAATTAAGAAATTTCGTTAATAAAATAAAATGTAGACAAACTCAAAACTATAATTTCAAAGATTTTTACTTTCTACAGCCTGGCAATTGCATTAGAATATCAGCATATATTAGGTATAACATAAGTGTCAGCACTTCTAAACAAAACTTGAAAACAAACAATAAAAATCTTCAATTTGCATATCAGTCTCTCCAAATATTATTATAAATTAATCAACATGTACAAACTTTCTCTTTCTCTCTCGTTAATAGATTCTCACACATGAACTACAGTCTAGAAGTGCAGTTTCAATCGCTAAGACAACAGAGACTAGTACAGAGACATCGGCATTAGAAAATTCACAGGAGACAAAGACCATGCTCAAAAGCCTCGGCCTGTCTTGGGTAGAGGACGTGAGAGGACGAAGTGAGAGAGATGTAAGTTAAATTTCATTTGTCTTATTCTTCAAATATAACTAGTCAGTTATCTAGGTGCACATTGAAAACTTTATGATTTAAAATAAAAAATTCGAAAAAAGCAAACTGCGACTGCAATTTGTTAGCA
Source organism: Sycobia sp. Sy_11 (assembly GCA_018907035.1). Classification (NCBI taxonomy): domain Eukaryota; kingdom Metazoa; phylum Arthropoda; class Insecta; order Hymenoptera; family Epichrysomallidae; genus Sycobia; species Sycobia sp. Sy_11. Next base: position 1,226,589 of record JACCIC010000081.1, on the reverse strand, counting down.
AAACGAAATTGCAATGGCCGATACTACACATAGCCTTGCTATCTCTACGGTCTACGGTTCCGACGACTCAAGACCCAATAAACCACTCAAATGACCAAACCAGAAAACAGCAATATAGAATCTATTGCTGGGTGCACCAACAACGGCTATATAGACGGTCATTAATTGTACTTATGTCGACTGCCCATATACAAATTAATAAATATTTTTTTATTGGTCTTACAGTCCAATAAAAATTAAAAATTGAATTAAAATTATAATGACAGTCAGACTGTCCTTATTTACAATCACCTCCGTAGACTAATTTGAAAATAAAATATTAGCTGAAAAAATTTTTGTTAGTAAAGTTAGTAAGCAGTCTGACTGTCCCCACCACCCTTACCTAATTGAAGACGTAGTCCAAAGTTTCGAGCTCGCTACGGCTCCTCATCAGGGACTGATTCCATCAAAATAATGTGAATTTAATGTTAGAGTCTAGTAAATTAGATAACATTTATCATTCCTTATTAAGTTGATTGGTTTTGAACATTTTTGTAGAGGGGGATTTTATATTTAATTGACTAAATTTGGTAGTGGGGATAGGGTATATATAGATTAGAATATAAGGTTTAGTTTAGTCCCTGATGAGGAGCCGTAGCGAGTTTGAAACGTTGGACTACATCTTCAATTAGGTAAGGGTAGTGGTGACAGTCAGACTGCTTACTCACTTTACTAACAAAAATTTTTTCAGCAAATATTTTATTTTCAGATTAGTCTACAGGGGTGATTGTAAATAAGAACAGTCTGACTGTCATTATAAATTTAATTTAATTTTTAATTTTTATTGGACTGTAAAACCAATAAAAAAATATTTATTAATTTATATAGACGGTCTCTAAAAATTAATAGAGTTAAACGAAATCAGGTATGTATCTAATATTCAGGAAACCGTGTCTGTAGATTTCTAAGCAAAGATAAATCAGCAGATTATATAATTAATAATAAAATCAAAGTCAAAGAATTTGTATTGCATATTAGACCGATCATTGAAAAAAATAAAGGAGTAGTTATCTAACGACAATCCAATCATTCCAGACGAAAAGATACTGCGTGTTCTCAAAGAAAAAGACATCATACCGATATCCAACGTAATTAACTAATTAGTTGATTAATAATTTATTAAGATTTAAGGAGGCAAAAGTTGTCCGAGAAATAAAAAAAGCTAAAAAGAGCTTTCACAGTGATTTTTTGCCAACTCCCTTTCCGATGCTAAATTTACTATTGAAAACACAAATCCCTTCCACATTTTAAACTTTGACGATTTTCAAAAATTTTCAGATAGATATTCAAGAAGATATTCAAGGCATAGTAAAAAGGATCGATTACTTTATTATTACTTATTTATTACTTACTCTGTTGTAAATAAAAACATATCACATTTAGACTCACCAAAATAAAAAAAAAGATAATAAAGATTCAAAACAACTCTGAAGGAGACACAGGAAGTGAATCAGACAGCTCACAAAAATATATGCCTACCGAAAAACCATAACTTTTAGTTGTATATAAACATAAATTCTACAAGCTCTTACTGAATACAAAGAATTAACACTCGATAGAATCATGATATATAGAAGTATACACAATGATTTGCATTATTAAAAGTAATCTACAAATTTTATTCTGGAACGCTCGCAACATTTATCCTAAATGCTGCGAACTACACAAAATAATTGCGAACATTAATATTTTCATCTGTGTTGAAAGTTGACTCAATGAAAAAATAGTAAATTTTCATTTCCCTGGCTTCAAGACCTTTAGGAAGGGTAGAAGATACTGTCGAGGAGGAGGCATATGATGCTTATTCGTAATAATATCGCGTACAAAGAAATCGAAAATATAACCAGCCATTTCGTGTATGTAGAAATGGCTGGCATTGCCATTACTAATCTAAAAGAAGATTTAGACATTCTGGTTTCATATTGTCCCCCTGGAATTACTCTCTCTCTCAAATTCAGTGAGATATGATATTACAAAATGTATCTATAAATAAGCATACAATTCTTGCAGGCAATTTGAATGCTCATTACGTAAGTTGGAACTGCTCAGACAATGATTTAAACGGTGAAAGACTATTCTCTGTTCTTAATAGTTCCAACTTAATACTACAAAATCTAAACACAAAATCCTGTTTCCTGCGAATTTGGAACAAGTTGCTCCACCTTCTTCTATACATACATTGTTGTCGATCCTCGATCAGTGTGGATCGCCAGTGTTTTCATTCGTTCCTCTGGATCTAGAACGCGCCCTGGCTGGACCGGATCCATAGCTCCGACCACTGGTTGATCTTTTCGAATCTGCTCGAGAAGAAGGTAATCAAAATTGTTCACAACCTGCCTGGATCGTTAAATTAGACGAGGCGGCCTCATTGCTCGATGGGAAGCCCACCTTTTTAGTGCGAGTGCTTATATCAACTCGCACTTCGAAGGGACTTGCCTGCAGGAGTTTCTTCATCTCCGTCCCTTTTTCCTGCAGGACCAGTCTCAAATCTTCTCTTTCTCTTCGATCGCTTCATTGGTCCACCAAACTGCCACTATAGCCATCTGGCCCGCATTTGCCTTTCGCTCTTTTTCGGCTCGCTTGAGTCGATAATTCTGAAGAGTTTCTATCTTTTCCCTCTTCTTGATAATCATCGACCGACTGTCGGCCTAAGCTTCCGGGCCACCTCGGATGTTTCGAAGTTCATCCCAAGTCTGGAAAACTTCTTTTTCCAGAGTCCGGGCTTTGAAGAAAGCCTCTTTTACCAACTGAGTTTTTTCTTTAAATACGATTTTTATCGATCAAATACACAATCATATTTCGCGTACAGTCCATCCTGAAACAGAAAGAAAAACATTTTCTATAAATTATATCTTCCTTGGCGTCCCACGCCGCTGTTTGGCTACTATTATCCATCGATGGTTGACTTCTTCGTTAAGTCTTCCGGACGACTCTGCTCTCATTTCTATGGTGAGCACGCTTACGCTTCTCTACGCAATTAATGACTCTATTAGCATGGCCCCCTCTATCGCACGCTTCGCCCGTCGGCGATTCATTGGACCTAGATATACTCGCTCGGTCATCGTCCGCTGACAATCTATCGGACGTCGCTATCCGCGCGCTCTCCTCATCCGCTGATGAGGACCTACCGCTAGGAAAAATTCTTCTTGCCTCTTCCCGTGACGCACCTGCTCGTCTACCGGTTGACTTCACTTGACGATTTTCCTTTGGCGATTGAGATCCTCTACTAGTCGACGGCACAGATTCTCCTGAAGCATCTTCGTCGTTCAACTGAGATGCCGTTCTCTCGGATTCGACGAATGGCTTCAGGTATTCAGAATGGATTGACTCTTCTATCCTTCCTGAGTCATCAATTAGCTTATATGTATTTGGAATCTTTATCTGCATAATTACATACGGACCCTATTACACACATACTTAGGGACCAACTTAGATGTTATTCCTTAGACGACAGAAGATAAAACACGATTCCTTTTCCATACCTTATCTCCTACTTGGTATGGCGAAGGATGATGAAGAGCATTATAATACGTCGCTTGACGCTTGTGTTGCTTTCGTGATCGTGTTTTTTCTGACTCCTGTAGCTCTGATAGCCTTCTTAACTTAGCTAACCAGGCCTGCCTGTTTTCGCTCTCAATAATTTCATCCGTGGCATTATCTTTCTCACGACACAGTGTTCCTGGCGGAGTCAGTTCTCGCCCAAAGTTTAACATCTCTGGAGTATATCCAGTGGACGAATGAGGCGCAATATTGAGAGAGAAGTTCAATTCTACTAACTTCTCATCCCAATAATTGTGGTTTTCACCTACAAACACCATAATCAGGGTATTCAAAATTCTGTTAACCCGTTCTACTGGGTTAGCCTGTGGATGATATGACGAAGTGAACAAATGATGAATATGAATCTCTTCAAGATCCTCATCAATTGTTCTATTCTTGAACTACGTGTCGTTATCCGACAGGAAGACCTCTGGAGTTCTGGATCTCAATATGATTCGTTCCCTCAAGGCTTTTAGGATCGCTACTCCATTTGCTTTACGGAGCGATATACACTCAACCCATCGTGTAAAAAGATCCTGCAGGACTCGAAAATATGCGCAGACTGTCTTTCTCCAAACTAATGGTTCCATTATGTCTCCTGCGACCATCTGCTAAGGTCTATCCAAAACTCTCTGACGCATTAAACCAGTAAGTAATCTCTGTTCTACTTTACACTGCTGGCATATACGAGGTATGGCTATTAAATAATGGGACTGACGCTGCAGTGGAACGAGTGCGCATGCGCCAACCAACATTGACCAACAGCTGTTTAGTTTGAGACTTCCTCTTCAGAATGCAGTTAGCTTCGTTTCTGTAAACAACATCGTTATGCCATAACCTTTATTTACGTTAGTGTTATTATTTTTTTTTGCTGGAAAAATGGTTAGCGTCATAATAGAGCAAAGAATTGTTATTAAATTTCACTTTAAACTTGGAAAAACCACTATCAAAACTTATAATTTAGTAAAAGAAGTGTATGGTAGTAAATGTTTATCGCGTACTCATGTTTTTGAATGGTTTAAGCGTTTTCAAGATGGTCGACAAGACGTTGAAGATGATTCGCGACCAGGTCGCCCTTCCACGTCAAAACCGGATGACAATGTCAAGAAAGTTGCTAATTTGATTCGGTCTAACCGTTGATTAAGTATTTGTGCAGTTACTGAATCTGCAGGCATTGATTGTACGCCAAATTTTACGTGACAATTTGAGCACACGTTCAATCTATTATAATGTTGTTCGAATGTTTCTATAACGATAATAATATCGTCTTGATATGAGAAAGCATTCGGCTCAAGCTCTGAACCAATTACGCGGTCAATCAGTTGCTGGAATGAGGCAACTGCATTCGATAGACCAAACGGCATTCTGCGGAATTGAAATAATCTCATGCCAGGTACTGTAAATGCTGTAATCGGCCTAGATTCTACCTGAAGTAATATCTGATGATACGCACTGCTTAAATCTATCGTTGAGATATATCTCGCAGATTGAAGTTTCCTAAGGATTTGATCCATATTAGTTAGTGGATAAGCATCTGACTTCGTGACTGCATTGACTTTCCTAAAATATATACAAAATCGATACTTTCCATTGCTTTTGCCTACCATGACAACTGGGCTAGACCAACCACTCATGGATGGTTCGACTATTCCAGTTTCCAGCATCTCTTAGTTTGAGTATGCATCTCCTCTTGTATTTTCATGGATACTGGATATTGTGTTTGGCGTATGGGACCAGTATTACCAACATCGATAATATGTTCAGCCCACGTCATACATACCAGTCCCACTTCTTGAATTTGAACGAAAGAACGAAAGCGAATAATACTAATCTAATCTTCCTTATAGCATTTAGATGAATACTAACATTCAATTTTGCCTCACTCCCTGATATTTGCTGAAGTTGGAGATAGACTATAGTCTGTCGTCGGACTCTCTCTACTTCGTGAACGAACAACATCAAGGTATGTATTGGTGCTTGTTCCGATATATATATATATATATATATATATATATATATATATAAATTAGTTGTATTTATTATATTATAAGACAGATAGTATATAAAATTATCTGTAGGTGTATAGACTTACGCATGTCATTTTTAAAAAAATATTAAAGTGGTCACATATTTATTAGCTCAAGTGAAAATAGATGATAGATGCTAGTAATTATATAATTTACATGTAAATTTCCTTATTTGAATATTGTGAAGATGTACAGTCTATGAATAACTTATGATATTTTTAGCATCGCTTCCTATCGACTAAACACAATACTCCCGTAGAAATCGTTCGGCAAGAGTACCGTTTTCTATCAAGTAAATACAATATTCCCTATAGAAATCGCTCAGAGACACCTGGACATCGTATTCTATGATGATATTTTCGAGTTTATATTAGGTACAAATTTATTTTACAAAGGAAGAAAATATTAATGAAAGTACTAAACTATATTATATTTCTGTGGTGAATTATAGAAATATGAATAGTCAAAAATTATGAGATACTAGAAAATATAATTTGTCGTCACAAACTGTATTCAGTATGATTTGGCATACAAAACCATTTTATAAGAGAAGGAGAAAGAAAAACAGAGAAACAGAGACAGAGACAGATTTTCCCACGTAAGAGAAAATAAAATATACAAAAATCAAAAGATATGCATAAGGTTTAAGAGTAGTGTCAGATTAACTTGAAAAACAAAACGGGTTCTAATGACTAACGTCAGAGCTTCTTTAGGATACGAATCCCAAAATTTTTGTGTTTATACATTATATTAACTTCAGAATTGTGACAAGAGACTGTTTTTTTAGTTTGAACAAAAGAAATGATTGCAAAATAGGGTTCTTTTACCAACAACCTCGATACTATGTACACATACACACACACACACACACACACACACACACACACACACATATGTATATATATATATATATATAAAATGGTAACTTCTGCATAAAAAGGCAATACTAGAAAATATGCTATTAAAATATTAATATACTATAGAAATATTCTTCTACTTAGAAAATATGCCATTCGGATACCATTTTGCCTGAATTTCAGTTATTATCAGGACGAAATATTCACGGTATTTAATTGAAAAAATGAAAATATACGCATATAACAAATATGTAATATTTGTTGTATGTATATAATATTGTACATATTATATATACACATTTTAAATACGGTTTCTACTGAAAAATATTGTATTCGCGTGTACGGGCGGTTGATTACGATATTCCATTGCCTCAAGACGATTTATATATGCAGTTGTGTTCCATGCAATGAATCTTGTAAACAACTCCCGATTTTAAGCATAAATCATCCCTATCTTTGCAATGATTATGATGCACAAAAAATTTCTGTTATTGTTACTCGAATATTCGGTAAGCTACACACAGTAGTGTTTTAAATTCAAAACATTCTTTTATAAATTAATAATGATTTTTTTATTCGTCTTACAGTCCAATCAAGTCAATCTAAAAATAAAATAAAAAATAAAAATAAATAAAAATAACATTAAAATTGAAAATTAAAATTAAATTAAAAATTAAATTAAAAATTATAATGACAGTCAGACTGTCCTTGTTTACATGCACCCCCATAGACTAATCTGAAAATAAAATATTAGCTGAAAAAATTTTTTGTTAGTAAAGTGCAGTCTGACTGTCCCCAACACCCTTACCTAATTGAAGACTTATCCAACGTTTCGAGCTCGCTACGGTTCCTCATCAGGGACTAAATTAAACCTTATATTCTAATCTACATATACCCATCCCCACCACGAAATTTAGTAAATTAAATATAAATTCCCCCTCTACACAAATTGTCCAAAACCAATCAATTTAATAAGGAATGATAAACACTGTCCAATCTACCAGTCTCTAACATTAAATTCACATTATGTCGATTCCTGGAAATGTGAATACTTTCAAGACTCTCCCGTTTATACTTATTATTAATACCATGTTCTAAAATATCCACATTCACAAAATCAAAAGAATGTAAAAACTTTAAACAATGCTCTTTTAAAGCGTAAACTATATTTATGTTCATAAATTCTCTTTTTTATATCTACCTGTTTGTCCAAAATAGTATTTATCACAATCCATACAATTAATCTTGTAAACAACTCCCGATTTTAAGCATAAATCATCCCTATCTTTGCAATTATTAAACAATCTACTCAAATTATTGCTATTTTTAAAGAAAATTTGAATGTTATATTTCCGAAAATTTCTTTTAATTCTTTCAGACAATCCTCTAACATATGGCAAGACAATAATGTTGCCTCCGTTAACATCATATCCTGCACTATGTTTATTTTCGGTATTATCAATGTCAAACAATCTCTCAGCAATTAATCTATTAATACATTGTATAGGATAACCATTATTAATGAAAGTTTCTCTTACTATCTGTAACACTCTTTTATACTATATCAAATAACGAGAAAGTATAATTTTCCTTTTTTATCCAAGTAATGCAAACGTCGTAAGAAAACTTTATTTTTATAGATTCTCGAAATATCTAAAATCGCATTATTTTAATCTTACAAATTTTAATAAATTTGAAGTATTCTAATTATTTAAATTTCCATATAAGAATATAATGTCATATTTTAAAATATATTTTAAAAGCGTTAACCATGACCGCAAAAATAAGCTTTTAGCTTCACATACATTTGAACATAGCACCTTAAAATCTAATATCTCATAATTTTTGACTATTCATATTTCTATAATTCACCACAGAAATATAATATAGTTTAGTATTTTCATTAATATTTTCTTCCTTTGTAAAATAAATTTGTACCTAATATAAACTCGAAAATATCATGATAGAATGCGATGTCCAGGTGTCTCTGAGCGATTTCTATAGGGAATATTGTATTTACTTGATAGAAAACGGTACTCTTGCCGAACGATTTCTACGGGAGTATTGTGTTTAGTCGATAGGAAGCGATGCTAAAAATATCATAAGTTATTCATAGACTGTACATCTTCACAATATTCAAATAAGGAAATTTACATGTAAATTATATAATTACTAACATCTATCATCTATTTTCACTTGAGCTAATAAATATGTGACCACTTTAATATTTTTTTAAAAATGACATGCGTAAGTCTATACACCTACAGATAATTTTATATACTATCTGTCTTATAATATAATAAATACAACTAATTTATATGTATATATATATATATATATATATATATATATATATATATATATATATATAGTAACAAGCACCAATACATACCTTGATGTTGTTCGTTCACGAAGTAGAGAGAGTCCAACGACAGGCTATAGTCTATCTCCAACTTCGGGAAATATCAGGGAGTGGGGGAAAATTGAATGTTAGTATTCATCTAAATGCTATAAGGAAGAATAGATTAGATGATATATGATATGATACGATATGCTATTATATGGTATTATAAGATATTATATAATATGCGTGTGTGTGTGTGCATATATATATATATATATATAAACTCTATATATTTAGATAAAAGAATGTATATATATATATATATATATATATATATATATATATAACGACACACACACGCGCACACACACGCACGCACACACACAGACACGCTTATAAAAACACATTCATTTATAAAAAATTTGTGGGTGTGTGGGTGTGTGTGTGTGTTTTTATTACGCGTAGACATAGCAAGCTCTGCACTAGTGGCCTCTCGAAACCAGCATCCCGCCGGAACTATTCGGGAATATTACTTCTGCGGGGCTGTTAGTTAGCCTATACGGCTCCTCTTCTTATGACACTATCCTACGTCCCCCATCCACACAAGTGATCAGGGGTTCGGTGTTCGTCCTCTGCAACTTAGAATAGAATGAGCTAAGCTAGTTCAACCTGGGACATTCGCCTACTTCTATCGGCATTTCTAACTTTGGTCATCACGTCTTTTGCGCAAATGGCTACTGCCTTCCACTTTTCAGAAGATTCCAGCATTATTGATAGGATGCTCTCTGGTATTATTGGCTTATTGATGATGTTCATCAAGTGCTCACGTTGTGTTCTAAAACGAGGGCAGCTCACTAATATGTGCTCGGCATCCTCAACTAATGTCGGACAGATGGGGCAGAAATCATTATTATCCAGGTGAAAACGGTGGAAATAGAACCTAAAACAACCATGTCCAGTCAGCAACTAGGTTAGGTGGAAATCTAGTTCCCTGTGTTTCCTGTTGATCCATCTGTGTATGTCTGGAAGGATACGATAAGTCCATCGGTCTTTGCTAGAATCGTTCCATCTTTTTTGCCATATTTCTATAGAACGATGACGTTCCACGTTTTTAGCACCTTGTAGAGAATCCACTGTGGCCTTACATATGTTGTGCAGCCTAGTCAGTTCATCTCCAGCTAAATCAAAAGGAAGAATTCCGGCAAGTACCTCAGCAGCGTCGGTGGGTACTGTCCTGTAACCACTAATAATATGTATACAGGAGCAGCGAGGGGTCGCAATCGCCAGCTCACAATACGATTTAATTCCACATGCATGATGCCAGATTGGCGCTCCATACATGCTGACAGAGTTAACAACATAAGCTAATAGCTTCCTCTGGGGTGGGCGTGGGCCAACAATGTTAGGCATGAGCCGACACAAGGCAGCTGATACTTGTTGCGCTTTTTCGCCAGATATTTTTAGATGCTCTTTGAAGTTTAACCTGGCATCAAGCTGTACACTCAAGTACGTAAAGATGGCGCAGAACTAATGCGGCAGCTACCAACTTTAAGAGTAATACTATCTACCTTCTTACGACTGCTGACAAGAACTACTTCTGTCTTGTGCTCCGCTAATTGTAGACCAACCGACTTAATCCATCTACTGATGTTGCTGATTGCCTCATTGGCATTTTCAGTGAGTTCATCAAGGATGTTAGCCGTCACTACTAGAGCGATATCATCGGCGTAGCCTACTGTTATTGAACCAGGCGATTGTGGAATCCTCAACACGCCATCATACATAATATTCCACAATATAGATCTCATAACCGAGCCCTGGGGGACTCCCGCAGTAACCTTATACGATACAATGCCCTCATCCATTCGGTATAATATTATCATATTCTCAAAGTAGCTGGACAGAACATTCTGTAGATAACCAGGTACTCCGAACTCATTAAGAGAAACATAATAGAAGATCAGCGCGCTGAGTTGAAGGCATTCTTGACATCTTGAGCGATAATGGCACAATACTATTTAGGGCCACCTTTCCATCTCTTACCACTGATTGCATTTCTTGCGGTACATACTACCAGTTTAATTGCATCGACTGTTGATTTTGATTTTCGAAATCCAAATTGGCGCGAGGATAAGCCGTGCAATCCTTCAGTGAATGCTTCCAGTCGGCTACATATTATTTTTTCAAATATTTTACCTACCGTGTAGAGCATACACAATGGCCTGTATGATGAAGGTTCATCAAGTGGCTTATTGCCCTTAGGTAACAGGACTAACCTTTGAGTTTTCCAGCAATTAGGAAAAATACCCTCAAGAAGAAAAGCATTATATACTTTTAGAAATATAGCTGGATTCTTCTGTATCGTCAACTTAACTACAGCATTAGGGATACCATCAGGGCCAGGGGCAGCATTGTCTCTAATCTTAGCGTAAGCATTATGTATCTCCATTTCTGTTATAGGAGGTATATCGTCCGAGTGTTGTGTGCGCAATACAGTCCCTTGGGTGTAATTGGGAAAGAGAGCGGAAACAATCTTATCAATCAATACCGTGCTAGTGGGTTGCATTGGTGCCCTACTCAATTGTGCCATGACTATTTTGTATGGTCGTCCCTATAAGTCATTGTTGACCTCTGCACACAGTTCAACCCAGCATCGACGCTTGCTTACCTCAATAGTCTTGACAAGCACTCTTTGTGCTTCTTTAGATGAACTATTAAAGTATCACGATGGGTGCGGGCTCTTTGGGCAAGTCTACGTGCGCGATGACATTGCTTGCGCAATTCTGCAATTTCATTTGTCCACCAGTAGACAGATTTACGATGTTTAAATCCGCTCTTAGTCCTAGTCATCGATGCATCGCATGCTTCAGAGATATGCTTCATGAGTGCATTTGACAGATGGCCTGGTGCACCAGATTCTAAACGCTCTTCTGATACGATAGTGGCAAACACTTCACAGTCTAGCGATCTGATATTCCATTTCCGTTTGGGCATCCACTCATTGCACTTGTTCTTCACTTTCTTCTCTGCAATCTCGTACAAGATCGCCCTGTGATCACTGTGGGTGTAAAGTTCGCTTACTCTCCAATTAAGGATCCGCTGAATCATGTCATCACTGGCGAATGTTACATCAATGACTGATTGTCTATCTCCCCTAATGAAAGTGGATGTGTGTGTGTGTATTTCAATTTAATGTTTATTAGCTGGATGCAAGAGAGTCTATTTATATTACAATAATTAAAAATCGCTTAAATTTGAAAAAATCCATTTTCGGGTTTCATACTTTATATGATTTTTCGGAGAGAACATCCTTAGAACCATCTATAATTACATAATTCGAAATTGTTAAGAAACAAACTGGATACCTATTACTTTTTCCGATAAAAAGAATGGAAACATTTTTCAGTTGACACATCTATTTCTTAATCCATCTTACAAAACAAAACGAGACAAACTGTATACCTGTAACAAAAAACTTTACATTCAATAAGTTTTGTGAAAAAAAGTACAATAAGGAATCCATAAAGACGAAAAGCCCATTTCGGTAAAAATTTTAGACAAACCATACATGTTTCAAAATTTTTTTAAAATTAATATAATTAAACATATATCGAAACCGACATATAGTATTAAAAACGAATCTATGTTTACGTAGATCACGATTTTCTTATTCTATTATTTTCGATTGCATTTAAAAGATAATTTTTTTTCTCGAATATCTAGTCATAAATATTTTTTTCTTTGCAATTTAAAAATGTGTATTTTTACACTGTTTTTGGTGTATTTTTAATTATTTGACATTCTTGCAAAACTGGGTAGCCTCGTTGAATTACGTTAGTAGTCATTATTTAAATATTTCCTTAAGCTTTAAGAGTACCGGGATTTTAGATATTTTCAATATGTATTCAATAGGTCTCCAATTTTAAACCAAACTGTGACTAAATGTTTGCGAGTCAGAGCAAGACGCATATGTGCGTCAAACCGGTACCCTAAGTATTAACATAAAAAAAAACAAGAAACGAGAAATACTTTTTCCAGTTTGTATAAAGTTCCATTTACACATGCACTTTCTTTAGGATATCTGTGGCTGTCCTATGCCAAAGAAACACTTGGGAGTTACGGACTCGCTTATGCAACACGGCCAAAAACGTGAATCCTGTCGGCGTATCATCAAAGAACGAGGTTCGCCAACCAGTCATGCTCGACACCGTAATCGCCTCTGTGAGTACTTGAAAAATAAGGCACCCACACAGGCTGATTGCTTTGATTGTGGCAACCAATCGAACTGCTGTATCAACTGCGGTGCGCAGATTCAACACGGTAGTCTACCTGAGGGTCCGGAAGGTAAATAGAAAATTTTTGAAAAACATTTACAAGACTATTCTTTTTCTTTTCTTCTCTGATTATCGTAAAGGATAAATAATGATTTGATCAAATTCATTAGTATCTTAGCCTAAGAGCCTATGAAGGAAAATATAGAAAGTAATGAATAATAAACAATGCCGGTGTTAGGAATCGGAAAACCCTTGACAAGAAAATAGTGAGAGGTCTTTAAACGCAGAAATTGAACTTCGAAAAATAAAAAATTTAGCATATGCATGTTTTACAAAAATTTTGTTATGATATATATATATATATATATATATATATATATATATATATATATATATATTATTCAATGAATATATCATCAATGAATATATATATAAATATATATATTCATTGTCATATATATATATACATTTCAATGCATCAAGCAATCAAAAATAAATAAATTTTCTAGATAAATTTTGTATAAAGCACATGCTTGTAAAGTTAAAATTATTTTTTCTCTTGTGTTTGTATTTGTATGTATGTGAGTGCGCGTGCGTGCGTACATGTGTATTTTGGTATTTGGATAAACAAAACGTATAAAAAGTAAGGTATTTTGCAAAAGATGTTAAAAAGCGTAAGAAAATAAAATAGAAAATTACATTTTGTAATGAACAGCTGACTCCTAGATAAAGATGCATAATTAAATACGACATCAATACATAATTTATAATGTAAAATTAAATATATTTTTATTAATTTTACAGCCTTTATACAATAATCTACTATATTATGACTGTCAAACTGTCCTTGTTTATAAGCACCCTCGTAAAATCTGAAATGGAAATTATTACTAAAAAAATATAAAAAAAAATGAAATGGAAATTGAACAATAAAAATATAATAATCTACGTAGTATGCTAGTAAAGGACAACCTGACTGCCCCGACCATCGAGATTTAACTTTGCCTTTGATGTCCTACTTTTCGAACCGCTACTGTTCATTTTCAATTAAAATAAAAATCTAATATGTTACTACATATACACCATTCCCATCCAAATAATTAAATTATATAATATATATAAAGTCCCATTCCACTTCATTTTAAATGTAAATCAACATGTTTGCTAATATATATGAATAATGAATGATAAGCATTCTCCAATTTACTTGACTTTAACATTAACTTTGCATTAATACAATTTTTCAATATATGAATACTTTCAAGAGTTTCCATCTGATATCTACTTTTAAAATCTTTTTCTAAGCTATATTTATTCCTTTAATCTGGATGTACCATTCGTGCTTCGTAAACTAATTGATGTTCAGAAATACTTTGTTTTAAGTATTTACCTGTTCGTTTCAATTTAATATTTTTCACAATCTTTGCAATTTATTTTATATGCTACACCTACTTTTAAACATTTATCACCCTTATCTTTACTATTGTTAAATAATTTTCTTATGCTATGATTATATTGGAATAAACTTGAATATATTATGTTTTTTAAAAGTACTATTAATTTTTTCTGATAAATCCTTTGTATATGGCAGCAGAATGATTTAATTATTATTTTTATTTTCCATATTTTGTTCTCTACTATTTATATAAATCTGGTCCACTCTCTCCGGAATCATTTTTTCTAAAATATCTACTGGATAATCATTATTCATTATTCATTATTCATTATCATTTTTGTAACTAATTTAATATTAGCTTTTCTTAAAGTCTTTGTGCAATAATTTGATTTCTCTGTCGATTACTCCCTTTATAGTACATATCTTATTTCCGAATTGATAGCATGACTTGAAATTTAACAACCTAACTGACTGTATAGGTTTTTGACAACAATTTAATGTTACCTTATTATTTCTAACTTCGATAACATTTAAGTCCAAAAAACTTAATTTTTAATTTAATTCGTTATTTCTTTATTAAATTGAATTCTATGATGGATGGACTTCAATAGTCCACCATTTCGTACAAAAAATACTATTGTACAATTATAAATAAGTCATCAACATATTTATTCATATATAATTATCTACAAAAGTACAATGTATAATTAATTTATAAGGTAATTATATCAATAAGAATATTTTTAGCTATTTAAAAAAAATTCTTTTTCTAAATTTTTGGACCGCAAATATATTTATTAAGTCTTTATAATATAAGAAAGATATTTCTTCCTTATCTATTGATAGGCTATCTAGTCCACATACTCTTTCTTGGCTCGTATTAGCTCTTACATTGGTTTTAATTAGTTTTAATTTGGAGAAAAATCTTTCTCCGGAAGTGATTGCAACAGTAAATGTTAATAAGATTATATAAAGAATTATTATATATGGAAAGCATCCAATCAGGTCATTTTTTAGTATACGAAGTGTGTTCAAATAATAAGATGACTTTTTGGTTTTCTCAAAAAATATTTATTTATTAGAATTAAAAATTGTACTTATGTCGACTGTTCTGAATTAAATTAATAAATATTTTTATCGGTCTTACAGTCTTTATAATATAAAATATTACCTAAAATAATGACAGTCTACCTGAATATCTATAATCTTCCAATAATAACGTTGTAAGTATTTACTTACAACGTTAGTGAAAAACAGTACCTCATACCACATCGTAGTTAAAGGATGAATACAAAATGATTAATTTCACAGTAAATCGAACTTTCAGTTTCGCTCTTAATTTTTGCATCATTACATGTCTCGGAAACTTCTATAACGGTATTTTTTTTTAATTGACCGCGAATAGCCTTAACGACTTCAACAAGGCATTTATATCTAGTTTCTAATAGGAACTGAATCATCAATAATTTACCGCGTTTCTTCAAAATTTTCCATCTTTTTGTTAATGCAAAAAATCTAGTATAAAATCTTTGAATTACACCGCAATATAAAACGATATAATTATTAAATTAACCTAGCCTTAGAAAAGTTGATTTAAATTATGACGAGCCAAAGTAAGGTCCTTCATAATAGATCCATTGTCATACTTTTGCCCTCAGCAATTTAGTATATCTATTTCAAGTAATCAATAAACATCGTACTAATTAATTTTGAAGCTCATTTCTTCCCAATACTTTGATCTACTTTAAGAAAAGTTAAAAACTGCTCTTTTCTTTCTATTTATAGATTTTAGTTTTCTTTCCTATAACAGATAGCTAAATTTATTTACTCTTTATTGCTAACATCAGACGTGTAGTCAAGAATAATTTGTTTCAGTATTGATGTTAGCAACAATTTTTTTCTTACTTCTAAAACTATCAGTTTGATCAAACCATGTTGTATTCAAACGCCTAGATAATTATCGTAATTTTTCCTCTATACTGTTGTATAGATATCTTGTATATCTACAAGACAAACATGTTTTTGTATAACTAGATCCAACTTAATTAAAATTTCTATAAATCCAAGTAATTTGCCATTATGAGGCTAGTAAAGTCTATCAATATTCTACAGAAAGCACAACTATGTTGATCCTCATCACAGAGATCCTGTTCGAACCTTCCTTACTGATGGAAAGTGATTTATACATAAAATTTATTATATAAACGAGTCCTGTAACAGTAAATAAAGCGATTCTTTTGTTGACTTTAACAAGTTGTAAATTATAAAATTTGAAAGTAATTAAATCATAGTTCCTAAATATGCGTTTCTGGAAACTGTAGCTAAAAGGCTTTTTGCTTAAGGTGATCTATGAAATCTTTTTATTATATGTTTTGTATCATATTTAAAAAAGTTAAAAGTAAATTTCGAAATGAATGAACTGAAAATTAATTTTTTATTGAAGAGTACCTGCAGCCGATTTTTTTAAATAATAATGAAATGAATTTTCATGGCGAAATTAATACAAACGTATATTACAACGATAGTCTTCGACATTTATCTCGGAAACTAAGCAAAATTGAACAAAAATTTCCAAAGAATAGTTGAACAGCCTGTCAATGTTCTTTTCTCCAAACACTTAATACAGAAACATTTAAGCACATTTTTCTTCGAATAACTTGTTGTAAAGAAAATATTCATAGAACAAAAAAGAATCATTATGATGTTTTATATAATATTTGCTTCAAATATTTTTAGAACCTTTTCTTATTATATAGTACCTTAATTTTTAAAAAACATGACTATGATGATTTTGGATGTGAAAATTCTATTCGCGCCATAAGCTACATGATATTAACCATAAATATGCAAGTCGATCTTCAGGGATAACAGAGATGAAATGGTTTAAACTGTTGTCGAGAAATATCATCGGCATTGGAAAAAATTTGTAGAACTAAATTTATCTTGAAAAAATCTACAACGTTTGTTAAAAATTTTGTTTTCATAATTTTTCTTATTTTCCGTGATCAATTCCAATAAGCATAATTTCTATTGATTTTAACGAATTTTACATGGAAACATGAATAAAACAAAATCCAGTATGATATTCATAAGCAGCATCTTCAAGGAAATAAGTGGACAAAATTTCCGCCAAATCAGGTTTGAGCGCTTTGCGGCATTTATTTTTTATGATTTCTTTTTTTTAATTTTTATGAATATACACAGTAATTCAAATGAATATACACGTTACATGGCTCAGAACAATTGATTTGCTATTATACCATTTAAATATACCTCCAATTAGTCGATACCATATACGGATGTTAACTTTCATTTAGCTGTTATGGAGAAATGGCTAATTGTATAAAAAATACAATAAAAAAGATGTATTTTTATTGAATATACATTTTCATACATATATAAATATTAATTTTTTGATATGCATACAAAGTTTTTCGAAAACTAAACTTTGCAAAACCACTATTTTATGGATTTTTTCTGATTTAGTCTATGAAAATATAAAATATGCAAAAAGCCACTATGATATTCGTAATTAGCAATCATAAATACATGAATACATAAATTTTTACAAAATCAGGTGAGGGGAATAATTACAAGTCAGCAAAATGTGCAATCTGTAAGTTACTCATCAGGAAACGTTCGGGCTCCTCATCGTTTTGTAGACTTTGGAACAATACCTCTTTGGAACAAATCTCAGCAGAGCTACTATTTTATACATACATATATACATACATACATATATATATATATATATATATATATATATATATATATATATATACTAGCATCCCCCGTCTCGGCTTCGCCGGAGATAATAATTTAATCGATTTCATAAACAATACAATAATATCTAGGTAAAATGTACCTTTTTTGTATAAAAATCTAAATTACTATAAATAATTGACCGTAATTTACCTATCGTCACTTCTGTAAAAGTTGATAACTTGCCGACCATTTGATACAACACACACACACACACACACACACACACACACACATTACATTACATACGCTTCTATGGGAAAAATTGTACTTTCGAGTTCAAGCGGTAGAAAACGATATCCAAGTGTCTCGAGAGTACGGATAGTAGTATCTTCGGACGATAGAATATGTCTCGGGAGACATATTCTACTTACTGGGAGTGTGCGTGTTCGAATTATAGAATACGAATCTCTTCGTAGAAGTCGTACTGACACACATGGACATTGTTGCCCATCAACTATACATGACACTCTCCGTAGAAGCTTACCGTCCCAACACGAAACTTCCCATAGAAGTTATTTTTCTTATACCTAGACGTCCTTTTCTATCAACTAAATACAATATACCCCGAATAAATCGCCCAGAGACCTAGACATTGTATTCTAATATCCGAACACACAACTGCCCATAGAAATCGTACTTAAAATGTGTATATATAATATGTACAATACAATATATATATATATATATATATATATATATATATATATATATATATAGTTCGTATATACCTGTTCTTTAAATTAAATACCGTGAATATTTTAGTTGTGTCGCCAACTAAATTCGATCAAAATTTTGGTATACGAATAGTATATTTTTTAAGCCGACCATGGATATTGCCTTTTTATGCAGAAGTGACGATATATTTTATATAGTAATATACATAGTTTCGAGGTTGTTGGTAAAGAACCTTATTTTGCCATTATTTCTTTTGTTCAAACTAAAAAAAAAAAATGCAGTCTCTGTCACAATGCTGA
Source organism: Sycobia sp. Sy_11 (assembly GCA_018907035.1). Classification (NCBI taxonomy): domain Eukaryota; kingdom Metazoa; phylum Arthropoda; class Insecta; order Hymenoptera; family Epichrysomallidae; genus Sycobia; species Sycobia sp. Sy_11. Next base: position 1,207,373 of record JACCIC010000081.1, on the reverse strand, counting down.
ACTTAATACAATGTATAAAAACAAAAATATATTTTATCGTCTCAAACTATATTCAGTATAATTTGGCATACAGAACCATTTTATAAGAGAAGGCGGAGAAAGAAAGAAAGAAAGAGAGAGAGAGAAAGAGAAAGATAGAGAGAGAGAAAAAAAGACAGAGAGAGAGAAAAAGACAGAGAGAGAGAGAGAGAGAGAGAGAGAGAGAGAGAGAAAGACAGATTTTCCCACGTAGGAGAAAATAAAATTTACAAAACAATTTAATTGTACTTATGTCGATTATATTTATATATATGTTATATTATGTTATATTTATTAATTTAAAATATAATATATTTAAAATTATATTTATGTTATATTTATTAATAATATAATAATTGATATTATTTATGTTATATTTATTAATTTAAAATTTACAAAAATCAAAAAATATCCGTAAGGTGTGAGAGTAGTGTCAGAGTAACCTGAAGAACAAAAAAGGTAATACCGACTAAAATCACAGCTTCTTTAGGATACGAATCCCAAAGTTGGATATGAACATTCGTTTGGGCTGACCTGGTATTAATAGTTTAAGCGGACTACTTTGAGTTGATGGTCATGATTCAAGAAGCCACCTAGTGGCCGCTGGTAAACTGATTGTTAAAACCATTACCTTAATTTATTAATGAAAGTAAAATGAGTTTCAATAAAAAACATAGCCTATGTCCTTCGAAAGATAATATAGAATCTATATGTCAAATTTCAGAACAATCAGTTCAGTAGTTTTTTCGGTTATCGTATACAAACAAAAACACGCTTTGTCTTTATAAATTAGTATGCTATGATATGCTATGATATGATAGGTATGATGACACGGTATATGATATGAAGACACGGTAGGTAAAATATTTGAAAAAATAATATGTAGCCGACTGGAAGCATTCACTGAAGGATTGCACGGCTTATCCTCACGCCAATTTGGATTTCGGAAATCAAAATCAACAGTCGATGCCATTAAACTGGTAGTGTTTACCGCAAGAAATGCAATCAGTGGTAAGAGATGGAAAGGTGGCACTAAACAGTATTGTGCCATTGTCGCTCTAGATGTCAAGAATGCCTTTAATTCAGCGCGCTGGTCTTCTATTATGAGTTCTCTTAAAGAGTTCGGAGTACCTGGTTATTTACAGAATGTCGTGGCCAGCTACTTTGAGAATAGGATAATATTATACCGAACGGATGAAGGCACTGTATCGCATAAGGTTACTGCGGGAGTCCCCCAGGGCTCAGTTATGGGACCTATATTGTGGAATATTATGTATGATGGCGTGCTGAGGATTCCACAACCGCCTTGTTCAATAACAGTAGGGTACGCCGACGATATCGCTCTAGTAGTGACGGCTAAGACCCTTGATGAACTTACTGAAAATGCCAATGAGGCAATCAGCAACATCAGTAGATGGATTAAGACGGTTGGTCTACAATTAGCGGAGCACAAGACAGAAGTAGTTCTTGTCAGCAGTCGTAAGAAGGTAGATAGTATTACTCTTAAATTGGTAGTTGCCGCGTTAGTTCTGCGCCATGTTTACGATACTTAGTTGTCCAGCTTGATGCCAGGTTAAACTTCAAAGATCATCTAAAGATATCTGGCGAAAAAGTGCAACGAATTTCAGCTGCCTAGTGTCGGCTCATGCCTAACATTGGTGGCCCACGTCCACCCCAGAGGAAACTATTAGCTTATGTTGTTAATTCTGTCAGCATGTATGCAGCACCAATCTGGTATCATGCATGCGGAATTAAATCGTATTGTGAGTTGGCCATTGCGACCCGTCGTCGCTCCTGTATACGTATTATTAGTGGTTACAGGACGGTATCCACATCCACCGACGCTGCTGAGGTACTTGCCGGAATCCTTCCTTTCGATTTAGCTGCAGATAAACTGGCTAGGCTGCATAAGATATGTAAGGCCGCAGTGGATTCTCTACAAGGTGCTAAAAACGTGGAACGTCATCGTTCTATAGAAATATGGCAAAAACGATGGACCGATTCTAGCAAAGGCCGATGGACTTATCGTATCCTTCCAGACACAGATGGATCAACAGGAAACACGGGGAATTAGATTTCCACCTAACTCAGTTGCTGACTGGACATGGTTGTTTTACGTCCTATTTCCACCGCTTTCACCTGGATAATAATGATCTCTGCCCCATCTGTCCGACTTTGGTCGAGGATACCGAGCATATATTAGTGAGCTGCCCTCGTTTTAGAACACAACGTGAGCACTTAATGAACATCATCAATAAGCCAATAAGACCAGATAGCATCCTATCAATAATGCTGGAATCTTCTGAAAACTAGCAGACAGTAGCCAGTTTCGCAAAAGAGGTGATGACCAAACTTAGATATGCCGATAGAACTAGGCGAATGGCCCAGGATGAACCAGGCTAACTGATCCTATTTTAAGATACAGAGGACGAACACCGAACCCCTGATCACCTGTGTGGATGGGGGACGTAGGATAGTGTCATAAGAAGAGGAGTCGTATAGGCTAACTAACAGCCCCGCCGAAGTAATATTCCCGGATAGTTCCGGCGGGATGCTGGTTTCGAGAGGCCACTAGTGCAGAGCTTGCTGTGCCTACGCTTAATAAAACACACACACACACACACACACACACACACACACATATATATATATATATATATATATATATATGTAAAATGGTAACTTCTGCATAAAAAGGCAATACCCATCTTCTACTTAGAAAATATGCTATTCGGAGACCATTTTTCCTGAATTTCAGTTGTTATCAGAACGAAAATATTCACGGTATTTAATTGAAAAAACTAAAATATACGCAATATGTAATATTTGTTGTATGTATATAATATTGTATACATTATATAGACACATTTTAAATACGGTTTCTACTGAGAAATATTGTATGGGCGTGTACGGGCGGTTGATTACGATATGCCGTTGCCTCAAGACGATTTATATGGGCAACTGTGTGTTCGTATGATAGAATGCGATGTCCAGGTGTCTCTGAGCGATTTGTATGGGGAATATTGTATTTGGTTGATAGAAAACGATATCGAGGTATGAGGAAATCAACTTCAATGGAAAAATTCGTGTTGAGACGGTAAAATACGATATTTAGGTGTATCCGATCGACTTCTACGGGCAGTACGGTGTTGAGTTCATAGGAAACGAAGTTCAGGTATATCGGGTCAACTTCTACGGGGAGTTTCGTGTTCGGATGATAGAATGCGATTTCCAGATGATTTGGAACGACTTCTACGGGGGGTGTCGTGTATAGTTGGTAGGAAACAATTTCCAGGTATGTCAGTACGACCTCGATGAAGAAATGAGTATTATATCATTCGAACACGCACACTATCAGTAAGAATCGTCCCGGGATACCTGGACATTGTCTTCTACCTGCCCAACACGAAACTCTTTATAGAAGTCGTCCCGAGACATTTACTATAGTCCAAACATGTTTACTCTCTGTAAACGTCGTCTTGAGATACTTGGACATCTTTTTCTACCGCTCAAACTCGAATTTACAATTTTCTCCATCGAAGCCGTATTTGTGAAGAAGACGCTACATTAAAGCAGCTTTTTATACAGCAGTGACGATAGGTAAATTACTGTCAATTATTTATAGAAACATAGATTTTTATATTTAAAGTACTTTTTACTAAGATATTATTGAATTATTTTTGAAATCGGTTAAATTAATATCTCGGGCGAAGCTGAGACGGGGGATGCTAGTTAATTTATAAAGACATATGCTATATACAAAAGAATACTGAACCGATTGCTCTAAAATTCAAAATATATATTCTGTATTATTTTTGGAGTAACATAGGTTATGTATTATTTTCTAAATTAAATAAAAAAAAATTATTGCAAAATAGAAAATGTTTTATTACCAATAATTCCGTTACTATATATATATATATATATACTAGCATCTCTTGTCTCGCCTTCGCCCGAGATAATAATTTAGCCGATTTCTTTTTGTTCATTATTATCTGAGTAAAAAGTACTCTATTACTCTATATATAAAAATTTATATTGCTATAAATAATTTATCGTAATTTACCTTTGATCGCTTTTTTATTAAAAGCTACTTTAATGCAGCGTTCACTCCAAAAACGTGATAGTTTATAGAACATTTTATAATATATATATGCATATTACCTATGGCTTCTATGGGGGAAATTGTACTTTCGAGATCGGGTGGTAGAAAAAAATATCAACGTGTCTCGAGACAATTTCTACAAAGTGAGAAGACGACTTCTGCTGGATTTTTCGGTGTTAAAATGATAGAATGCGAATCTCTCCATAGAAGACTTATATTTAAAATTTTAGAGTAATCGGTTCAGTAGTTTTTTTGTTTCTTGTGTACTTTGACGTCCATCTAGTGTTGGTGCCATGCGGTAAATCGGGCGGCGATTCGATGCCGGTAGTTCCCCACGGTTTTGCCCCTCTTTTTTCGGCCTACGCTTGACGCGTTTGAAACCGGGGATCTACGGGCCGGACCGCGAAATAAGGTTCTTCGCGATTCGGTGCGTTGCGCCGCGATTGCTACCCCACTTACTAAAGCTACTTCCGAGGTAGCCCTAACTTAAGCGGTTGGACGGAGGCGACGGCTCCGATATCCTCTAATTGTCGCGCTTATTTTCAGCGGAGGCAGCAGGGTCGAGCGACAATTTCTTGTCAGTCTGGCCAGCGCCTTCTGCCCTGAAAACGAACGCGCGTACCGCGGATTCTGAAGTTTCGGCGTATCTAAGGGTAGCAGCGGCGCAATTTCTTGGCCAACGAACTACCTCTTAGATCTCCGCGCCTAATCTCAGCGGAGGCAACAAGGCCGAGCGACAATTTCTTATCAGGCTGGCTAGCGTCTCCAGCCCTTAAAATGAGCGCGTGAATTGAGGTTAAGGGATTGCAGAAAAATAAAATCTTACCCGAAATTTCTACTTACTTTTATTTCAAACAGAATTAGTACAACGTATCGCAAAACAGAACCGTACGGAAAGAACTTGACCGACAATCTGCTTTCCGCAGTTTTCAGGGCCCATATTTATTGTCCGAGCCCGGCGCCGCCGAAATTTTCTCCGCAGGAAATTACATCATGGTGGGGGGGATGAAGGGACGTTTTTTCTTCATAGAGAAAGCCCTCCGTTGATCTCTTACAATTATGATGATTATTTCTATATTTCTAAACTGCGTACATCTAAGTTATATTTTAAAAGAATATTTCTATTTATTTATAACATAAACACACCTGTCATTAATTAAATTTAACGTTATTAATGATAATGCTAAGATTATGTTAATAATAATAAAGATGAACACAATTATAAAGTTAGTTTTAGCTTATTTTACATTGTGCTTAAATATAAAAACATCCTAATCGCGGTAACAATAGCAATAGTTAATAATATATTAGTATGACTTAATAATAATAATAATTATAATAATTCCTGTATGTGTATAGTTTAAAATCACGCCAATCATATCTAGTCGCAGTAACAGTAATTTTGAAGACGATGTCAATGGTCCTCATATTATTATTAGCGCTATTAATAATAATGAAAATAATATTGATATTAATAATCGTATATATATATATATATATATATATATATATAATGGTAGTAATGGCGACGTTGCCACATACTCGTTTCTTTTCCTTTCTCTCTCCTTCTCTATCCTTACGCACTTTCCCAGGCCTGGAAGCCATAGGGAACTGGACGGGTCGGCGTGCTATAGCAATTCGACTGGCCTTTTCCTCTTTATCCCCGAACAGACATACATACATATATATATATATATATATATATATATACATATATATATATATATATATATATATATATATAGCCGACGTAATCGCTGGACGCGACAGTACAAATAACAACACGTTTTGTCTTTATAAATTAATATAGAGTATGATAAGATATGATATGATATATATATATACCTCCACCAGGGCTTGACACCTTGTCGCGTGCCTCTTGTAGGCCGGTGTCGAGGCTGGTCTCGGGATCTGAGCGGCTAACTCGGCAATGGTCTGGGAGAGGGCGGCCCTGCCCTAGGGCGGGCTTGGTGGCGAAACGGTGCTGATGCAGCAAACTGCCTCTTGGGCGCCAGAGTAACCACTCCGGCGAGATTCTTGAATAAGGAACCCGCGTAGGCCTCTCATACAGCCGGAGAGCTGTGAAAATGCTAGCGGGACCGGCACTTCTGGGCCTACCACGCAGATTAAAATAGGGATGTAGAGGCGACAGGGATCTGATAAGACTCCGCCCTCGACATCCGGTATCGCTAAAAAACAAAAGGAGAGGAGTGGCGGCGGTGACAATAAAGGAACCCTGCCCCCCCCCCTCTGGGAGGGAGGCTAGTGGGTGCCGGAATTATTACAGCTGTCCAAAGGTCAAACCCCCTTACATGTGTCGTGGTGCATGAAGGATACCCGGAGGCAACCATCACCTCAAATATGTTTTCGCAATTCCGAGGGGCGGTGTCGAAGATTATGTATAATGCAACACCTGATACATGGCCCAAATTTGATGCCTCCTTCTGCAAGGGAGGGGCCATCATACTGGTGGCCAACAACGCGGAGGCGAAGGAGTGGCTAGCTGCTAGACTGGCTACTCTGGACTTACCCTGGGGAGGCCAATCTGAAAATAGGGGGTGTAGAGCTCATACAGGCTAGAAACACCGTCTTGGAAAGGCTTGAGGGGCATAATGTATCCCTCAGGGGCAAAACAAGGCTATGGAGGGTCGTCAACACCAAGGACGGCGAGGAAGGAAGGGCTGACGGAGGAGATAAACATCTCCTCGCACTGACCATGCCGGAATCGCACGTCAGTTTGTTGGCAGCGTTAGATCACAGACCCGGGTACCTCCTGAGCAGGATCGCCTTTAAGGTGAGCCGCCGGGAGGAACGGGTGCCTGTGGAGAGGGCGGGAGCACGATGGAACAATAAATGGCTCTATCGGGCATCTCATTCTTCCACATTAATTTGCACCACTGCAAAGACGCCTCGACCGTTATGCTGAGGAGTTTAGTGGGGGTGATTGATCCAAGAACCTTGGATAGTGAAAGATGCGATCAGGGGTCTAGGGTCGAGGGCCGCTTGCATTAGTGACTCAAAGACACTAAGGCCTAGAGCTTGCATTATTGTAAAAGGACTTAATGTGGTGCCGATACTCGGTCTCTATACTGGGAACCTAGCGGTGGCCTCGGCGGAGGTAGTAGGGATGGGCCGAATTGTTGTCGCATCTGCCTACCTACCGTATGATAATAAAGACAACCCCACTGGGGAGGTTCGAAGACTAGTGGAATACTGTAGAATCAACAGTCTTCCAATAGCCCTTGGATGT